>OY755048.1:53073813-53571313 GCA_963576565.1 Aspidapion aeneum
TAGGAATCTGTAGAAGTGACGGAAAGCGGGCTGATGGTGTGTCGTATTTCCCGTGGAGAGAAGGCAAACAATTAATTTGTGATGCCACTTGTCGCGACACCTTAGCGAATTCTTATATTTTAAAAACAAGTATTAGGGCTGGAGAAGCTGCTCTTATTGGTGAGCAACAAAAAAAGACAAAATATAAAGAACTTTTAGAGAAATATATTTTTATCCCGTTCCCGTTTAGGTTTGAGACCTTAGGTCCGTGGGGAGAAGATGCAAGGCGACTGGTTAGTGATATTTCTGAAAAACTTAAAAACTCTTGTAACAAATCATTAACCAGGAGCTTTATTACCCAGTTGATTGGCTTAGCTATTCAAAGGAGTAATACTTCATCGCTTCTTGGAACCCTCCCGGAACAAAGAGGTTTCGAGGAAGTTTTTTATGTTATTCAAAATTAATTATGTAATTTTAAATCTACTTTAGTAAATACAATTAAGTTATTTTATTTAGTTATTATTGTTGCTATTTTTTAATGATTAATGTTATTACCTTGTAAATGCAAATGTAATATGCAAAAAATACAAATATATTAGTAATTTTATAAAAATAAAAAAAACTTTTTCCGAGCAATGTTGTGGTCGGTATTGGAGTGAAAAACTATCCTAAACTAACCCTTTACTGTACTCCTCTCTTTTTAAAGCCAAAGTTGAGGTGATCAACTAACTTTACCCAACTTGTTACTGTATTTTTATCTTTTTAGGGGCAAAATTCAGGGGACTAACTAAACTACCCTAACCAGTTTATGTACATTTCTCTTTTTGTAGGCAAAATTGGAGTGAACAACTAACCTTACGTAACCTTTTACTGTATACTCTTTTTGTCGACAAAGTTGAGGTGACTAACTAACTTAACCTAATATTTTACCATACTTCTCTATTTTTGTGGGAAAAGTAGAGGTAAATTTCTGTTTTTCTTTTGCGCGGTATGCTGTACGCGATAATCGACTCTCCTAATTTTAGTTTCATTGTTTTTATTCCTGGCATGATTGCCTGGGTCTTTGTTGTAAACCAAATCTGAAGATCTTACTATGTTATTTTTAAGGAATCTTTTTGGATATGACACTGCCTCAAGACAAGCTGTGCTCAATAACATGCTTTCTCTACCAGTTTGAGCATAATTTTTATTTTAAAATACACCTTGTTTCGTATTGGATTAGGGTTACCATATATCCGGCTTTTTCCGGACATATTCAACAAACAAACCGGATCCAGATTTAGATGACCGCAGTTGGGTCCGGAATTTTACAGTTTGTACAGATAAAAATAAAAATAAATATAAAAAATATACATTTTGCTGTTTCTACAGCCAAATAAAAACCAAAATACATTAAATTCATATCTAGAGACAAAAATATTTTCATTTCTAGAGAGGAAATTTGCTTGAAGTCCTACAGTTTGTTTGGTACGCCGCAGTGCCTATAGTCTTATAAATGCCAATGTCACTGTCAATGTCAAACGCCAATGTTTTAACCAAACTCTTTTCGTCTTTAGAGAAGAAAATACTTTCATCTCTAAGGATGAAAATAACAAAAGTTGATTTTATCAAAGATAACAAGAAAATTTGGGTTAATCTTTTGGTCGTAGAAAAAATAGCATATAAAACTTTCATACACACTTCGTCACTCGTTATGTAATATACTATTTAACACCTTTTATGTAAAACAACGCTGTAAAAATATTTTTTGATTAAAAGACTGGCTCTTTAGAGTTGGATTGCTTAGAAATAATACAAAAAAAAACAAACAAACATAAAATTCTAGGACAAAACAACAACAAAGCTCATAGGACGCGATGTCGCACCTGCGCACATCCGAGCACACATCCGTTTTCAAATAAAAATCAAAAAAGATCAACTTAATCAACTTTTATTTTGATTTTTATTTTTATGTTTTTTTTTTAAATTTGATATCCGTGACTTTTTCACCGACACTAAGGCCGTCAATCGGAACGCCTAATTGCATGGGTCATCAGCCATCTTTGAAACCCCAGAGCAAAAAAGTCACTAGTAAATTAAATTTGAATTAAAGTAATATTAAACTAAAATTACACAAAAAACTATGACAAATGTCAAATTCTTATAAACATAGGTTACTAAATGAAAAACAACAAATCCTTCTTTATGAAATTTACACATTTACACCCTTAAAGGATCTAACCTGGCATCTAGAGCGTCTTTCTGGGATCGTTGTGCCCCACGTACCTACTGTGTTCGACTCAAATAGTAATTTAAATACTATCTAGTATATAGAACCCAGTAGACTTCAAATTATATTTTAGGCCAGAAACTTAGTCATCATGTTTATTATGTCAAACCTTTTGACATAATCAACAGGGTACAGAGAGCCACAATGTGCCCGCACTAGCTGCTAGCTCCAAATAGGCACTCCATATACCCTGTCCCATGTGGCCCACCGAATCCATTCAGAGAATCACCAGATTAACCCATCCCCTTTACCATAGATGTTATCTGGTGTGATCCCAAAGGTTACCAGGTTTTATTTTTTTTTTCTATAAACATATTGGTCAATGCTCATCCGTTACCAGACTATCCATTTACGCATAAGTGGAGCCCCCTTTTGTCGCCTCTTACGACAGGCCTAGGGGTTACCTTGGTTACCGACGGATTGGCTTACTGTCAAATCTTTAGCCCATACACAGCAAAGTATTTGCCCAACAAACATTTAAAGTTGTAACGACGAAACCCCAACTAGAAAGAATTTCTTAAAAGTAACCGCAACGTACTCCCACTACGTCCCAGTATACCATACAGCGACGTTATAATTCCCTAAGTGGGGAACCAATTTCTGGTTATAACTACTTGGCCAAGTGTTTAAAGTCACTGTAGTAACAACTACACTACTACGTCGTAGCCAGGTATCTACTACGTCGTAGAGGCTGGTTTTTTTTCCGTAATGGCATAAAAGTTGCGATGTAGTTGCAAATAATATAATCGTTTCTTTTTGGTAGAATTGTTACACAATATGGTGGACACAACAGTAAACAGACTCACTTAGTTTTTTTGTTTGGTTATGGTTATAATATGTACCATGTTATCCAAAAGGGTGAGAATTTACGAGCAGAGGATCAAAATTCGAGTGCGACGCAAAGTTTTTTGCATAACATGCATTATATATATTGCAAAAAACCGGTGCGCCCGTAAAATTGAGCCGTTTTCTGGTAGCTGATGGAATTTTTGTGTTGTGATTTTGGAGGTTATGTTTTCATAATCGACAGTTAACTCCAACAAATGGTGCTTAAGAAGAGCATTTTTGGTAAGCTTCAACTAATTTGTTTATAAAATAGTATAGCTCTTTAATATGAGCTCATAAAACGACAACAAAAATATTGAATTTTCTTACTTACATAAAAACATGGCGTCCCAAACTATATTCCCTGCTGGTCGAAAGGGTTACTTGAAAGTGAGCCTAAGTTACGGCATCGTGTCACTTACGACTTTTGTGTCGGCATTCCTTTTTAGTTCTAGATAACACACTTGAATTTCTACTCCTTCGTTGCAGAAACGTATTATTAACTAGCTTTCGCCACTAGAAAACGTCTACAGAGTGATAGGAACCACGCGATAAGTATAACTACTACCCTCAAGTTATTGGGGTGTCGCCACTTGTCATTGGCCGTTTCTGCCAACAACAGCACCACTGCTTATAGGTTATGTACGAGCGTGAATTTGTGGTAGGTTTTAAAACAAAAACAAGATAAATTAAATTCCATTAGAATAATAAATGAAGTGCCAATAAAAAGAGTTTTTTAAAAATGTATGTTGCAGTCGAGAGCATGATCCCTATTCTAGAATTTCTAGGAAGTGTTGGTCAAGGAACTAAAAGAACGTAGTAGTATCAATGAAATCAACTTATTGTTACTTTTTTATTTACACATTGCTCTCACAATTCGTATGTAGTATTTTTTATTGTTTTTAGATATTTTGGCATTGTCAATATTCAGTAATTTTTATTATCATAAGCCCTATAAGTAAAAAAACAATCTCTGAGACTTGTTAGATCGCTTAGACATCCACATGTAACCACGATATATCTAACTTGTTTTTTTATTAGCCGCAAACAGCGCAAAAGTTCCTAGATGAAGTCTAGCATATCCCAGAGGTTATTTTAGGGGCCGTGCATAAATTAGATATTAGGGACCTATTGCAATAAAGCCTGGCACAAAACACAGCACAAATTTAAGTTTATTCACTTCAAACCAAGCTTTAACAACAGCACAAATTTGAAGAAAACCAAAAAGAATTATTGACCCAAGCTCAACACATAAAATGAATCACAGTGAGACACGACACGTCAGCACAAGAGGCATAGATAGACGAATTCGGTTTAGTCCGCACAAGAGGGTTACGATGGCGATAGGGTGGTGCCACAGCACAAACCACGAACGACCGTAAAGACAGTACAAGAATAGAACAGCAACAAGTAGCGTAAAAGATTAAGGATGGAGATTAAGCATGGACCAGGGAATTCTTAAAATCCATGTGCGGTATTCGACACTTTGGATCAATATTTTGCATTTTGATTGTTTTGCAAAATGGTTAAGCAATGAGCTCGAAAAAATGGACTGCCCAAGGTAGTTAAAAAAATATTTGCAAAACTATTCCTAATATTCCCATATTATAAAAGGAGCCACAAAAAGTAGGGTTAAAAATGCGTGCGACCGAGATGCGACTTCAAAAAGTCTACGTTTTCAAAGTAGAAACAGGAAGGAGAGATTACTTTAAAAGATCGACATTAAAAAAAAGTCAAAGTAGTTGCGGCTTTAAAATTGGTCCAAAAAGTTATTTTGTCTACATTGTTACATCAGATGTTACTATGATGACACAAACTTTTGTGGTAAAAATAAAAGTTATAATGTAGTTGTCGGATACACTTGTTTGGGACTCCAATGAAGCTTAACTTTCCAGTGGTAATTAAGTAGGATATAAAAGTCAGGGCGACTACGAAATAACGACTAAAAAGAAAGTAAAACTTTAGCAACGTCCTATTGTGATAGAGAAGAAGAGGGTCGTTTTTACGAAACATCTACTATTTCCTGATACTAAATAGTAGTTAGAACTAAAAAGTAACAAATTTTGGTTGGGATCACCACATTTCTACTTTAAGAAAGTAGCAAAGCCTTTAGAACATGTAGCCGCTACTATAAATGTTAGTTGGGTACTGTCAACATGGTGGTGGTGGACAGCATGTTTATCTTTAACTATGTCAAATAAATTTGGTTGTGAAATAGTGATCGCAGAGTTTGACACTTATCATATGACGACAAGGAACTTTAAGATTGATTCTTCAGCTGTTTCGCCTAAACGCGCTAAAATCAAATACCATGCTACTGTTTTGGTCTTTTATTAAAACACATTAAACACAAGTGTCAATTTGACATGTGATAAATGTCAATTTGAACGTTGATTTTGATTCTCGGCCAAATGATGGAATCAAAAGTGGCTATTTCAATTTTAATTTCTAAATTTCATCTTAAAATAACCTCTAAATAATGTTTCCAGGTGATAACCAAGGTCACAGTTAGCAAGAAGAATAAATAAATAATAAATAAAACCGCTAGTTTCGAAATTATTTAGGTGTCCCGGAATTTTACGAGCAGTAGGTGTCCCAAAAGTCCGAGTCCACCCAAATAGCTTCTGAACAGTGATCGTCAACATGGTGTATTTTATGGAGGGGCGGCACCCTCACCACTTCATAAAACAGATCTCTTGATACTACCGAACACTTAATAGTTCAGAAGATATTTGGGTGGACTCGGACTTTTGGGACACCGTGTATGATAAAAGTTCCAATAAAATTTCTATAAAAAAAATTTCGATTTTAATTTGCTGCGCCCCACAAGTGCGGACTCCTGTGGGCAATAATACGAAAAACTGAGGTTACATTTTAAAAGTTTTAATATTGCAAAAGTATAGATAAATGACCAGTTTATCTGTAATCATAACCTATTTTTTAGTCACACTTGCGAAAGTGAACAAAATAAATAGTTAAAGTCGTTATTTTAAAACAGGTAAAAAAAAATCGTATAAAATACCTATCAGAAAATTAATTTTACTGGTTCTGCATTTGAATATAAAAAAAATTTTCTTTAAGTATTACAGTGATATATATTTGCGCTATTTATTTAAATAAAATTTTGTCAAATTGACGTCTCGCTTTTAAAATAATTTAATTAAAACTATTATGCTTACAAAAAAAAATATTTTTTAAATTTTATTAAGGTTATAAAAAATTGCAAAGATTTGCAAGGTCTGGCATATATCCTAAATATTAGTCCAATGAATTAGCAAAAAGGTAGCATAAATATTTTTTGCTACTGGCTGCAACTAAGGGTGCTGTATTTTTTATTTCAATCCTAATAATTTATAACACATTGGTTACCACCCCGATTGAGAGGCCTCACATCATCTCCTAAAAACTAGAGTCCCTGGATATGACAGATATTGGCGGAATAACCAATATCTGTCACATACAGGGACTGTACTTAAAACCAGTCTTGCCGCCATTTGGACAAATAAAAAATTGTGACAGCTCTCATCAACGTCAAAAATGGCGGCAGCAAGGTGTCAAAAATGGCACTAAATCTCTTTTTTTCGTTACTTAGCCTTATGTGTTCCTTATTACGTCATATTATGATTATATTAAGAAACGCTTTAAGCTAAGTAACGAAAAAAAAGTCGGTGAGATGGACCCTTAGTCACCTTATACGACTGTGAGCAAAATGGAAAATTAAATATTGTTACGGGTTCACAACGACAAATTAAAACTCGCAACTGTTGAAAACGATACGTCAATTTATTTCGACAAATTATGTACAAAAACACGCACTTAAACTTAGTAATAACTTGCTAATAATTCACTACTATAATCGGTCTATTAACTTCGTGTTAATCTCACGACCACTACAGCACGTTATCTGTGACTGACTGCCTGGTGCGCGACCCCGGCCCTATATATAGGATCGTCCATCTCTCTCGAACTTTCCGGCAGCCTTCGACGTCCGGAAAGTTCCCGCACTACCGCGACCGCAAGCCACAGACAACGCAACTAAAACCTAGACTAAGAATACAACCTTAAGATAAATCGACCTAATACTACACTAAACCTAAATAAATTCCAATTATAAAATTTAACTAACTTAAATTTGTAACAATATTTTAGAATCGCATATCGTATTGGCCGTTTTTTTTCAATGGAAACGCACAAAAAACATTAATTTGAGGTAGTCAATAAAATTATAAAAATACTGCTATCAGTCTTCAAATATATGTATGCCAAAAAATATTCTGGTGTTTGTGTGGGCGAATATTTTAAAAAAAAATAGTTTTTTTTGCACTTTGGAGATCAAAAGTGCGCTTTTTATCACAAATTTTAGGGATAAAGTATCACTTTTTATCCACGTTCAAAGATAAAACGTAAAAATGGGAAGTCTGTTTTTCTTGCAAAATAATTTTAATAAAAACGGGGCCCAAAAATGCCTAAAGTATCTTTTGAGAACTCGGCGAACTATAGCTACATACAATTTTTTCTTCTCGGGATAAAAGTGCCACTTAAGTCCCTAAGAAGATAATATATTTTCTCACTTTTTTTTTACTTTTGGAACGCATAAGCATTAAACATTCAGTATTGTTAAATAAGTGGCCTCTCACGAAAATCTGAAGGTGTTAAATATTTTCAAAAAAATTCAACCCTTGTTGGGTTTAGAAGCATGTTCTGACGAAAATAACCAAATTCTAAATAAGGCATCATTAAATTTTTGCAAAAGGCTCAGTCTCATAAGGAAAGCTTTCGAGACGAAACAAAATTTATTTTTAAAACCGTTATTTCGAATGGTTAAATAAAGATATTATATCTGAGAAATTTTGTTATAAAACGGATTCAGAAAAATCCAAAAATACAGATTCGGAAACAGAGGCCGTACCCGGATCGAGTCGTGGATGGCCTAAATACGCCTAAAACGGCTTTCTTAGAATCATCTTTAAGAACAAAGAAACTGAGGGTGCAATGTTTGTGTGTATGGTAAAAATAATTATTTTGGGGTTGCTAATTTAATTTTTCTGGAAGGGACTTAGCCCCCCCAAGCCTTCCTAAGTAGGTCCATGAATCCGAATAAAAAAAAATAATTTTAGTTTAATTTCTAACACAAAAGTAAATTGATTTTTATTTTTAACGTAACTGTAGGTTAAACTGAATGTACTTTAATTTATTTTTTTAATATTTTAAATAAAATGACATATATATATATTTTAAAAAGTTTTGCTTATTTTAACCTTTAGACTACACTTTATCACATACCCTATAAAAAAATTAACTTTTTTGAAAAACAACAAAGATATTGATTATTGTCCAAAAACCCTATTTTTGTCCGCACTGTGCGCCCCCAAGGAATATATCCAAACTTTCAAAGCTGTTTGTTTTGAAAAATATTCTAGATAGATGGTAAGGGCCTATCCTTAAATTATGTAACGCTTAAAGGGGGGAGGGGGGCTTGGCCTTGCATTACACTCAATGTTATTTTAATGTTTTTTTTCTTGAAAATGCGTTACGGGGGGGGGGGGGGGTAAAAAATCCTGAATTTTTGCGTTACGTAATTTAAGAACGCTCCCTAACCCTAATTGGGTGATTTTGCCAAACAATATCATTTAAAATAAGTGCTTAGGTAAATTCGGTTTGGTAAATGGTTAGCAATTCTAAAAATTAATGCGTCAGCAAAAATCAAATCAGCATTAGTCGTTTGGCCTTTTCAAATTTACACAATTGTGTTTGTTTTTCTATAGTAGTGATAATTCGGGCAAGAATTCATTATCGTGTGATTTTTTTGTGTTTATTATGTATAAAGTTATTTTAAAAACATTCAGTAGGAGATACCGCTAATCTCTTTTTAACCATCTTATGTAAAGTATGTCTTACATTTTACTCTAGAATAAACCAATACCTAGCGCTGCGCCGGCGCCGTATGTACAGCGTGTCCCATTTTCGATGGGATTAAATGGGAAGCTCGGTTATTATTAAAGATATTGATTTTCTGATTGCACCTTGCCGTGCTCTTTTTTGGAGCCCTTAAAAATGGTGTAATCAGATGTTTGCTATACCCCGTGGTTTCGCTAATACAGGGAGTTTTTGAAAAAATTGCATTTTAATTAATTCCTTGTATCTCGCTTATTTTGCAAAATATTTTTATTCTGTAAAAACCTTTCTATGGCAACTTTCTTAGAGCAAAATAATGACGTTGTCAAATTTTTAAAATATTGTTTAGTTTTTGAGATATGGTATTTATCATAAAAAAATTAAATACGGACCTGGATTTTTTTTATTACTACTTTGATTGGTTCCATGCTATTATTACCTTAAAATGATAAAACTTTAATATTTTTTTGATTTAAGGTTAAAAAAACTATTTAATATTTGAAAAAAAAATTATAGTCCGAACCTGGAAATTTCCAACGTAATTATAAATTAAAAATTGCAAGACACACTACTTGAACGATTTTTAGTTTATCTGTTTGAAAATGATAATTAAAAGATTTATAAATAAAGTAAAAACCTTAAAAATAATATCCTACTAATTATTTGATGGTAGCACAGCAGGTCGTGAAATTTACAAAACAAAAGCGTGGAATTGACATTGTCATTTTACTTGTCATTTTTGTGAATGGCTTACAATTATTTTCAACTGGCTAGAAATCGATATGTTTGACTGCTTCATTCAAGCAACAAAATCCCAATATTTAAATGGCAGAAATATTTTTATGCAAAATACGTTAAGAAAAATTACTCAAAAATGCCAACAATGTCTTACACATAATGGTAATCATAAAAATTAGTTATTTTTTATAATTTGTTTTTTTTTTTGTATTTTTCGTAGACTTTGTTTCAAATAATCTGTAAATTAACGTAAAACCATTTTAATATGCTAAGTATCAAAACAGTTAAACTAAAGATTGTTTTACTAGCAATTTTTAATTTATATTTATGTTGGAAATATCCAGGTTCGGATTAATTTTTTTAAAAATATTAAATATTTTTTTTTACCTTAAAACAAAAAATTTTTAAATTTTTATTATTTTATGATAATACTAGCATGAAACCATTCAAAATAGTAATAAAAAAAATCCAGGTCCGTATTTAATTTTTTTATGATAAATACCATATCTCAAAAACTAAACAATATTTTAAAAAATTGACAACGTTATTATTTTCTTCTAAAAAAGTTGCCATAAAAAGGTTTTTACAGAATAAAAATATCTCGCAAAATAAGCGAGATACAAGGGATTATTAAAAATACAATTTTTTCAAAAACTCCCTGTATTAGCGAAACTACGGGGTATAGCAAAAATCTGATTACGCCATTTTTAAGGGCTCAAAAAAAGAGCACGGTAAGGTGCAATCAGAAAATCAATATCTTTAATAATAACCGAGTTTCCCATTTAATCCCATCGAAAATGGGACACGCTGTACTGATAGTAATGATATAACTCAACTTCGTATCTGCAGTGAAATTAGTAGAATTTTTATTTTAAATGTAGACCTGCTCTGCTATCGTGTTCTGTCATTTTTTTTCTTTTATTTATTAAGTTTACAAAAGATTAGACAATAATATTTTTACATTTCATTATAAAGATTATTAATCACTTTCACCAGTATTTACTAAAGGGTCTACAGTGCTAATTGCTACAATCCTAGGTTTAAAAGTCTACATTTTGGTTAAAGGTTTAACTTATTTTTCTCGTGAATGCAATAGTTTTTAATATTTATATAAATTGTTCATAAATACCTTGCGATATGCGTTGTCTTTTTTCGTTGTAACAAAGAAATTATTTCCCCACAAAGGTTATAAATAAATAAAAAGAATAAAATATTTTGGTTTAAAAATGGTAGCCATATTTAAACTTCCAAACGTCACTAGGAAATGTCGAATAAAAACGGTGTAAGTCAGTGTCAGGGGTCCGCTATATTTTACATGTTAATTTTTTAGACAAGTTAGCGACGATTAATGTGTTATTGAAAAGGGATTCTACTATATCTTGTGCTTTTTACAGTATTTAAATATTGATACGTATTTAATACGGTAATGCATTTACAGATATAGTTTTGAGTTATTTATGTAATATTTAGCTTTGAAAATTTTTGTATACAAGTTTTTTTATCAGTCATGGTTTATTTCTACTGTTTTTCGAACTTTAAACCACCCCTCAGGGGTGGTACTACAATTTGACACTATTTTTAACGGGAATCCTACGACTGCACGAACTAAATTTCCAAAAAATGACATTTCGTTACAAAATTTTTATTTCTAAAGTTAATTTGAATTTATATGAGATGAAACTCACTGAGAAATGCTTACTATCATATTGCACATTAGGGTGAACCAAAACTTTGCAGTTATTTGACCTGAGAGTATTAAAAAATTACACTCAAACCGGTCGGTTCGGGTCGGTTCGGTTCATTCAACCCCCACCCTTTTATTTGGCTTTTGTTCGGTGGATTTTGTTCATTTTCAAATGGGACTATCTCGACCCAAGACCTAGCCTAGGTACCAAATTTCATTGAAATCGGGCAAGTAGTTTTTGAGTTATGCGCGTTGGTAGTTACAGACAAACAGACAGACAGACAGACAGACATACAGACATACAGACAGACAGACGGCGCGACAAAAAAGTTTCAAAATCATCTGAAAAATCCGAGCAACTTTTTTTTCTCGAGAAAATTAGGATCACCATAGCTCACACTACTATAGTATACTATATGTGTGAGCTAAAATTAAGATTTTAACTAGTATCCACGTTTGTCCTGCAAAATATTCTAGACAGATGGTAACCCTAATTGGTTGATTTTGCGAAACAATATCATTTAAAATAAGTACTCAGGTAAATTCGGGTTTTGGTAAATGGTTAGCAATTCTAAAAATTCATGCGTCAGCAAAAATCAAATCATCATTAGTAGTTTGGCCTTTTTAAATTTACACAGTTGTGTTTGTTTTTCCATAGTAGTGATAATTTGGGCATCGCATCGCATTCGCTTGCGTTTAGTTTTTGGTGTTTCTTGAGTGTAGTGATACATGAGATTCGGATAATCACTTTTTAACTGCTACTGATCTAAAGTATGTATATTTTTTGTTACAAGTTTCATTTAGTTTAAGTACTCAGAAACCAAGCTTAACATAAAAAAATACTCTGCCAATATATGGGCCCCTAAGCTCACACTAGCTACTATAGTTATAGTGTACGTGTGAGCTAATATAACTAAAAACTGAAATATATTTTATTCAACTCCAGACTAAATTACCTTTTGTTTGATACCACACAAGCCATGTTTTGACTGAAACTCAAATTTTTGAAATCTACCCCCACCCTTAAAAAAAACAAAAACTAAAATGTATTTTGTTAAACTCCGGACTCAATTACCTTTCGTTTGATATCACACACGCCATATTTTCACTTAAACTCTAATTTTTTAAATATACCCCCACCCTTTTTTTTAAATAAATTAAAATGTATTTTGTTTAACTGCAGACTCAATTACCTTTCGTTTGATATCACACACGCCATATTTTCACATCAACTCTAATTTTTGAAATCTACCCCCACCCTTTTATTTGGTTTGTGTTCGGTGGATTTTGTTCATTTTTAAATGGGACCATCTCGAGCCAAGACCCAGCCTAGGTGCCAAATTTCATTAAAATCGGCCAAGCGGTTTTTGAGTTATGCGCGTTGGTCGTTACAGACAGACATACAGACACACAGACAGACAGACAGACAGACAGACAGACAGACAGACATACAGACAGACAGACAGACAGACAGACAGACAGACGGCGCAACAAAAAAGTTTCAAAATCATCAAATTTTTGAAATCGGAGCAACTTTTTTTTTCTCGAAAAAATTAGGATCACCATAGCTCACACTACTATAGTATAGTATATGTGTGAGCTAATAATAACAGCTACACATTATTTTACATAGTAAACTTCCCTTTTTTATCCAACTGCAGCACCGCGAAAGGAAGGGTAATATTTTTCGATTGTTGTATGATTGTATGTAAGTAAATATGTATGTTTGTGTCAGGCTAGAGGCTAAACGGCTGAACCGATTTTGCACAAAAGGTGTCGGTGAATTGCTACTGATCCCGAAGGTGCTATACTGCCATCATAAGCGAATACCTAGTAACCCCAAAATTGTCAAATGCCGGAAATCACATGCTACTTTCTAGGCTCACTTTTTGTACTAAATTATTAACTGGTTAAACATTTTTTGTATTTAAACTTTAAATTAATGTTTAATTTACAACACACATATTAATTGAAAGAACTAAAATACTGACTTATTATCAAAAAGCATGTTTTTTATGTTTTTGCTTATGCATGCAATATTATACGTCAAAAGAAATCATAAGCATAAATACAGCATCATCCATCGTTTGGTTTCTTTGTCTTGTTCTTGGTTTAGGGCCAAATTTAGGAAACGCCATCCTTGGTCGTTTTTGTATAAAAAAAAACACTCAGACTAATTTTTAAAACATTGTAAAATTTAAAAAAAAAACTCAAAGAACAAGAGCACTGAAGTGTCGTTACCGCTAATACTGTAAATCAATTATTATTGACGTTGCACATTTCATAGGCAAAAAAACAGTAACCCTCAAATCATAAGTAAAAACGCGGTAAGTTTGAATCCATAAGTATTGTTCATACTCGTCTTAGTCTTTTGTTTTTGATTAGTCTTTGTCCTTTGATTAGTCTTAGCTGTCTTATGGATCGTTCATACTCGTCTTTTGTCTAGTCTTTTGTCTTGGTTTAGTCATATGTCATGTCATAAGAAAGTTAAAACCACTGTTTCTTATGGGAGTGTTCATACAATGTTTTTGCTTTTGTTTTTGATTAGTCTTTGTCTTAAGAGTTGCCAACTTTCAATCCTTAGGACAAGGACTAAGACGAGTGACAGACATCAGCTGATATTTGTTGTTTTTTTTTACAGGGCGTCCGAAGAGAGCAAGCGCGCGGTTGAAATTTTGAATTTACCGCCATTAATCATGTTTTTAACAGAAAATCTCAACCTAACCTCAAAATTTTATTTGTTTTTATTTTCTTTTTCGCCTTTGTTCTTTCGTGTCGGTGTTTCGTGCACAGATTAGGTTAAATAAGATTGTTTTGTGTAGAAAATGACTTTTGAAAAGGGGCCTTTTTATTGAAATTGAATTTTTGTTCAGTGGGTTATGACAGACTAATCAAAAACAAAAGACGAGTATGAACAGCCGATTAATGTACAAATTATCTAAATTTCAGACGATTTTATTGAAATTTCTTTGATAACCCATTGCAAATGTCCTATAATTTGCTGTAGTTACTTTGTAGTCCTCCCTGCTCCCACCGATCTCCCCTCCTATCATTTCCCCCACCCTATTCAAAAACCATATTCGCATAATTTTATCAAATATAGAGCCATTTCAAAAATTCTTTCTGCATACGCTTTTAGATTTTTTTCCAACACTATTTTACTAGTCCCACCCCCCGCCTCTCCCTCTCTCCACCCCATCATCCTTATTAGTAATAGTTATAGCTATAACCCAAGTAACATTATTACCACTCAAGGTTTTATTAATTTGGTTCCAAGGTTATTTAGAGGGTGCTGTTATGGCTTTTAGGATCAATTTGGCTACAGAAAGGTAATTTATATTGCCAATTACCTAAAGAGGTGTTATACAACCAAAAAGTGTTCTTCTGTTTCTTTTAGATACTTTTGGTTTTATTGATTTCTGATTTATAAAGATGGTCTTATAAAACACTTTTACCTAAAGTTTTTAAAAAGAAATAAATATAAACTTTGGTCTTTTAGTTTTTTTCATTACTTTAGGTCATAACAAAAGTGTTTTATAATAGAGCTAAAAGGTTACCTTATATCCTTTTGTTTTTGTAGTTACCAGTAGTTTAATAGTAAATATGATTATATAGGCGGCCATATAGAACCTAGTTTCCTTAAGGTTTTTAAGAGTGGTAAATATAAACTTTAGACTTTTGGTTTTTGCCATTACTTTTAGGCATTTTAAACAGGCTTTATTGGAAGGCTTAAAGGTAAACTTAATTCTTTTGTATTTATGGTTATCCATAGCTGCATATTAAATATTATTTAAATAGGCGGTCATATAAAACTTTGTTTCCTTAAGGGTTCTAACAGAAGTAAATAAATACTTTCGTATTTTAGTTTTTACTAGTACTAGTACAGATTGGTACCTACCTATTGCAAGATTGATTATTTATTATCCTCCTGGGTAGGGCACCCAAGCCTAGATAAGGCCTGTTTAAACGGCCAATATAAGAGGTTTCCCTCCAACCTGCAGGCACAACGGCTATCATTGCACTGGCCCTACTGATTGTGTGCAAATTGCACGATAAAAAACATTTAAATTTAACACAACACTTTAAAAAACAAATACAAATAATTTAAGTGAGGTTATGTTCACTATGTTTACCTTCTCTTTTTTATTGGTTTCATAAGCGCACTCAAAAATCCTTGTTGCGATAGAGTAGCAAATAAAACCAAGTGACCACTATAAAACGATAATGGCGTATATAGAATTATTTTAAAAATATTGTAAACAGAAAATATTTATCTAGTCGTTTTAGCAGTGTTTTTTAACAATAATTTTACTTTAATTTTAATTTATGTAAACCAAACACACTTTTTTAATGGTGAATAGTGTAAATTATTTTTTTTTAATATTTGTTATTTAGTTATCAAAAAAACTATTAAAAAGCATTTGTGAGCTGGCGCGCTTGTTTTGAGAGCTTTTAAGATACGATTTTATCAGAAAAATAAGTCTGGCAGGCAATTTGATGATTCACAAAACGACAAACTCCTCATATATAGGTATATTTTTATGTGATACAATAATTTTGGGACTCTGACATTTTTGACAATTTTATGACCTTATTTTATATAGCCATTGTGAATCTAAAATATCGCTAAAGCTTTTATAGGAAAAATTCTTTACTCTAAAGGTATTATGGTATTTAACAGAATTGCCAGGATACCAAATTACCAAATCTAGTTTTATAACAGGATAGAGGACGTTTCTGAGTTGCTTTTAGAACCTGGCATAATAGCTTTAGGCTCTAAAAGGTTCTATACTGGTGGAACCGCTAGAGGGCGAAGCTAGCGTTTATTTCTTATGGTTTTATTATGAGTTTAATACATAGGTTGCCACCACCAATTGGGGAGTCCCATTTAGGAGGTCTAAGGGGTATATAAGCGTAATGGGAACATCTAGCTAGCGACCAAACATTGAAACTAATGGTTTTAAGGGAAGGCGCTGGCAACTTTTTAGCTTCTGCTATAAATAAAGAAATGTTACTTGGGAACTTTCACAAATATAAAGCGATTTCAAAAGTTCTTTCTGCACACGCTTGAAAACTTTTTTCCAACATCATTTTAGTAATCAAGTATAAAAGGCAACATCATAGGGGTATAGTCAACCACGGACACCGGTGTTTCGGAAAAAGGCATTTCCATACTCAGCGTGGCTTGCCTGACACAAAGTAGAACAAACTGACTACCAGATACAAGGTAAATCAAAAAGAATGAAAAAATAGGTGAAACCTATTTTTAATTCTAGGAGACGGTGACAGCATGGTCTGGTTGAACTGTGACGAAAAGTCTTTCTTCCTTATAGACCGGTGGACGTTTTCGTCCCGCCATGGACTAAGTTTCCTTGGTTCGCTGTCGTTCACTCGTAGAATGAAAAATAGGTTTCACCTATTTTTTCATTCTTTTTGATTTACCTTGTATCTTGTAGTCAGTTTGTTCTACTTTGTGTCAGGCAAGCCACGCTGAGGATGGAAATGCCTTTTTCCGAAACACCGGTGTCCGTGGTTGACTATACCCCTGATGATGTTGCCTTTTATACTTGATTAACTCATTGTTTTCGGTTACAAACCGATACCGTGGAGACGGTGACAGCATGGTCTGGTTGAATTGTGACGAAAAGTCTTTCTTCCTTATAGGCCGGTGGACGTTTTCGTCCCGCCATGGACTAAGTTTCCTTGGTCCGCTGTCGTTCACTCGTAGAATGAAAAATAGGTTTCACCTATTTTTTCATTCTTTTTGATTTATCATTTTAGTAGTTATCCCCGCACCCCACCCCCGCCTCTCCCACTCTCCTCCCCGCCATCCTTATTGTTCTCCCCTCCCTCCTTATTATATGCACAGTTTCCTTTAATATAGTAACAAGTATTTTAATCATAATTCTAATTTTTGAAATCTACCCCCACCTTTTTTTTCGGCTTATGTCCCGTAGATTTTATTAATTTTTAAATGGGACCATCTCAAGCCAAAACCCAACTTACGTATCATATTTCATTAAAATCGGGCAAGTAGTTTTTGAGTTATGCGCGTTGGTCGTTACAGACAGACAGACGGCGCGACAAAAAAGTTTAAAAATCATCTTAAACTGAAAGATATATAAAAAATTTGGAATTCGGAGCAACTATTTTAGTAGTGTGAGCTATGGTGATCCTAATTTTTTCGAGAAAAAAAATTTGCTGCGCCTTCAAAACTTTTTATATATTTTCATCATTCACTCAAAGGAGTTTCAGATAATTCTGAAACTTTTTTGTCGCGCTGTCTGTCTATCTGTATGTCTGTCTGTAACGACCAATGCGCATAACTCAAAAATCGCTTGTCCGATTTTAATGAAATCTAGTACCTAGGCTGGCTTTTGGGTCGAGATGGTCCCATTTAAAAATGAACAAAATCCACCGAATACGAAAGGTAATTGAGTCTGGAGTTAAACAAAATAATTTAATTAAAAAAAAAGGGTGGGGGCAAATTTCAAAAATTTGAGTTTAAGTAAAAATATGGCGTGTGTGATATCACGCGAAAAGTAATTGAGTCTGGAGTTAAGCAAAATAAATTTTAGTTTAAAAAAAAAAGTGGGGCTAGATCTCAAAAATTAAAAGCTAATTGATTCTGAAGTTGAATAAAATATACAATAAGTTTTATTATACATTGCGTTCAATGAGGCTGCCATATCCGACAAATAAAATTCATTTTTTAAACTGCTGTTGTCACGACATAGCACAGAGGGCTCCCGAAATCAATTTTTGGCCAAAACTAATTTAGGCATAATATTACTCCCGGTTTTTATAAAAACCAGTTAAAAATGACTTGATAATAAACTTGTTCAGTCAATTTGCCAAAAAGAAAAGATTTTTCAATTTACTGGTCATAGGCGTACGTTGCTTTTTATAAAGTTAAAGAAGATATTATCTATTCTATCTATTTATTTAGCCTTTCTCAATCTATCTTTGGACGTAGGCTTCCCTCAATATTTTTCACTCTTCTCTGTCTGTCGCCGTGTTGATCCATCTAGTTCCCGCGTGTATCTTCAAATCGTCCGCCCATCTCTTTTAGGGTCTTCCCCTACTTGTTTTATTTTCCCAAGGTCTCCAGTTTACAATATATTTGTTCCGTCGATCGTCTTTCTGTCTGATATTATGACCGGCAAATTTTCATTTTAATTTTGCTCCTTTGACATCCCTTAATTTTTTTTTATTTCTTATCCATTCATTTGTCTTTCCATTGATCTTTGGGCTTTTGTTACCTTATCCATGTTTGATTTTGTAATAAGTGACCAGGTCTGGGATCCATGGGTAAGTACATATACATTGATTATACACTACTACACATACTCGTTTTGAGGTACAAAGAATATTTTTTATTTTTTAATATAACTATATAATAATATTATAACTTAATTTATCGAATGCTACCCAGACCAATCTTACTCGTCTCTTGATTTCAGCTGTTTGGTTTTTTTTAGTTTAATAATTTGTCCCAGGTATATATATTCCTCTACTTGTTTTATTTTCTTTTGGTTTATTCTGATCATAATATCTTCATCTGTGTTTGTTATGATTTTAATTTTAGTGTACTTCATAAGCCTATATTTTTAGCTGCTGTGTCCAGTTCTTTTAGCATTTTTATTAAATCTTCTTTCTTGTCTGTTATTAAGGCTGAAAAGCCTGTTAATATTTTCGTGAAAAGCTTATAAATTACATTGAGAAGTGTTATAGGTCGATAGTTTTTTTAGGTTTGCTCTATCGCCTTTCTTGTGTAGAATAATGGTTATGGATTATTTCCAGTTGTTTGGGATTATTTTTTCTTTTACTATTTTATTCAGGAGAATATGAAGATTATGGGATATTATAGTTTTCATAATATAATGATCAAAAAACTATCTGACAATAGACTTACATATAGACAATACATTACTTAATTTGTCCAAAAATATAGAATTTTTGAATTACTAATCATAGGCGTACGTTGCTATTTTAAAAACTAAAAAAAATATTAAAATAATTGTTTCATTAAGTCTTATGTATGTACAGAAAGACGCCGACCAAAGAAAAGGTGGGTAGATGATTTTGGAAAATATCTAAGATTAATGAAGAAAAAAAGTTGGATAGGATTTTCAAAAACATTGAATGTTATATTGCATTCGCCAAGTTTTGAAGGTCTGTACCCTTGCTGGAGGCGCTATATTGAATTTTGGAAATCTGACTAAACATTCGTATTCAGCGACCTTAAAAGCCCCTCTGTATCAAATTTGGTTTGAATCGGTTTATTTTTCTAAATCATGACCTGTGGATAGGGTTTTAGAAAAAGAGGGGGAGAAAAAAGGAAGATAAAACATGTGCAATTGCAATTGGGGGTATTAAATTTGTATTAAGCTTTTTTACATATATGCAGATAACACAGTTGTAAATGAAAAAAAATCATTTTTTTGTTAGGTATTTTTGTAAATTTTCTAAAATTTTACCGGTTTTTTGAGGTTAGAAAAAAGTTTGACGTGCTAACCCAATTCAGACAACAGATTCAGATTTAGTGCGATAAAATACTACAGAATATGATTATTTGATCAAAAGTATATAACTTACTTATTTGTCTTTTGTGTGGCTGTGATCAACTGTTAGCACTGGAGCATGTTATGTTAAAGAATAAAATATGCCAAAATATCGAAGAGGCGCACATGGGCGCATATTTTTTTTTCCTGTAGTAATCCTGGATGTGTGTAGTTTTAAATAAAATTTATCTCTAGGTGGCAGTTTATTGCCGACATAAAGTTTTACTCTGACATATCCAAAATTTCTTACTTTTTTGTCAGGTTCTTAGATGTCATAAATAAATTTTTCACTGTGTATAAGTAATTCATCAGTTTTTTATTAAATAAGCAATTCTGGAATCTACTTACCTTCCTCTCTCAAATCCATTTTAAATTCGCTTAAATTTAAAAACAAAACAAGGAAAACAATGCTGTCAATACGGATTAAAATATTGACAATATTTTACGTTTCAAGCACTATGAAAACATTATTTAAAATAAATCATCTCTGACGCCTGTCAAAGAGTATTTTTAGTTTTGTTTCATGTGTTTTCAGGCCTATTAGCTTCTTTACTTTAGACTGACACTAAGCTTGCTGCCTTTGAGGGCATTTCACTTTAAGCCCTTTTTGGCCAAAAATCAGATGCGTGAGCCGTCTGTGCATAGCGTTGGACCCTCATTCACCTCTTTATTATCGCTACATTTTTTGCAGAGCTTAACGCACCCAAATTTATCAAATTTTCACATTTGAACCTTTTCAGGGGCGGATCTAGGAACTTTATATGGGGGGGGGGGGGGCGGGGGTTATATCATTTTAAATATGCATAAAACTATTTTAAACACTGACCAGGAGGTGTATTCTGGGTGTAAAAACTAAATATAGTTTGAGTTTTCGACACTAAATTTTAACGCCGACATAATGCCCGAGAAAGAAATTAGCAAGTTTACCTCCTTCTCGCTTTGCAGATTTAAAAGAAAAGACAACCTCGATCCCGTAACGTGACCTCATTGGATATCCCCTGAGATCCCTAGTCAGCTCTTGTGTACCTGCCTATAGTTTTTCATCTGGTATTCCCCCTCTTCTTTAACTTTTAGTTTACGGACCCTCACATCTTGCTGAGATCTTGGTAAACTCTATTTTTGTCTCAGGCCTGGGCCCGTCGTCCCTGCCGCTTGATAAAAAGGAAAATAATATAAATTTATTTATTTTAGTAAAAAACTTTAGAATAAAAATTTTTTTTTTTTTTATTTGTCAAACACACTGTGTTTTTTTTTTATTACAATCTAGTCAGTAAGACTAATTAGCAATTTTGTTTTAACTTAATTTACTAGAAAAGTCAGATTTAAACTTAGGGTTCACTCAACAGTTCTCCCCGCTTTGTTTAGTCTGTAACTCACACTTGTATTGTGTTTATAGCATTATTTTGTTTTATGTGTAATTCACTTAGTTTACTAGCTCAAACGGCTTCACTCTTTTTAGTCGTCGAACTAGCATAGTATTGTCTAGAAGCTGAATTGCTTCCACATTCACATGCCGATGGAGTCTATCTTCATGGCTTTTTGCGTACTTTTTTATAGTCTCTGCTACAGTTTCGATTTTTAGATCTCGATGAAGGTCACTATTTCGAACGTACCAAGGTGCATTCACAATGTTTCTTAATACTTTATTTTGAAATCTCTGTACAACTAGAATGTTACTCTCTTTAGCACAACCCCATAGTTGAATACCGTATGTCCATAATGGTTTCAGTATTTGTCTATAAAGCAGTAACTTATTATGAATTGTTAAATTGGACTTCCTTCCAATTAGCCAGTTCATTTTTCTATACCTTATCTCAAGTTCTTCTTTTTTTTTCTTAACATGTGCTTTCCAGCGCAATTTGGTATCAAGTGCCATACCTAGATATTTTGCCTCATTCGAATATGGTACTGGAATGTTGTTAATTGTTATTTGTATGTGATTTATATTTTTGTTTGTAAAATCAACATGAATTGATTTGGTTTCATTTAATTTTATTCGCCACTTTGTGGTCCAACTGTGAATTTGGGTGACTGCATCCTGAAGTTTCTCTATGCATTTTTCAATAGATTTTTCTACCGTCAATAAACCAGTATCATCGGCAAATGTTGCTAAGTGACAATTTTCTGGCTTTGGGATATCACAAGTGAATAATAAGTATAGATAAGGGCCTAGTACGCTACCCTGGGGCACGCCTGCTTGAATTTCTCTTAAATTTGAGTATGAGTCTTCCTGTTTTACTCTAAAATGTCTATCAGATATGTATGATTCCAAAATATCCGAATACTGTTTTGGCAGAAACCTTTTTAGTTTAAAATTAAGGCCTTCATGCCACACTTTGTCAAATGCTTGTGCTACATCTAGAAAAACTGCAGAACAAACTTTTCCCTCTTCTAGTGCTTTTTCTATTATATTAGTAATTCTGTGTACTTGATCTATCGTGGAATGCTTGTCTCGAAAACCAAATTGATGAGATGGAATAATTTCTTGTCTTTCTATGATGGGTTTTATTCTTTTAAGCAATAATTTTTCATAGAGCTTGGATATAATTGGCAGCAAAGATATTGGCCTGTAAGATGACACGTCATGGAGTGGTTTTCCCGGTTTTGGAATCATGATAACTTCTGCAACTTTCCACAGTTTAGGTACGTACCTAAGCCTAAAAGACGCATTAATTAGGTTGCATAGTTTTACGATAGCTTTTCTGGGGAGTTGTTTTATGACTACCCCGTTAATAAGATCATACCCTGGGGCTTTTTTCGAATTAATATTTTTGATTTCTGTTAATATTTCTTTTGGTGATGTAAGCTTAATATGGTCCTCGATTTGATGGGGTTCATTTAAATGAAAGTGTTCATCTGGTGCTTCGTGGGGCTGAAATGTTTTTTCTAAATGACTTGCAAAAATATCTGCTTTTTCTTCGTTACTCCTTGCCCACTGGTTGTTAGATTTTCGTATGGGTGGAATTTGGATAATTGGTCTTTTAAAATCTTTGGTTGCTTTCCAAAGGGAATAGTCGGTATTTTTATCATCTGTAAGCTCATTAAGAAAATGGTTAATAGATTCATTTTTTATTACTAGAATTTCTCGCCTAATGCGCTGCGTCATGTTGTTGAGATTTGTTTTATCCCGAGGATCACGGCTTTGTTGCCACTTTCTTCTTAGTTTCCTTTTTTCCAATATAAGGTCTCTAATTTCCTTTGGATAGTTTTTTCCCTTAAAAATTCTCTTTGGTTTTGGACTGTTTTCCCAAGCTGCTTGTTGAATATTTGTAACAAAATAATCAACTTCTTTATCGATTTGTTCTGGCGTTTGCAATGGTACTGATAGGTTTATTTTTTCTGACAGACTTTGTTTAAAACTAATCCAGTCAGTCAGTTTATTAACTAGTGAGATATTTGCTTCTTTCTTTATTATGTTTTTACTAAGAGTTAGAATAATAGGTGAATGATCTGAGTACAAAACTTAAAGATATATTTTTTACTATAAAAAAATCAATTAGATCTGGAATTTTTCCTGGATCTGTTGGATAGTATGTGGGCTTACCAGTTGATATCGGCTCACATTGATATTCACTAATAGCTTGCAAAAGTTCTTTTCCTTTAGAGTTCGTCAGTCTAGATCCCCAGTAGGTATTTTTTGCATTAAAGTCACCTCCAATTATAAAACGGTTTCCTAATTTTCTGAGAAAATTAAGATATTGATTTTTCTTTAGTAAGTGCCTTGGTGGTATATAGACAGCACTTATGACTAATGTATATGTTTTGGTTTTTACACTTACTAATGTAGCTTGAATCTCTATGGTTTTATATCCCATCTCCTCATAGTGTGATATATTTTCTTTAATTATTACAGCACTTCCCCCATGTGCAGTATTGCTAGGGTGAGTTGTATGATACACTTTATAACCTTTAAATTTAATGTGAGACTGGTTAGTGAAATGCGTTTCTGACACAAGACAGACGTCAATTTTTTCTATGTCTAGAATAACTTGCAAGTCTTGCTGATGTTGCAAGAGACCATTGGCATTCCAAGCTAGGATTCTAAGATTACTGACCATTTTGAGGCATATTGGTAGCTCCGTTATTGCTACTTTCTAGTTTAGTTAATCGCTCATCAAGTTTGTTCAATTTCTCCAAAATTAATTGTAGTGTTTGTTCCATAGTATTTTGACTACTGATATTAATATCAGGTATAGTAGCTGTTGCTGCTACTTGGCTGTATGTCCTTGTCACAGAGTTTTGTGTGACTGTGTTTCTTGTCTGTTGGTTTTGTCTATTTGTACTCACGTTTGGTATGAGATTCGGTTTCTTAGGTTTATTTTTCAATTTTTGTATTTCCTTAGCAACAAGGCATCCTCTGTAGTTAGCAGGATGCTTGCCTCCACAGTGGATGCATTTTGGCTCAGATTCTTTTGGTTTGGGGCATTCTACAGTAAGATGTTTCCCCGTGCATTTTACGCAACGTGGTTCTTTAGCGCAATATTTTTGCGTGTGTCCATAAGATTGGCATCTTTTGCATTGAGGGACTAACTTTGAGGTTTTTAGTGCTTTTATTTCCACTTCAATCCCAAGGATACTGGAAATTTCAAAAATTTTGTTGATATCTTCATCGTGGCTGAATGTGAGCATAAACATGTTAAGAGGTTGTCTTGTTCTCCATTTAAGTTTGTTGCTGGCCTCCAGTGCCTTAAAACCTTTTTTTTGTAGATCAGCTACAATATTTTGTGGGTCACATGAGAAGTGTAGCCTATTCGCTATTACTCTAATTGGCCTTATTTGTTTGTTTTCGTATGAGTGCCATTGATGCTTTATTTCATTAAGCATTTTAGTAACCAGCCGATAGCTGTCTGCGTCTTGTACATTTATTTTAATATTTTCGTTATTTAAAACTTTTATTTTAACTCCTTGTATGATATTTAACTTTTCATAAATATCATTAAAATTATTTACGCCATTTACCATAATCGGTGGAGGTAATGGAGCTTTTTTAACCTTAGTTGGGGGTTCTTCATTTTGTGTTAATAAAAATAAAACAAAATAATTAATTTTATATTTTTTTTTCAGATGTAGTCCTAATAATAGATCCAAAGCACGAGAAATCCGAAATGAAGAAAAGTTGGAAACTGGTGCCTCCTGATGGAGGGTGGGGCTGGTTAGTACTGTTTGGTGCCACGCTTGTCAATGTTTTAGTGCCAGGTAATAAAAACTTACTTAAAATACTAAAGGGACCATTCTTGAATTACTTACCTAACGCTTAAGGTAGGGGGGGTTTAGCCTTGTGTTACACTCTATGTTTTTACTTTCCTTGCCCGCGCAGCAATGGCTAGAGAAGGTATTGTTTTTTTTCAGATAACGCCAAAAATGTATCATTTGGGTCTACTTTGACCTACCTTAGCAATATTGTTGTGACGTCTGTGTGTGGCTATGTTGTCGGTTTGAAGTAAACCTTAATTTTACTTGTTAAAAAAGTTGTCCGACCAGACAGTCATAATTTAGGTAACAGATACACAGTGTTTCCCGAATATTGAATCACAGGTCTTTTTAGGTATTTAGAGTGCAAATTTAGAGAAACGCTCGGTCACATCGATTTTGTTTACGAGGGGGAAACTTTTTGTCTGTCTTGAATTATTTGTAGCACTAACCCCCTTCAAGGGGTATACTTTACCCCTATATTTTTAATAGGGAAAGTGGGTCTAGTGATACCTTGTTTTGAAGGCCTTTTGAATGTCCTTACAACCGTGCAAAAATTTCAAAAATCTATCCATTAGTTTTTGAGATAAAACTCAAAAACTCAAAACTCAAAACAAAATCAAAACAATGTATGACAAAGCAACGTCAAAAATTTGCACAAAATAGTTGGAACAATATGTTATTTCATTTTTAAATTAGTAAGTAAAATACTTAAATAAATACATATAAACATTTTTGGTAAAGATAGTTTTTTGTAGCGTTTTTAAATTTTATTTCATTCTCAATTGATTTGATCTCTGTTGGTAAACTGTTGTAGACTTTTATAGCTTTATAAAATGGTCCCTTTTCAAAATACTCTGCCAATATATGGGCCCCTAAGCTCACTATAGGTACTATAGTTATAGTGTACGTGTGAGCTAATATAACTAAAAACTGAAATATATTTTATTCAACTCCAGACTAAATTACCTTTTGTTTGATACCACACAAGCCATGTTTTGACTTAAACTCAAATTTTTGAAATCTACCCCCACCCTTAAAAAAAACAAAAACTAAAATGTATTTTGTTAAACTCCGGACTCAATTACCTTTCGTTTGATATCACACACTCCATATTTTCACTTAAACTCTAATTTTTAAAATATACCCCCACCCTTTTTTTTAAATAAATTAAAATGTATTTTGTTAACTGCAGACTCAATTACCTTTCGTTTGATATCACACACGCCATATTTTCACATAAACTCTAATTTTGAAATCTACCCCTACCCTTTTATTTGGTTTGTGTTTGGAGGATTTTGTTCATTTTTAAATGGGGCCATCTCGACCCAAGACCCAGCCTAGGTACCAAACTTTATTAAAATCGGCCAAGCGGTTTTTGAGTTATGCGCGTTGGTCGTTACAGACAGACGTACAGACGGACAGACGGCGCAACAAAAAAGTTTCAAAATCATCTGAAACGCAAAGATATATAAAAATTTTTGAAATCGGAGCAACTTTTTTTTTCTCGAAAAAATTAGGATCACCATAGCTCACACTACTATAGTATAGTATATGTGTGAGCTAAAATGTTGATCTATGCATAGGAATAGCGAGCTCAGCTCTGGGTCTGGTTTCAACAGTCATATTACTGCCGTATCTGTCACTATTTGTTGGAAAAAGGGCTTTGTGTTTTTTAACAAAAATAACAAGTTGTAGGAAATATATAGATGGCACTGACAGTATGCTGCTGCATAATTGCCTTCAAACTTTCAAATTTAATTAGAATTTTATATATTTTTCAGATTTAATTTTTATTTTATGTTAAATTTGAAAACTTGAAAGCAAATAAATATCTCAAAAGAGATGAGGATGAGGATTACGAATTTTTGGATGGATTTTCGAAATTTTTACACGGTTGTAAAGATATTCAAGAGAGCTTCAAAGCAAGGTATCACTAGACCCACTTTGCCTATTCAAAATATAGGGGTAAAGTATACCCCTTGAAGATAGCCAAAAGGTGTCCCCCTCGGAAACGAAATAGACGTGTCCGAGCGTTTCTCCAAATTCGCACTTTAAATACCCAAAAAGGACTCTGTTTCGAGGTTCGTTAAACACTCTGTATAAAATATTAAAATGTTTTTTACTGAAAGTGTCAGATGGTGCTGTACTAGGTCTTTCCATAGCACCTTCGAACAGGTTGTCAACGCTGAGTTAATAGTTGGTATTAAATTTTACAACCTTGTATACTTTATGTTTCGCCGATGATCAGATAGTAGTGGCTCAGGATTATGACGACCTCGAATATATGACACGAAAACTAATAGAAGAGTACAATAAGTGGGGACTAGAGGTTAATCTCAATAAGACAGAGTATATGTGTATCGGTGGAATGAAACAGGATCTAATCTTAAATACCGTGCAGCGAATTCACTCCTGTGATGAGTATAAATACTTAGGTCTAAAAATTACAGCTGACGAAACACTAGACAAAGCTATAAAAGATCGAAACGTACAAGAAAGAAAAGCAATAACTTTATTAAATGGAATAATTTGGGACCAAAGAATATCAAAACATAACAAAAAGCTTATATATAACACCATTGCAAAAAGTATTATTACATAGGGCTCAGAAGTATGGCCAATCAAGGATAGAACAGAAAAAATGCTTTCCGCTACGGAGATGGACTATTGGAGAAGAGCAGCAGGGAAATCAAAAAGAGAAAGAAAGAGTTACAAATTAAAGAATAAGAGAAATTATGACAGTGGGTGAACGTACTTTAGTGGATGATATAAGAACAAAACAACTGGTGTGGTACGGACATGTACAAATAATGATGAAAGACTACCTAAACAAATACTACAATGGAAACCAACTGGCCGAAGAAAACGAGGAAGTAAAAGCTGGAGAGAAGGAATAGACAGTGACATAAGAATAAGAGGCCTAGATGATGAATTATGGGAAAACAGAAACGAGTGGAGATTGGTTATCAGAAGACGTAGAACGTTGTGAAACCGATAAATATATATATTTTTTCTCAAGGATTCCAGTTGCAGTTTTCGGGCTCTACAAAGTATTTTGCAATCAAACAACCTTAATTTGCATGTAAATCAGGCGGAAAAATCCTCAACTGGCATAGATTATATTTGTTCAAGATTCGACAACATACATTATCAGGTTTTTCATACAGACCTTTGCAATCATGATTTCCTATATTCAGGTAACTTTCCCATTTAGGATAGTTCAGGGCAAAAATCTAGGAGAGGTAGATGTTTCTCGGACAAAAATTACAGAAGGTTTGAGCTTCTTTGTCAGCAAACTGACTGGATTAGGGTATTTTCGTCGAATTAGTCCATTAGACATTTTCACTGGTTTGTCTCTAACAAGTTTGGTGCAGCTTTGTTAATTTCAAGTTGAAACTTACGCTCCTTTCACTACATAAAAAAATTTGTTGAGTTTCCTCCTTCTTTTCTAATCTATTTTACAAAATATCGTCGGATATTCAAGGCAACTGTCAAAACAGCCAAAAGGCTGTACTTTAAAAGAACAATTAACGAATCGTCCAATAAAAATTAAGAAGCTTAGCATGTTGTAAATAAACTCAGAGGTAAATAATCTCATTCATCTGGTGGTACCTGCAGCTTGAAACCTGAAGATCTGAATAAATTCTATTGCACAATTTCCAAAAATCTGTCAAGTTCATCCAACAGAATATCTCAAGCATATCAATATTTCCAAACAGTTCATCTTTTCTCTAACTGATGTAGAAGAGTTGGTGCGTGTTTTTCAGTTGCTAAATAATAAAACATCTTCTGGGTATGACAATTTATCACTACGAATTTTTATGCATCTGCCATTACAAGCTTTAGATTCAATGGTTTTTGCCGCAAATAAGTCCTTTCAGTCCGGTTCTTTCCCCAAATTTTTAAAAAAGGCAATTGTCATTCTCCTTCAAAAAGGAGGTGATGTGGAAAACACGTCGAATTACCGACCGATATCTCTCCTACCTACGTTATCCAAGATAATGGAAAAGCTGGTGCAGTTTAGAGTCGAGTGCTTTCTGGAGTAAGAGAATCTTTTCTGATCAGCAGTTTGGGTTTAGAACCTCTAGGGGTACTGGCGACGCCATTTTTAGTTTCCTTCAGTATGTTTATCTGAAACTTAATTCTGGAGAAAAATGCGTGGCAGTGTTCTGTGATCTATCGAAGGCTTTTGACTGCGTTGATCACGGAATACTCCTGCTCAAGTTCAAAACCTATGGAATCAGGGGAAGGGAACTGGAGTGGTTTAGCACAATGCTGGAGGGGAGAACTTAAAGTGTGCTGTTTCAGAACACGTGTTCTTCTGACCTAGCAATTGATGCTGGAGTCCCACAGGGATCTGTGTTGGGACCATTGCTTTTCCGTATTTACATAGAGGACTTGCTTCATCTTGAAATATCTGGCCACTCTGTGGTTTTATGTGACGATGTTACCATAGACCCTGAAAGACTATCGAAGAACATACAGAGTGATATGTCTAAGATTAAATAATGGTGTAATTCCAACAAACTAATTTTCAATGTCACCAAAACAAACATAATGAAATTTAAATGTACCTTGCGGAAGTAATAATGGGCAATGAACTGTTACCTAATACAGAGGAAAACAAATTTCTTGGGGTTTTTATAGATGGCTCTTTGAAGTATATAGAGCATATAGAGCATCTTTGCAGCAGAATGTCATCCAGTCTCAAGCCAAGACATTCTATTTCTCAATTATTGAGTCTCACTTGCGTTATGGTATCTGTTTCTGGGGTTCTTGTAGCAAAACTCTTTCTCAAACTGTATTTAAAATACGAAAGAGTAGCTACAAAACAAATGTTCTTTAATCAACTTGATGAGACTATCACAAAAATCGGTAATACCAGAGAAATAATTATGCTTGGCGATTTTAATAGCCGAACTGGTAGACAAACCCAGAGCAAAGTGATAGGACCATTTGGAGAGGAAGTAACAAATGATATTGGCTTAAGACTGATGCAATTGTGTGAAACCCACAACCTAAAAATAAATAATGGTTTTTTTAAACATAAGGATATTCATCGATATACCTGGATTCAGCCAACAAGAAATCTTAAATCAATTATTGATTATGCTATACTCGCAATTAAAGTGGTATGATGTGCGAGCACTTCGTGGTGTTACCTGTGGATCTGACCACCATCTGGTAAAAGCAAAAATATTATTCCCTTTAAGAAAAACAAATAAGGACGACCTAGAATGCGTCGAAGACAATCAAAAATACAACTTTAGAAGTCTAGAAATCGAAAGTACTCAAAGATTGTATCAGAACCGATTAGATGAAAAATTAATAAACACAAATCACTCATTTGAAGAGATATATACAAACATAATAAAAAGCTTGAAGGAAGCAAGCAACGAAGCTGTTGGGTACCAAGATAATAGAAATAACAGGAAGATGTGGTGGACGGACAAAATACAGGAAATGGTCAAAGAGGAAAAACGCACATACTTGAAATGGCTCAGTACTAAGGAGCAAAGAGACCTAGAAATCTACAGAGAAACCAGAAGAAAAAAAATTAAATGTTCGAGCGCAAGTGCCACGACATAAACACACACGTAGGTGGTAGGCAGACTTCTGAAGTATGGAAATTCATTTCTACAGTAAAAAACCCAACAAAAGAAAAAGTAAACATCCAGATAATCAAACCAGAACAATGGACAGAACACTACAAGGGACTGCTGCAGGAGACGAGACCCGAATATCTGGCAGCCTCTCCGAGAAAAGACATAGAAGTACATGGAGAGGAAGTAATCATCGAAAAAGAAATGATAAAGAATAATATTAAAATACTTAAATCCGGAAAAGCTAGCGGACCTGGGGGAATATATGCTGAAATGCTCAAATTTGGATCAGAGAAACTACTCGAAAATCTCACATATATTATTAATCAATGCATAAACGGACATCCAGTACCTAATGATTGGAAAATTGCATTCATATCCTCAATACATAAAAAAGGAAACAAGCTGGATTGCAACAATTATAGAGGAATTTCAGTAACCAGTACTCTAAGTAGATTGTACGGTAGGATTCTTAGAGATCTAATAGAGAATGATTTTCATGAACAAGAAGAAGAAGAAGAGCAAAGTGGGTTTCGCGCAGGCAGATCTTGTAGTGATAATGTTTTTTGTCTTAAACAAGTAATTGAGAAATAGAGATACCTTTGTGGACCTACAACAAGCATATGGTACCGTTCCAGTAGAAAAATTATGGACAGTTTTAGAGCAAACTAATATCAATCATACATACATAAAAGCGATAAAAGAACTATACAAAGGATCAAAATCTAAAATTAAAATTGGAAATCGATTTTCAAAAGAATTCCTGGTAACAAAAGGCTTAAGACAGGGGTGTTGTATCTCTCCAACTCTTTCTAAAATATATATCGCAGTAGCTCCAAAAAACTGGAAACGTCAAGTGCACGGCATGGGAATACAACTTAACGACCGATTTACAATATACACACTACAGTTTGCTGACGACCAAGTAATTGTGGCTAATGATAAAGAAGACATGGAGTATATGATGAGAAAGTTAACAGGAGAATACCAAAAGTGGGGATTAACAGTGAACGTGAACAAGACACAGTACTTATGTATTGGAAACGAATCCAGTGAGTTAGTACTAGAAAATGGACAAACAATATATCCATGCAATGAGTATGTATACTTGGGTGTCACATTTGATAAGACAGGAACAGACTGTAAAGAATTGGAAAAAAGAATAGTAAAAGCAAAAAAAAATATTGGATGTCTTAACAGCATTTTACGGAGCAGAGAGATAAAAAAGAATGTAAAATTTAACATATATGAAACAATGGTCAAAAGCATGCTGTTGTATGGAATAGAGACTTGTCGCGTAACAGAAAAATACAAAACAAAAATGGAAAGTGTCGAAATGGATGCAATAAGACGATCAATGAGAATATCTGGAATAGATCACATAAGAAATGAGATTATAAAAGAAAGAATGGGAATCGAGGGAAGCATAACGGATGACATCACTAAAAGGCAACTGATATGGTACGGTCATGTACAACGGATGAACGACGAAAGATTACCAAAGCAGGTCCTAGAATGGCAACCAATAGGGCGCAGAAAAAGAGGGCGTCCTAAACTAGAATGACAACAGTCAATCCAAAGATCAATGAGTCAAGAGAATCTGACAGAGGATGATTGTCAGGATCGAAGGAGGTGGAGAATAGGCGTCGGACAACGTAGAAAAACGTTCTAAACCGACATAGTAGTAGTATTTAATATACAAAAAAGGGCGATTCGCAATATTTGCCATGCAAAAAGAAATGATTCATGCCGCCCTCTATTTCGTAAGTATAATTTATTAACTCTTTGCTGCATATATATTCTTGACACATTATATTGAATATTTTAAAAGTACAAAAATGAGCTGCAACTAAGTAGATCTTATAGTAATAGAAGGCCACTTCAGCTAATTCTTCCGATCCCCCGATCCGAATTAATGTAGAGATCTTTAATTTACGAAGGCAAAAAGATATTTAATCTTCTTCCACTTAGCATAAGTAAACAACAATTCGAGAAAAAGTTCAGAAAAAAGACTAAAAAGTTTCTGCTTGATAAAGGATTTTATACTGCTGACGAGTTTTTGGCTGACCAGAATTAAAATATTCTGAATGAACTTAATGGTAGCATTTTGACATTTTTACGTTTGTCATTTGGCTTATTTATTTGTTTGTTCGTTTATTTTATTTTTTATTTTATTTTTATTTTTGATGTGATTACTACAGTGTTGTTATTTTTATATAATATTAACTGTTAAAATGAATCTTTAGCTACTGTGATTGGTTTGTAATAATGTTGACTTATTCACTTACTTATTTTAAACAATAAAGCTACTTTGAGATTGAAATTGAACAAAAAGTACTTTTTAAGCACTGGCTTTCATTGCGGCCCATAACGGCAAAGGACTAACTAGGAAGTACTTAATTAGTATTGATTTGGAACAACGGCCTGAATCAGGCCAGCAAGTATATAGTTTAATACAAAAAATACTATACTTTTAAAGCAATGCATTTTTTAAAACTTTTTTGTACACAAAAGCATGTACAGTCGGGGACTTTTTAAATTGCCGTTGTATTTTTTTCTTACAAAATTAGTCATTTAAAGAAATCAAAAAATATAAATTTTTAAATATGTATGTAGGTTTAAAATTTTTTTGTTTTGGTTCAAAATACTTTTCCGAATTTCAAATAGGAATATTCCTTATTTTCGAGGGCGGCAATTTAAAAAGTCCCCGACTGTACCTTTAAAGCAATGTATATTCTTCGTTTTTTTTAGTATAAAAAAATGATTTTTTTTAAATTACAGGTTCATTTGTAAAACAAAGTTTAAAGTTTTACAAATAAACCTGTACTTTTAAAGCAATGTATTTTATTATTTTTTTTTAGTACAAAAAAGCCACTTTTATTGTAAATATTGTAAGAACATTTCGTCACTCACGTCTCATATTTACGGAAAGATATATTTGATCATTATATAAGGATCTTTAATATTTCTTTTCATATCAGATGAGGATATTTCCAAAGATTATGGAACATTCTACACCAATTTAAAAACAAATAAAATTAATCACATTCTTAAGACTGACAGTGTACCTGTAAAATGTTGACTAGTGTTTTCCATTTAGTGGCAAGGCCAGCAAACATCACCTTGTCAGAACTTTGCCTCATTATAAATGTTATTAAAACGTTTTTTTCTCAATACTTTATTTTCACAGTAAAATATTAAATTTTTTATACTAAAATAAAAAACCCTGACTGTACTTGGCATTCATCAAAAATAAAGTACAACTTTTTGTTGTATTAAAAATAAAGTAACAAAATGTTGCGTTTTTTGCACTTTTAAATAATGTGCAAATTAGAAAATACAAAAATAATACAAATATTACACATTGTTGCCGATGCGAGCAGTTAAAGTACAATATTAGTAAAGTACCAGCAGGTCGATGTTTGCTGGATTGATTCTCTAGAAAGAGAACTTCCTCAAATTGGCGTTACAGGTAAAAAAAATTATGTTCGCAGAAAAGTCCATACCGAGTTCCTCGGGCGCCACTTTAAGTAGTTAAAGGGGCTTAGAGTCTTCTGTGCGTCTCGGGTAAGCTTTTAGGCAGTGGAAAAATTAGGGGAAAAGACTAGAATTATCCAGCCCAGGAAAAATACGAAAATTAAAACAAAATTCAATTTTATTTATTCCAAAATCGTAGAGATTTACAAAAGTATTGAAAATAAGTACATAATAGGTTTCCTGAAACTAGTTTATTCCGTTAGTTTCTTTCTCGTAAAAATAGACATAATCTTATTTAACCGGGGTTAAAATACTACATGCTCTTTGATGGCAAAATCCATGTAGTACTTTTATCACATGCCCTTTGGTGGCAAAGGCCAGGTAATAATCTAATTAGAGACCGGAAGAATTACAACGACAATTCGTATACAAATAAGTAGATGTTGAAATAATCACATTGTCTTGACATCACTGTTTTATCCGCAAAAACAATAACTACTTGGTTTAATCCCGCGGTTCCGTTACTACATGCTTTTTGAGGGCAAAGTTCAGATAGTACTTTTATCACATGTCCTCCGATGGCGAAGGACAGGTAATAATTATTTTATACGTCGGAAAACTACTAGATATGTCAACGTAATTAACGTACAATATAGACGGAAAAATATTAATATAATTACACAGGTGGAACAATTTAAATAAGGTTGACTAAAACAAACACAGTTATTATCTAAAATATAGTTATAAGTTACCGCGGTTCAGGTACTAAATGTTCTTTGATGGCAAAATTCAGGTAGCATTTCTATCACATGCCCTTTGATGGCAAATGCCAGGTAATAATCTAATTATAAATATGACTAATTACTAATTTAAGATAATTAACGTTAGAATGGGTAGATAGGTTGGACTAATTACTAAGATAATTAACGTTAGAATAGGCAGATTTTACTTAAATAATTACATTGTCCTAGTGTAATTATACCCAAACAACCGCTGTATAATCCGCGAAAACAATAACAACTTGGTTAAAAAGTGCGGCTACGATACTACATGTTCTTTGAGGGCAAAGTTTGAGGTTAAGCTTTCAAGCTACCCACGGAAAAATATAAGGGAAACAAAAAACTCCTTTTTGCCCGATTAGCCATGAAACTTGTTTGATTTTTGAATTCACGCGTATGAAATTTCACGTTTGTTAGTATTATTTGGCTTAAAAATTCCGTTGATTGACGCTCACTGTCTTGATGACGGGTAAAAATGCAAAATGCGTTGATCCGGCCTGAAAAGACAAAGAGCTGTCGTAGGTCACGGACTATAGTTGTTTTCTTTTATTTGCATTCGATCTTTTCATTGATCGACATTGTATAGCAGTGTTTTTCCCTGCTTTTGGTTTTTTGTTTCTCTCGTATCTCGGTAGATGGCGCCTCTTGCTATAGTTCGCTCACTAATTACATTTAATTAGAGACAAAACCGTCTGATTAACTTCGCAAGATTTGTCACTTGACCAGCAGTGTTCTGAGGAGTCCCATAAGGACGAAACGGTTAACTGTCAACACTTATTAGGTGTCCATTAGATCTTGGACCCCCGTGAGGTTAAGGTTTCAAGCTACCCACGGAAAAATATAAGGGAAACAAAAAACTGCTTTTTGCCCGATTAGCCATGAAACTTGTTTGGTTCAGGTAGTACTTTTATTACATGTCATCCGATGGCGAAGCTCAGGTAACAATTAATTAACAAACCGATTTATTTAATTAATAATATTATGACGAAATTAGTGGTTGCTGAGGTAATTACTAAAAGAACCTTACTATCATCACTAATTATTTGCATGGGGGAACAGAATTTTAGCTTGACCGGGGTGTGTACTTGAAATGTGCCTTGTGGTGCTACTTTCAATCCACTGTCTCCTAGTTCGCTCCGCAGGAGCCTTTTATAGAATAGTGAAGCATCGAAGAAGAGGAAATTCACCGGAACCGAGCATTTTCCATGAAGAAAAAGAAAAAATATTTTTGTATAGAATGATAGATGGAAGTATAAGGAAGAAATCACTCGATGAATTTTCGGAACCTCCGGATTAATGTCGGTAATAAATTAGAGTTTCCTGACAAATGAAAAATTTATTGTTTCTTGGTTTTCCATGGATGAAAATAATTTTTTTTCAAATAGAATGGTAAATTTAATTATAAGAAATAAATTCATCCGTGCATTTTCGTGAACTTCGGACTAATTTCGGAAAGAAATTATATTTTCGTAAAAAATTAATAGTTATTGATTCTTCGGTTTTCCATGGATAAAAAGAGAAAAATTTCGAACAAGACATTAGATATAATTATAAGGAAGAAAAGTATCCATGCATTTCTATGAACTACGGTCTTCCACATGCGGAAATTGTTTTTTAGGCGATTTCAACGTCCACAATATACCCTGGCTAAAACACCACAACAAAACAGATAATGAAGGCAGGGAAGCAGAAGCTTTTGCCATAAGTTGTGTCTAACGCAGCTTGTCGATGAACCTACCCGTATCTCAGAAAGGGGTGAATTTGCAGCGCTTTTAGACTTGTTCCTAACTACAAATCCTAACTTGTACACAATTCAAGTAGATCCTCCTCTTGGTTCATCCGATCATAAACTTATAAGAACAAAGTGCGAAATGTTCATACCGCCAAGCCAACAATCACTTCCTCGTAAAATGTGGCACTATAAATCGGCAAAATGGAATGACCTTAAACAGTTTTACCTGGATTTTCCATGGCAAGAGGTTTGCTTTAAAACAGCTGATCCCACTATTTGCTGTAATGTAATAACAAAAGTACTCTTATCTGGAATGGATGCATATATCCCACATACAATAAAACGCAGAGCTAATGCAAAACCTTGGTTCAACAGCCAGTGTCAAACGGCTGTACAGAAAAAACACAGAGCATATAACCTTTGGAAACGACAACAAACCGCTCAAAACCACACAGAATTTATAGAAGCCAGAAATAGTTGCAAAATTACTATTGACGCCGCCAAAGAAACATACAATCAAAGAATAAAAAACAGGTTGCTGAATTGTCCAAGTAGTTCTAGGTCCTTTTGGTCTCTTGCAAAAGCTGTTGGATCAAACTTCACCAAGTCATCCATACCACCACTTACAGATAAAACTACTCACTTAGCCACAACATCAGAGGAAAAAGCCAATATGCTGGCCAAAATCTTTTCCTCCAACTCAAACCTAACAGTGCCAAATGGAAAAACTCCACCGTTCATTGAAAGGGTTTCCCACAGTATGCCAGAGGTACCCTTTTGTCACAGAGAAATACGAAAATCCCTTAAAAAGTTGGATACAAACAAAGCAATGGGTCCAGATGGCATTCCCGCGATAGTACTCAAAAATTGTGCTAGCGAACTCACCCCAACTTTCGCAAAATTATTCAATTTATCTTATAGGCAAGGAGTATATCCATCATCATGGAAGTCTGCCGCAGTACAACCCATTCCAAAGAAAGGAAAAAAGACAGATCCGTTAAACTATAGACCAATTGCTCTACTTCCGGTGATATCAAAAGTAATGGAAAGAGTTGTGAACAATCACCTAACCAAGTACTTGAAAAAGTACAAAATTATCAACGACAAGCAATACGGATTTCGAAAATATAGGTCAACTGGCGATTTACTTACATACGTCACTCACTTATGGCAAGAAGCGATTGAGTTGCGAGGTGAAACAAGAACAATTGCCTTAGATATATCTAAAGCATTCGATAAAGTCTGGCATGAAAATCTGCTCAACAAGCTCAAAGCAACGGGATTGTCGCCGAGACTTTGCACTTGGTTTGAAAGTTACCTTAAGGATAGATCCATTTATGTTGCACTGGATGGCCGGAACTCCAACTCTTACCAAATAAATGCTGGTGTGCCACAGGGAGCAATCCTTTCGCCAACACTTTTTCTGATTTACATAAATGACCTCATAGATAAAACAGTAAATCCACTTTATTGCTTTGCAGATGATGGCAATGTAGTCTCCTCAGTCATACCACCCACATGTCTCTCCGCACGTGAATTCCATTACCTTAGACTAACTGAAATATCACAGATAAATAACGACTTGGAGATAATAGAGGACTGGGGCAACAAAAACCTTGTACAGTTCAACGCGCAGAAAACCCAAGCAGCCCTGTTTTCAAAAAAGACCAGCACCGGTGAGCCAAACATCATGCTATCTGAAAGTGCTGTCACATTGCAGAGCCAGTTGAACATCTTAGGAGTCACTGCAGAGTGACAGTTTTCCCTGCAGATTACAACCTGAACCGTTTCAAAACCAACACACACCAACATTTCCGCGCACTTGCCGCTTCTCGAGCGTGATAGGGATCTCCTTGCGAGTGCGCATACCCGTAAAAAAAAAAGTCGGAAAGAAGTGAGATGTTCCTAAAAGTTAGAAAATATGTGTTTTTCCGGCTTTTCACTAGAAAAATTGCAAAAGAAAGCCTCTACATTGGTAGATTTAGGTAATAAAATTAGCGAATAATTTTTAATTAAAAAAACAGCATGGAAAAAAGTGTTTTAACGTCAATTTCTGTATTTGCAGAAAAGCTAGGAAAATAAACTGACCTTTAAAATAGCTGTTCCAAGGTTGTGCCTTTTTGGTTGACTTTAAACCGGAACTTGAAATGAATTTTAATTAAAAAACGGCCTGCGGTAATGATACTATTAAATTATCTACAAATGTATAAAAAAATAGGTTACTTCATTACAATTTTTAAAGCATAAAAGAATCTTAATTAAATTCACAAAAAAAAGTTTTACTCTACGATATGAAAGAACAATATATTTTCTTACAATTTTATCATTAAATACGAGGGTAAAAGTAAAAGACTGTTGGGTTTAAGTACTTATAACAATTTTTATATCTACAATTTTTGTATAGATGTAAGATATCTTTTACCCTTTTACTTTTTCACAATCTATCCAGTTTTCTCTGATATTTTTATAATCTTCTGGATTTATTAGTAAATTAAAATTATTATTCTTCATCACAATTGGTGAATATTTTAACAGACAGGCGTTCCATTTTATATCAAGAGTTTAATATTATTTAAATTAAAAACAGTATTTAAAACGAATATTTTGTGAGTCTTTACCTTAATCGTTTATATAGTTAAGTAACCATTTAAGATTGTGTCTAGACAATATTTTTTTTATATTTACAAGACCTTGTTTTAAAATTTCGGGATGTGTGCTGTTCATTTTATCAAATAACCATCGTAATGCTTCAATATAATCTTTATATTCTATATAACAGTCCAAATAATTAATGGAATGTACAGCAGCATCTATAAATCCAGGCATTGCAAATACTTCAGCTGGTATAGCGTCTACGTTATTTGTGTGAAACCATTTTAATACACCAATAAAAAATTTATATTTTTTATTTAAAATGGCATAACTGATTATGCTATTATTGCTTGTATCTTTCATAATTAATACTTTGTTAACTACCTGATTATAACAATCGCTAAACTTATGTTTAATTACATTTAAAACATCTCTAATTTCATTTTCATTTGTTGTAGCCGCCAAATTATACAAAAATTCTTTGTTTTTAAGTATCTCTTGAAATTCAGCTGGTAAGAGCAAGTTTAACAACGTTATTATAATGTTTTGGTTGTTTTCTTTACTGGAAAGTAAAATAATTTCTTCTTTTAAATCATGTGCTTTAATATGTTCTAAGTTAGTTGCAAAGGCATCAAAGTTTTCGTTTAGCTTATTATCAATAAACTTTCTACTCAAAGCATATGTTTTGTCTAACAAAATTACTCTTATTATGTCTATATGACATTCATACGTTGTAATATGTAAAGCGCAAAAATAATAAAAAAAGCTTTCATGACTAAAGAATAATTTTGCTGCCCCATTCGATGTATACTTTAACATACCAATGGATTGCATTTCTTTGATGTCTTGTTGAGAGAATTCATATTTTTCTTCATTTTTTACTAAGCTTAAGGCTAAATAACTAAAATTTTTATCATGCTTTGGTTTTGCACTATTAACAGTAGCATCAATACTTTGGTTGCCATATTCCATTTTTGCATTGTTTTTAAAATAAATATCATATTTTTGGTGCACTAATTGTTTATAAAATGAATATATATCTTGAAGTACTAGATCAATATTTTCAAATTTCATTTCAAATATATATTTACCCAAAAAGTTAATATGTATTGGAAGGTTAAGAAATTTTAAATCATGTTCATGCAAGTTTTTGTAAAAAGATTTTATAACTTCCCCAGATATTTTATTAAAGTCCTTTTCTGGTCTTTCTTTTGTTTTCTTTAATTTGTTTTTTTTAACACCAATATTATCCCAATATTTTTCTAAATATTTTTTTGAGTCAGTGTCATTAAATTCCACTAAATCATAAGATGAGCAACAAAAGTTGGCAGTAAGTTTATTTTTTTCAAACTGATCTGTAGAGATAATAATGCGTACCAATTTAGTTTTTAGTAACTCCCTTATTAGAAATATAACGTTTTCTTCATAATTTATTGTAACTTCATCAAAACCATCTAAAATCAAAACAATAGATAGGTGCTGAATATCTGTCACATCTAAGCTTAGGCCATCCTTTAACAAATTTGTTTGAAATTCTTTGAAATGGGGATTTTTCATTTCATGAATAGTTAAGTGAGAAACGTAGTTAATAACGTCCTGTGTTTTCCACTTGCAGCTATCTATATTTTTTAGGCTATATAAATGTTCCTCCCCGGAAAAGTCATTTAAACTTAACCTAGTAATCCAAATATCTTTTTTATTCTTATGTAATTCTTTAGCCAATTTTTTTAAAAGCGTTGTTTTTCCCATACCCTTTGATCCAGATATTATATCTATATTTGTTGAATTATTTCTATTACCTTTTTTTAACATTGAAATTATATTGGCAATAAAATATTTTTCATTGATTTCAAATTCATTATTTGTTAAATGTTCTATCCAACAAATATGCATTTCTGGGTTTTGATTTTGAAGAGTTTTTAATTGTTGAGACTTATTATTCTTATTGTCACATTCGCTATTATAAATTATTATGTCACCATTTTTACACTTTACCAATGGCCATGGTCGGATTCTATCATTCATTTCGCTACTCCAATGAATTTCTTTTAATGAATTATTACCAGTAATAAAAAAAATTAAAGATTTATTGTTTAGAAATTCAGTTGTTAGTTTTAAAGTTCGGCTAATGTAATAGCTACTATTAAAAGATTCATCTTCTTTGAATTGAATCGAATTCCCTATATTGAACGGAGGATTTTTAAGTAAACGTTCTATAATTATTTCATTAACCATTAAGTCATTCTGACACGCAGTAGTAATATCTAATATATTACTTAACTTAATGGGTGTAAGTTGCATTTTAAGATCAGAAGATAGCAGATTATTTTGAGTGGTGTTAGTCAAATAATTAAAGTTTGTTTGATCAACATACTGATTTGTTTTTACAAACTCTTTAAATTTTTTAATAAAATTGTTTCTTTCACTGCCAATTAAAATGACTTTTGTCCATTCACCAGAATTTAAATTAATTATGTCGTTGTAAATTTCATTTTGCCTTACATCTTCTGTTTTGTTATCTTCTAAGCAGTTGACCACCATAATGGTGCATACTTCGGTAGTAAAAGAGCCCAATATCATCTTTCGCAAGACTTGAGAGTTAAGCGCATCTATTTTTACAAAAATAGATTTATATCTATTTTCGTTTTTGCCAAATAAACATTGCAAAGTCTTAATTGTACTCAAAAGTTGTGCTTCTGATATTACCCAAAAAATGCTACTTGTTTTGTTATTAATAAATTTCTCAATGTTCTTCTCAAATATCTTAAACTTTTGATGGAATTCGTTAAACTTAATATCAAAAGATAATAATTCTTCCGGATAACTTTTTGATAATCCAACCATACGCAAATTCTTTACTTCTTCATTAAGACTTTGAACAATAGACCTCACTTTATCTTTACCAATAAATTCACCTTGGCCATCATGTATTTTACTAAACCATTCCAACACATGTGTTTCCAGTGAACTATATGCCAAATTCGTATCTAAAAGATTCAAGTCAACTTGAAAACGTTGGTTAAGGATCGAACCTAAATTATAAACGTTGCAGTATTCTGTTATTAATACAAATTTCTCATAGAACTTTGCTACAGTTTGCTCAAATGAGGTATAATTTAGAAGTAGTTTTAAAATAGATAACTCAACAATATATTTATTAACTTGAGCACCTAATTTGTTGCCTTTTTTAATATTATTTAATTTAAACTTTTCAAGAATTTCAGGATTATTGTTTTTTAGACTTTTTATATATTCTTCTACCTGTTTAATGTTCCTTTCCGTTTTAAAGTCATCTACTTCACAAACTGTGTTGCCTAAAAATTTAATAAGTTTGTTGTAGATAATTAGCAAATATTTGCATTTGGTTTCTATATTTGTTTTATTTCTTAGGAGTTTTAGTTTATTGGATTCTTTTTTAAAATTCTTTAACTCCGGATCATCTGGATAATCTTTAAAGAAATAGACATATTTTTGAATACGAAAAACTAGTTGTTTGGTTTCGGCTGGCTCTTTTATTGTCGTTAATTCATTTTTTTCGTTATTCAGAATTTCGAGCACTTCTTTTAAATTTCGCTTTTTTTTTATTTCTATGATATTTTTTTTGATGTCGTCTTCTATATTAAACTTTTCTACCATGTTAAATATAATTTTTTCAACTATTTGTTTATTTTTATTTAATCTATATTGTTTAGCCTTAAAACCTATAGTAGAAAGAAATAAAATAGGATCGCTTTTTTCTGTCATTTCAACTCCTTCAGCAAATACGTCTTTTATTTTGAAACCGCCAAAACTTTTTATTGAACGATAATTCAATAATGCGTTAGTACAAATAACAAAGCTTTGAAGATCGCCTCTGAAATAATTGTTCTTTTCTATATTATAAAATGAGCTAAAATAATTAAGCAATTTAAAATTACCATTAGCTTTTTTTGACACAAAATCAGTAACAGTAATATTGTCTGCTTCTTTCATTTTATGTTTGGCTTGTAAAAATCGATAGTTCCATTGATTTGAATCTTGACTTTGATATTTGAAGACAATATCATCAAATGTTTCCGCTTTTAGGTTTTCTGTAGCCACTCTAAAATTTTTATAGGTTTGACATTCTAGTCCTCTTAAAATGAATAATACAATTAGTCTTAATTGAAATATTGTACCATGTAAAGAATTTGCCAGATGACCTTTGGGGTATGTTATTTCATCATTAAGATCCGGATCTATTATAATGTTTTTTTCTGAAGTGTCTGCTAAATTTGGATTAGTAGCGTTTCTAATATTATTTATATCGTCCTTAATTTGCTTAAATTCTTCATTGTATTTAATTGTTTTTTGTATAGATTTTAAAGTTTCATTTAAATAAACTGAAACTAATTCGCCTTCACATAACATTTCTCTGACTTGTGTATTTTCTAAAAAAAACTTACATATTTCTGGTTGCAGATATTTTATAGCTAACATTAAAGGAGTATTATCAGAGCCATCTTTAGTGGTCACAGAAGCACCTTTGCCAACAAGAAATTTAACAATATTTAGTTTTCCTAATTTGCTCGCTAAATGAAGAGGTGTTTCTTCTTGCTCATTTCTCTTATTGACTTCATCGATATCTTCTTCAACCAAAGCCTCAACGCCATCTTTGTTACCATTGCGTACCTCAATAAAGATGTCCCATAATTCTTCTTCTTTCGACTGGGAAAGGCTGCGTTTTGACGGCTAAAAATAAAGTTAGATGTTAATAAAGAATGCAGTTTTTTTTTATTTTGAATTTTATTTTAATTACGAAAGAAATCTAGTTCTTTTAATTTTCATAATTAAAGTGCAGAAACGACAATTAAATATATTTTTTTAAATATTAACGTCGCGGGAACAGACAAAGTATCTCGTTGGAAGGAAAAATCTAGTAACTGATTTTTACTTCTTTTTAGGAGAAGATAAATAAGTGAAAATACTTGCTCAGTTTGTATAAGCTACTAAATTTTTTCATTAGCAATAGGTGCCAGTGTTGCCAGGTTGAAAAAAATTTATTCCCTAGATAATTTATGAAAAATTCCCCAGATTGTCCCTAGATCCCAAAAAGAAAAAAAAATAACGCCGAAGGCGAAAATTTTTGTGATTCCGCCCCCAATCGTTTTCGCCATCCTGGAATTTCGTTAAAAAAAATGTTATGAAGTTTTGGTCATTTGTGGTGTTTATTCCGGGGTCTTAAATAACCGAGTGCATAGAGCCGCGATACAGCCAGCGGCCTGCTTCTCAGACCCTGCCATTTTAAAGCAGTTCCAAAGTAACCAGTGCTCTCTTCTTGGAACGGATACCCGCGACAGTATTAAAAAATACCGCGACAAAGTAACATTTTCACGGATACCGTCCCATCTCTACCTAATTTCAAAATGAAGATAAGGATACTTAAAAAAAACATATATGCTTATTTACTAATTATTTTCTAAAAATAAAAATCAAGCCACCTCAAGTTTATTTTTACAAGCTTTTATTTAGCTTCAGATGTTCTGTCTAACTATCTAACTATCTAACTATCTAACTATCTAACTATCTAACTATCTAACTATCTAACTATCTAACTATCTAACTATCTAACTATCTAACTATCTAACTATCTAACTATCTAACTATCTAACTATCTAACTATCTAACTATCTAACTATCTAACTATCTAACTATCTAACTATCTAACTATCTAACTATCTAACTATCTAACTATCTAACTATCTAACTATCTAACTATCTAACTATCTAACTATCTAACTTGACACACTTCCCATTATCCGATTTGGATGAAATTTGGTACACACATAGTGGTCCCATGACAATACAACATTAAGAAAAAATATCCTCCACCCCTACCCCCACCCCTTCTATAGAAAAATGTGTTTTTGACACACTTCCCGTTATCAGACTTGGATAAAATTTGGTATACACATATAGCTCCGATGATAATACAACAATAAGAACAAAATATAAAATGCATAGTTTTCCGAGAAATTTTAAGGTAAGTTTTCTTATTTTCTCATTTGAGGTTAGATTGGCATTTGATAAAATTTGTATTGGTAGTGTCTTTTTACCTTGTTGTCGCTTACTTTACGGAACTTTGAATATAGGTTTCCAATGCCTGGTAGGTACCTTATTAAGCACAAATTTATTGTTAATTTTATGTCTATCCCTTTCTTTTGATATTAAGTAAGAGGGAGACACATACAAAATTAACACTAAATTTGTGCTTAATTGATGGGTAAACGAGGGATTACCCAGCAGCGTAATGTACTTTGAATAAATTTATTCCTTAATTTTAAATCTTTATTCTACCATAATCTAGTACCTATGATTAACGTGGTTATAAGTTGATTTTTTTTATTGTTTTCAGCTTTTGGATGATATGTGCGACCACTGATAAGCTATGTATATACTGCTTTGAAACATACTCTACACAAATTACAACCAATGCGAGGAGGTACTTTTAAATCATGTCAGATTTTCGTCAAGCTGTTAAAAAGTAGATATTTAAGAATAAATCTCTTCACGTATAACTAACTGTTTCATAATTTATTCACTCATCACTCACCAGAATTGTTAAAAGCAAATTTAAATATACTAGAAAGTGTTTGGTTTTTCATTATATTTTATTTTACCAATCAATTAGTTAGTCGTTAATTTGTAGCTTTTTTTATAATAATAAAAACTCATTAAAAAAATGTTTTATTTATTGCACTTTATATATCATTTTCAATCTGTTTATCTCTTAAGTGTTTATAAAATATTGACTGATTAAAAATTTCGCCCCCCCCCCAAGAGGCCTCGGGCCCTTCCAAGACATATTCCTGGGTGCGCCACTGCAAGATATCCCTAATATTCACACTCCTGCTCCTAATTTATTATTTAATATTATATTCCTTACTTACCATATGTATTTTATTTCACTTGATTTTACTGTTCAAGGTAATACTTGCTGGCAGAATAGTCTTCTCACAACTAAAATGTTGCAATTATATCAATTAATAATCTGCACAGTTCTTGATGAATCTATATTAGTCTGGAAGATAATAAGCAAAATCGCGTCTGGCCTGATTTTGATTATATCTGTGAGTTCTATAATAATAATAATAATAATAATAATCGTAACAAAAACATTTCATGTAAAAAAAAGCCAAGTACGTGAAAGTGGTATTCCGTAAAAAAATTAAGATAAAAGTAAAGCCAAGTTCTCCAATACAAATTTCAAAATGAAAGGTTCTTACTAGTTTAGAAATGTTTTTTTAAACTTTGTTATTCCAGCCAAACTTCTTTATGTTCAATTTAGCACTGTGGCTAAGAGTCATCTGCAGCCATAATAGCCAAGTTCAACGAATTTAGCCAAGAAATTTTGCTAAGTATAACAACATCTTACCTTTATTTTCGACTTTTTTACGGCTCGATCTTTTTGCATTTTGACAAAACTGCGTTTCTATGATTTTGCTTCTCTTATCCATTGCGTTTTGTGAGATTAATTTTCGACATTTTTACGGATCGATGAAATTACGATTTGTTTAAATTATTTTCGACTATATTATTTTCGACAATTTTACGGATCGATAAAAGTACGTTTCGCTTGACTTGTTTTCTTCAAATTTATTTTTAATTTTTTTTATTTTCGAATGTTTTATGGTTCGGTCTTTTATGATTCGACTTTTTTACGGTTCGATTATTCTGCAAATCGACTAACTCCGTTTCGATGCTTTTACGTTTCTTACGCTTCGTCTAAGTTATTTTTCCTATCTTATTTTCGACAATTTTACGGATCAACAGAACTACGTTTCGTTTAAATTATTTTCGTCTATTCTCCTTTCGATTGTTTTATTTTCGTTAAAGTTACGGTACAGCAATTTTTTTTTCGACCATTTTACGTGTCGAGAAACGTTTTTCGAGGTTTTTGTGGCGACCCCTTAAGCCCCTTTTTTATTACAAGCTTTTTTACAAGCTTTTATTTAACTTCACCTGTATGTATGTATGTATGTGGGTATGTATGTATGTAATCAAATCTTGCAACTCATTTTTGAAGAACTTTCAAACATCCGATTGACTTCAAATTTTGCATAGCGTCTTAGTTCCGATGACAATACAATAATATGGTTTCATCGGGTACCTACCTCACCCCAAACATGGGGGGTGGAGTGGTGGTAAAACTTTAGTTTGTTCGATTTCAACCAAAATTGGTATCTGAGGGTTTTTGAGGATGAGAATTACGAATTTTTGATCAGATTATAAAAATTCAATATGGCGGATTCAAAATGGACGATTTAATATAAAGTTTTTCTGATTACTTTCAACTGACTTCCACGTATTCGATTGACTTCAAATTTCGCATACCGTTATAGTTCCCATGACAATCCAATAATGTGGTATTACTGACTGCCTACCTCACCCCTAACCTGGAGGGTGGAGAGGGGGTAAAATTTTAGTTTGTTGGATTTCCACCAAAATTGGTATCTGGGGGTTTTTAAGGATGGGGATTACGAATTTTTGATCAGATTATAAAAATTCAATATGACAGATTCAAAATGGACGATTTAATGTCAAGTTTTTCTGATTACTTTCAACTGACTTCCACGTTTCGCATACCGTTATAGTTCCGATGACAATCCACTAATGTGGTATCACTGACTGCCTGGTGCCTACCTCCCCCCTAACGTGGAGGGCGAAGAAGACGTAAAATTTTAGTTTGTCGGATTTCCACCAAAATTGGTATCATGGGGTTTTTGAGGATGAGGATTACGAATTTTTGATCAGATTACAAAAATTCAATATGGCGGATTGAAAATTGACGATTTAATGATAAGTTTTTTTGATTACTTTCAACTGACTTCCACATAGGTATTGATTGATTTCAAAATTCACATGCTCTTCCGCTAAAAAAGGGGGGGCGTAGAAGAGGTAAGGCTTTAGTTCGATCTCGACCAAAATTAATTAATCCTTGCGTATAATGATTATAATAATAACGAACAGTTTTAGGGATTAACAGGAAAGACTCCCTGCAATATTGATGCGCTAGCTGAAAGGCATTGACAAATCTAAAAATTAAAAAATAAATTTAGAAAAGAAAACTTTGTGAAAACAAGCTTTTATAAAATGGACTAAAAAGCATAAAATAATTTTTTGAGTGTTCTGATATCATAATAATAAAAGCGATGGGCATATTTAATATTAGGTAAATGCCTTTCCTTGCGCATTTGGTTGATCGTCCACAACCGATGATAGGCCGACTCTTCTTTTTTAATGTGACAAATTAAATCGACACACTGCCGGTCGCGGATGATCTGCCTAATATGAAGCAGGCGTAAAAATGTCCATCCATATCAGAAAAATGTAAGGGTAGTTTGAGTAGGGTTGGGTTAAATTTTCTACCCTTACATTTCTCTGCTATAATTTAATGAATTTGGAGTTTCACTAAACTTCGAGTTAACAGGGCTAAAACAAAAACGGGTAAATTTCCTTACGCCCATCGCTTTTATTAATATGATATCAGAACACTCAAAAAATTATTTTATGCTTTTTAGTCCATTTTATAAAAGCTTGTTTTCAAAAAGTTTTTTTTTCTAAATTTATTAGTATATACAAAGTAATCCATCAAAAAATCAAGCTCTAAAAAGTGTTAACTCAGTTGACTAAATTGCACTTTTAGAAAATTTTACATAAAATATTAAACTTTTAACTACAAAAGCAGAAGTAAAATATTCCTCATCCTCAAATCCAGGCTGGGCCCGATTTTGTAAATTATCTTCCGTACTACAAGAATGTAAGGAAATAAAGCTTCAATGCGATAAAGAATAAAATCCATTTGTCTATTAAAAACCGATCCGCTAACACCACCGAGTTCATTCACGCTATTTGAAAAATAATAATTTTACAGGATGTCCCATAACTTAGGGGCCATAGTGCAGCAGGTGATAGAGGATATTATTTCCGAGAAAAAGTTTATATAACATGGGGTAAACACAGATCTGTTTTTCAGATATGGGATTCATTCACAATTCACAATTCACAATGAATATCGCTATATACGATTTTTAAAGTTAGAGAAGTGGGGGGAAAAGGGTTTTAGAAAAAAAATTAATCTGTCACAGCCATCTGAATACTCAGCTAATTATGATTCAAAAATATGGTATTCTTTTTTTTTGATAAAATTACAAATTGAGAAAATATCAAAATATCAATAATATTAGCTCACACATATACTATACTATAGTAGTGTGAGCTATGGTAATCCTAATTTTTCTGTCTGTCTGTCTGTCTGTCTGTCTGTCTGTCTGTCTGTCTGTCTGTCTGTCTGTCTGTCTGTCTGTCTGTCTGTCTGTCTGTCTGTCTGTCTGTCTGTCTGTCTGTCTGTCTGTCTGTCTGTCTGTCTGTCTGTCTGTCTGTCTGTCTGTCTGTCTGTCTGTCTGTCTGTCTGTCTGTCTGTCTGTCTGTCTGTCTGTCTGTCTGTCTGTCTGTCTGTCTGTCTGTCTGTCTGTCTGTCTGTCTGTCTGTCTGTCTGTCTGTCTGTCTGTCTGTCTGTCTGTCTGTCTGTCTGTCTGTCTGTCTGTCTGTCTGTCTGTCTGTCTGTCTGTCTGTCTGTCTGTCTGTCTGTCTGTCTGTCTGTCTGTCTGTCTGTCTGTCTGTCTGTCTGTCTGTCTGTCTGTCTGTCTGTCTGTCTGTCTGTCTGTCTGTCTGTCTGTCTGTCTGTCTGTCTGTCTGTCTGTCTGTCTGTCTGTCTGTCTGTCTGTCTGTCTGTCTGTCTGTCTGTCTGTCTGTCTGTCTGTCTGTCTGTCTGTCTGTCTGTCTGTCTGTCTGTCTGTCTGTCTGTCTGTCTGTCTGTCTGTCTGTCTGTCTGTCTGTCTGTCTGTCTGTCTGTCTGTCTGTCTGTCTGTCTGTCTGTCTGTCTGTCTGTCTGTCTGTCTGTCTGTCTGTCTGTCTGTCTGTCTGTCTGTCTGTCTGTCTGTCTGTCTGTCTGTCTGTCTGTCTGTCTGTCTGTCTGTCTGTCTGTCTGTCTGTCTGTCTGTCTGTCTGTCTGTCTGTCTGTCTGTCTGTCTGTCTGTCTGTCTGTCTGTCTGTCTGTCTGTCTGTCTGTCTGTCTGTCTGTCTGTCTGTCTGTCTGTCTGTCTGTCTGTCTGTCTGTCTGTCTGTCTGTCTGTCTGTCTGTCTGTCTGTCTGTCTGTCTGTCTGTCTGTCTGTCTGTCTGTCTGTCTGTCTGTCTGTCTGTCTGTCTGTCTGTCTGTCTGTCTGTCTGTCTGTCTGTCTGTCTGTCTGTCTGTCTGTCTGTCTGTCTGTCTGTCTGTCTGTCTGTCTGTCTGTCTGTCTGTCTGTCTGTCTGTCTGTCTGTCTGTCTGTCTGTCTGTCTGTCTGTCTGTCTGTAACGACCAACGCGCATAACTCAAAAACCGCTTGTCCGATTTTAATGAAATTTGGTACCTTGGATGGATCTTGCGTCGAGATGGTCCCATTTAAAAATGAACAAAATCCACCGAGCACAAGCCAAAGAAGAGGTTGGGGGTAGATTTCAAAAATTAGAGTTTATGTGAAAATATGGCGTGTGTGATATCAAACGAAAGGTAATTGAGTCTGGAGTTAGACAAAATTAATTTTAGTTTAAAAAAAAAAGGGTGACGGGGTAGATTAAAAAAATGAGAGATTAAGTCAAAATATGGCGTGTGTGTTATCAAACAAAAGGTAATTGGGTCTGGAGTTAAACAAAATATATTTTAGTTTTTTTAACAAATTAGAGTTTAACTTAAAACATGGTTTGCGTGGTATCAAACGATAGGTAATTGAGTTTGGAGTTGAATAAAATATATTTAAGTTTTTAGTTATATTAGCTCATCCGTACTCTACATCTATAGAACCTAGTGTGAGCTTAGGTGCCCATATATTGGCAGAGTATTTTTATCAATCATGGATTATTTCTATTGCTTTTCGAACTTTAAACCACCCCTCAGGGCTGGTACTACAATTATTGATAAAGGGACACAAGTGAAGTCTAAGATCTTCTTCGTTCTCACTCCCGGAAAGTTGGCTTTTAGGCGGAAACCAACCGGAATGACACAACTGTCGCGCGCCTCGCACAAGAATAAAATGTGTTCTTCTTCGTTTATCACTTTAAGTTTGGTCTTCTCGTAGCCTCTGAATAGGTTGTTGATTCCGGGTCCGTACCGTTCTTCAACTCTTTGTTTGAAACTCGTAGACAATGATCGTGTAGAAATAAAATTTCGGACTTCCATTGTCTTTATTTATTTTAAAACACGACGTTTCGGTTAGTAAGTATCTCTAACCGTTATCAAGTGTAAACTAAACAATCTAGTCTCTAGGCTACTACTTATACTACTTGGTGTGCAGTCAGGTGTGACGGCCCGCCCCCTTTTTAATCCTATGACGCCTGTTTTCCTTAAGGAGTGGTTTCCATATGTTTGGTATGTCCGTGCTTGGTTGACTGAAAACTTCTTTATTCTGCATTATAAACGCAGCTTCAATAAACTTTCGTTTTCGCCAATGCGACTCCTTATGTAAAACTTTAGCTTCTGACCACTGAATCCTGTGATCATTTGACCATGCATGATCTGCTATTTGCATGTATGCATCATTTGACCATGCATGATCTGCTATTATAATTTTTTTTAAATTTTATTATGAAGAACACGAATGATCACTAGTCACCACTTAAAGTCGCCAAATTATTAGTAGAAAGCAACAAATATAAATAGATCCATGACGGATCTGACACCTTTTTGTAAATATCTCAGAAAATAAAGCTCGTACGAAGTCTTAGTTTATAAAACGAATTTTTGAGCAAAATATAGTCTGCTATATTTCGAAAACAGTTTATTGATACGATGCTCCATTAAAAAGTTTTTTAAAGTTTTTAATTGTCAAAAAACTGTCATTAGCATTAATGGATTTTGACCAAAATCCGAGGGTGATCAGCTGAACCAAATTTCTACACCGTCCTTCAGGACTTTAATAACTTTTTGGTCCTGTAGTGTCCTGTATAGTCCTGTACAGGGTGTCCCAAATTGGGCACTTTTAGGGGGTTTAAGGTACTTCTAGGGGAGACAGAGAAAAACTGACCACGCATTGCGAGGCTCAAATTTCAAGAGAAGACTTATAGTGAAAACCGAATTTTCAAATATCGTCTCGTCTTTGAGCTACGGGGGCTTTTTGAAAAGTGTGCATTTTTGAAGGGGGTCTATAACTTCGTTATTAGTGGAAATTTTGATCTAGAGTAAATTGCATTTTTATAGATTTTTAGTTTTTGAGATATGACATAAAGTTGCATTTTTTCTTATGGAATGGCCTATATTTTAATTAATTTTCGAATTCGTCATTGAATTATTTTCAAAATAATGTATCATATGTCATAGTGTGATTGAGCGGTTTAGGAGATATTCAGCTTTTTCACTTATTTCTAGTGCGCTATGATTTCCTGCTGAGGCAGGTAAAGGCACTCCAGTATTTTTATTATTTTACACAGTCACAAATATAGTAAGGCTAGTTTGGAAAAATTATCATTCAGCTGACGGCCTTCAAAGCCTAGTTATAAAAATTTGAAAAAAATATTTCAAAATAAAATTAAAACGCTTTTGTGCAAAATAATTTCATATCAATGCGTAATGTCAAATTGTTTAAACAATTGAAAACAATGACAAAACGCCAAGACGCAAGGCCAACTTGATTTGCATAGTATAAGACAACAAAACTATAGGAGCATTGAAGTAGGATTTGACCGCAAGGCTTTCACGTCAATGGCGCATGACGTCATTCAACGCACACTAGACAAAAATAAAAAACTTTAATTATCTCCGAAACCGCTTAATCAAACTATGACATATGATACATCATTTTGAAAAGAAATCAATCACGAATTCGAAAATTAATTAAAATATAGGCCATTCCATAAGAAAAAATGCAACTTTATGTCATATCTCAAAAACTAAAAGTGACAGTTAAAATTTAATTTAGCGGTTGAATTCCTCGTGACAAAGTCTATAAAATTGCAATTTACTCTAAATCAATATTTCCAATAATAACGAAGTTATAGACCCCCATCCAAAATGCAGACTTTTCAAAAAGCCCCCGTAGTTCAAAGATGAGACGATATTTCAAAATGCGGTTTTTACTATAAGTCTTCTCTTGAAATTTGAGCCTCGTAATGCGTGGTCAGTTTTTCTCTGTCTTCCCTAGAAGTACCTTAAACCCCCCCAAAAGTGCCCAATTTGGGACACCCTGTACATGTCCTGTATAGTCCTGTACAAAGAACCTAGCCGAAGGATATGAAATCCGAGAATCGAAATCTGCATCTCCAATGGTGCGAATTGTTGGACTTTCAACTGAATACAATAAGGACATTCTGTTAAATCATTTAAAAGCACAAAAATCAATTTTTAATGAATTTGCTGAAATTAAAATGCTTAAAGTCTGGCCGACAAAAAATAATAATAATATTTTTCAAGTGATACTGCAGTTAGATATGCTTACTTATAAGAAACTTACTGATCAAAAATGTATTGTTATCGGTCTTGACAACTGTAGAATTTACGATGCGACTTCAGTATCACGCTGTTTCAAATGTAATCAATTCGGTCATTCAAAAAAATACTGTCAAAAAGACCCCTCATGTCCACTCTGTGGAGAGGGACATGAAGTAAAGGACTGTAACAACTCTGCCAATAAGTCCTGCGTCAACTGTAAATATCTTAAAAATAAGTATGATCTAAATATTTCAATAAATCATCCTTGCTGGGACTATAATAATTGTTACGCCTATAAACAAGCTAATCAGAAATATAGGTCGGAAATATTTGGGTCCACCATATAGCCATCACAAGTCCCTGCCCCCCAAAATACCGTGATCGACCGTATTGGTACCTCCCACAATAATTCAATAAATCAACCAAATCCGGGGCCAGTGCAGTTGGTCGAGTTTCAGCGTAGCCGTGACTTCTTATCACTGTACTATCAAAATGTTCGCGGGCTTCGTACGAAAACAAAACAACTTTTCAATGCAACACTTACCTGTGATTTTTCAGTAATAGCGCTCACTGAAACTTGGCTATGTCCTGGCATACACGACGCAGAATTATTTCAGCCAGAATATTGTATATTTAGATCAGACAGAAATTATGATGAGGTGAAACAAAATTTGGGGGGTGGAGTCTTATTGGCGGTGAGGAAAGCATTTCAAACTACCAGTTTAAAACTTGAATTACCAGTTGCAATTCGCGACACAATTGACATTCTAGGAGTCAAAATATCTTTTTCCAGCAATCTTCATATGTACATAATCTTAACATACATTCCGCCAGGCAAAATTTCTTTTCTATATGAACACCTTTTTGAATACCTGTCCTCTCTTACTTATTTATTTAACGAAAAAGTAATCTTTCTAGGAGACTTTAATTACTCGGAATATGTAGCTTATGTGGAAGGAGCACTTCCTTCTAGTAGGTTAAATCATTTGGTTAACTTTATGAGTTTTTTGGATTGGCAGCAAATAAACACTATAAAAAACTCTGATAATCGATTACTTGATATTGTCTTATCCTCTTGTCCTAATTTAACCTTTTTGCAGAGATGTCATGATTTTCTGCTTAATGAAGACAGGTGCCATCCTACCTTGTTAATAAAATATCAAATAAATGGCGACAAAAAGCTTAAGTCGTATGTAATGGATGATGTATTTTACAATTTTAAGAGGGTTGACCTAGGAATTTTATACCCAAGCTTAGCAGAAATCGACTGGCGAATTCTTGAATCAATAGGTGATGTAAACACAGCTGTTGAACTTTTTTATCATAAACTGTATCTTTGTCTGGATGACCTTGTGCCTAAAACACTTAAAAATCGGCGAAAATATCCTCCTTGGTTTACCTCTGACATAATTAAATCGATAAAACAAAAACATAAATTTTTCCAAAAACACAAAAAATTTGGCAATGATACTTACTTAGATAAATTTCGGGAATTACGCGATAAAATAAAGCGCGATATAGAAACCTCATATCAAAACTATTGTACTCAGCTTGAGTCAAACCTAGCATCTCAGCCTGGAAATTTCTGGCGCCTTATTCAATCCTCACAGAAAATCAATAGCTTACCTCCTAACATGCAAAACCAACACGGTGACCCACAGAGTATCGCCAATGCCTTCGCCAAATACTTTCAGTCATCGTATACCTCAGATCAACAGATCCCCATAGCACATATGAATACTGAAGACCCTTCGATTACTAATGAAATATCGCTTAAAAAGTTTCAGGAATCTGAGGTATTGCGAGCCTTGAGGAGTTTAAAACCGAAGGCTATTGTTGGTCCAGACAAAATTCCAGCATTTTTGTTGAAAGACTGTGCCCATATATTTTCTTATCCTTTGACTATTTTGTTTAATTTATCCTTGAAACAAAAAACTTTTCCGGACACTTGGAAAGCATCTAAGATTATACCAGTCTATAAAAAACAAGAAAAAAGCCTAATCGAAAATTACAGACCCATCACCATTATTAACAATTTTTCAAAATGCTTCGAACGTGTCCTTCATACTTCACTCTACCCTGCTTTGTCTGGCCGGATTGACTCGAGACAACATGGATTCATGAAAAACAAATCAACTTCCACTAATTTAGTCACTGTTACCCAATTTATTGCTGAATCAATAGATATGAATGCTCAAGTTGATGTGGTCTACACAGACTTTTCTAAAGCATTTGATCGGCTGGACCACAGCATTTTACAACGTACTTTTGAACACTTTGGACTGTCTGATGATCTTTGTATTTTTCTCAAATCATACCTAACTAAGAGACCCCAATACGTTGAATGTTGTGGCCGAGCTTCATCTACAATTATCGCTAGCTCTGGGGTCCCTCAGGGATCGATATTGGGCCCATTATTTTTCATTGCTTTTATTAATAGTATTTTAAACGACATTCAGGTTATTTGTCTATTATATGCTGATGATCTTAAAATATTTTGTCGAATAACTAATTTATCTGACTGCGAAAGACTTCAAAATGCCCTAAATAGAGTTAATACTTGGTGTCACTCTAATTTATTACCACTAAATCCTATCAAATGTAACGTTGTCTCCTTCTCTCTTAAGCAACAGGTAATTCAGTTTGACTATTCTTTGGATGGCGCCATATTGCCTAGATCACTGGAATTTAAAGACCTCGGTATAACATTCGACAGTGCTCTTTCTTTTGTCCCTCATATACGGGATATTGTTAAGAAGAGTTATCAAATGCTCGGTTTTATAATCCGCAATTCTCAACATTTTAAGAATATCGCTAGTTTAAAATTATTATATTTTGCGTACGTCCGATCAAGATTAGAATACTCGTCTATTGTGTGGTCACCGTGCTACCAAACACATATTGACTCAATTGAAAAAATTCAGCGCAAATTTTTAAAATACCTGGCTTTTAAATTGGACGGTGTGTACCCAGAAATAGGAACACCAAATGAGGTCCTTTGTAATAGGTTTAATATCAGTTCTCTAAAGGATAGACGCAGTTTGGCCGAGATACAGTTCATTTATAAAATTATTAACAACCAAATCGACTCGCCGGAACTATTGCAACAATTAAACTTTTTAGTACCTAGAACTTCGGCTCGATCGACAGTGCCATTTTATTTACCAAACCAACGAACCAACATTTGCAAAAATGCCCCTTTAACAAGAGCCTGCAACACTTGTAATTCTTACAATGATCGATGTGACATATTTAATTGCAGTATCGCTTATTTAAAAAAATTACGGCTGTCCTAAATCACTTTTAACTTATTATTTATTTCTTTTATAAACACTATTTTTTTATATCTTTTATTAGCTGTAATCAACTTCAACTGTATTTTTCCCACTCTGTAATTGGGTTTGTTCCTGTTGAGTGGCTGTAAAATAAAATAAAATAAAATAAAATATCCCTTATAGTCCTGTGGCTTAAAATCGAACACTATTTTACCTGAAAATTTTATGAAAGTCGGTTCAGCCGTTTAGAAGCTATTGTGTTACGGAGATAAAGAATATACACAGACAGACATAACGACGATATTGCTAGTATACATCCAAATAACACATGTTTGGCGTTACCTCAAAAAAAAATTTTCGTCGAAAATAATACCTTTTTTGGCCATTCCTACGAGGGCTAGGAAGGTAAAAATTGGAACGTGAAAATCACGACGGTTACATGTCACTAGAGTCAAGTCAAGTTTCTAAATTCAAATATTGCCTTCAAAGTGTTTGAGCTATAATAAAAATTTCAAGTTTTTTAAACACTTTTGGTTCTTTAATTTCACCCCTGATTAAGATTATTTTGTTTAGGTACCATTAAGTCGTTTGGAGTGCTGTTTGTGGAGTTCTTAGAAGCCTTCGAAGCGAGTCCTTCGGAAGCCATGTGGATACCTGCCTTGTGTTATTTTTTATATAGTTCCTTAGGTAAGACTTAGCAATTATCATTATTCTTATTTTAAAAAGGACCACAATACATTTTGTTTTCAAAGGTTTATCTTGGGATACTGTGGTAACTACACTGTTCTACAAAAAAAAAACATTTTTCTTTTTTCTGACTATCTGGTACTTGATTATTAAAGATTTTTGCTCTCCTAAACTCAGATCTACATTCAAAATTTCTTTATCAGGCACCGTTTTTGAGTAATTTGATTTTTTTTTTGATTCATTATTTATCAAAATACGATAGTGGAATGAAGGATATTTTAAGACAAGACCAACTATGCGGGGGTTAATGCAGATATTATATATTAGGCTAAATTATTTTTTAAAAAAATTAAAAAGTATTTGGGTCCCCTACACCTTCCCTCCTTAGATCCCCCGGCGTAAGAATAATACACATTTTACGTATGTTTCTAACTGCTGTATATGTTTCATGAAAAGTAAAAAGTTTTTACAAAATATCTTTTTTTGAATACTAGAATATTTACAAATATCAAAAAACATAATTTCAAAAAAAATTTTTTTTTTTCTTTTGTATTTGTCGTCGCAATCTCTTTTAAGATTTCAGCAATAGTCTGCAAGCATTGAGGGTTGCCATTTTCCCTTATACTTCTTTTCCATTGCCGCTATTTCTTGATGGAAGCGCTCTCCATGCTCATCTGATAATTCGCTGCAATCATCTGGAAAGTAGTCTGGGAATGGGAATGTATAAAATGAACTTTTAAAGACATATTACATCTCATTTCTTTATATATATGCATTTAACATTTTTATAGGCTTCAGAACGATGTCTTCCCAAAAACTGCTTACATACTTTCTTGAACGCAATCCATAAACGCTATTCTTTTGTAGACAAAAGTGTGTCGAAAGTATCGTCTTTCCTCAGATACCTTATTTGTGGTCCCACAAACATATATATATATATATATATATATATATATATATATATATATATATATATATATATATATATATATATTTATATTTATCGGTTTCACAACGTTCTACGTCTTCCGATACCCAATCTCCACTCGTTTCTGTTTGCCCATAATTCATCATCTAGGTCTCTTATTCTTATTTCACTGTCTATTCCTTCTCTCCAGCTTCTCCTCGGCCTTCCTCGTTTTCTTCGACCAGTTGGTTTCCATTGTTATATTTGTTTAGGTAGTCTTCCATCATCCATTCTTTGTACATGTCCGTACCACACCAGTTATTTTGTTCTTATATCATCCACTAAAGTACGTTCACCCACTGTCATAATTTCTCTTATTCTTTGATTTGTAACTCTTATTATTTGATTTCCCTGCTGCTCTTCTCCAATAGTCCATCTCCGTAGCGGAAAGCATTTTTGCTGTTCTATCTTTGATTGGCCATACTTCTGAGCTGTATGTAATAATACTTTTTACAATTTATGTTTTGATATACTTTTGTCCCAAATTATTCCATTTAATAAAGTTATTAATGCCAAAAAATGCCAAAACATGGGAATTCCGTTGGACGAAACCACCTTGTATACTTTATGTTTCGCCGATGATCAGATAGTAGTGTCTCAGGATTATGACGACCTCGAATATATGACACGAAAACTAATAGAAGAATACAATAAGTGGGGACTAGAGGTTAATCTCAATAAGACAGAGTATATGTGTATCGGTGGAATGAAACAGGATCTAATCTTAAATACCGGGCAGCGAATTCACTCCTGTGATGAGTATAAATACTTAGGTCTAAAAATTACAGCTGACGGAACACTAGACAAAGCTATAAAAGATCGAAACGTACAAGGAAGAAAAGCAATAACTTTATTAAATGGAATAATTTGGGACCAAAGTATATCAAAACATAACAAAAAGCTTATATATAACACCATTGTAAAAAGTATTATTACATACGGCTCAGAAGTATGGCCAATCAAGGATAGAACAGAAAAAATGCTTTCCGCTACGGAGATGGACTATTGGAGAAGAGCAGCAGGGAAATCAAAAAGAGAAAGAGTTACAAATCAAAGAATAAGAGAAATTATGACAGTGGGTGAACGTACTTTAGTGGATGATATAAGAACAAAACAACTGGTGTGGTACGGACATGTACAAAGAATTAATGATGAAAGACTACCTAAACAAATACTACAATGGAAACCAACTGGCCGAAGAAAACGAGGACGGCCAAGGAGAAGCTGGAGAGAAGGAATAGACAATGAAATAAGAATAAGAGGCCTAGATGATGAATTATGGGCAAACAGAAACGAGTGGAGATTGGGTATCGGAAGACGTAGAACGTTGTGAAACCGATAAATATATATATTACTTTTCTTCCTTGTACGTTTCTATATTTTATAGCTTTGTCTAGTGTTCCGTCAGCTGTAGTTTTTAGACCTAAGTATTTATACTCATCACAGGACTGAATTCGCTGCCCAGTATTTAACATTAGATCTTGTTTCGTTCCACCAATACACATATACTCTGTCTTATTGATATTAACCTCTAGTCCCCACTTATTGTACTCTTCTATTAGTTTTCGTGTCATATATTCGAGGTCGTCATAATCCTGAGCCACCACTATCTGATCATCGGCGAAACATAAAGTATAAAAGTTGGTTGCATCCAACGGAATTCCCATGTTTTGGCATTTTCTCTTTCAGAGTTTAAGGACCTGTTCCAAATATATCTTGAAGAGCGTAGGCGAGATACAGCAACCTTGTTTAAGACCTTTATTTACTTGAAAGCCTTTGGTTAATTTTGCTTTTATTTTATCTTTTGCCTTACTATTGCGGTATAACTCTTATCCTTACTTGATGGCCTTAATTAGTTGTACGCTTATGTTTGTCTTTTCCAACGCTTTCCAAAGTAGATTTAGTGGTATACTATCATATGCCTTCTACAAATCTACGTAAAGCAGATGCAGCTCTTGTCCGTATGCCATTTTCTTTTCAATAACTTGGGTTATACAAAAGAGATGATCTGAAGTCGATCTACCCGCCCTGAAACCGGCTTGTTCTTCTGCCTCCATATCTTTATATTCGCTCTCCACTTTATTTCTTATTATTTTGCCATATATTCTGCTTAGCGTACTAGTTACAGATATACCTCTATAATTGTCACATATATCTTTCCTTTTTTTTCCCAAACATACCCTTTTTAATTTTTGCATCAGACAAGCTGGGGAACTTGGTAGTGAGGTAAGCAAATCCTTGGCCATTTCTATCAAATGCTTTCTGAAATTGCTTTATTAAACCCAATTTAATGTGAAGCGGTGGTAATATTACATCTTGAGGGGCAACAAGAGGTTCATTCGTCACATTCTGCTTTCCAACGGTTAATTTTCTGGTTGGCCAAATATTCGCTGTTCGAGCACGACTATCCCACTCATATAAAAAACAACAGTACTTCGTATATCCTACGTGCACGCCAAGTATCATTGCAATTATTTTGAAGTCTCCGCAAATTTTCCATTTGTGATCTTGGTACTTAATTTTTGTTAATACATGTTGAAGCACACCATATGATTCTTTCGTCAAACTTGCATAACCAACGGGAACCGAATTTTACCATAAAATACTGAATATATTAAAATCTGTGCCAAAACAAAAATGCCATTTAGGATTAAACATCAGTACCCCAGAAAAAAATATCGTGTTGAACAGTGTTATTAGTTGCGGGGAAAAATAAGGTTCTTCTTAAGATGTTTTAAGTCTCTTTATAATCGAAAGGTGTTCTAAATAAAGCTTGAAACGTATTTAAGGGAAAATGTTGAAATTTGTACTTTAAAAATTAGAAAAATTCAAATAAAATTGTAAATAAATGTTATATCAAGCATAAGAATTTTCCCACTGACGCTAAACAAATAAAGATAATTTTTTTATTTAGGTATGTGTTTACAGGCCGTTGTAAATATTTCGTCATTTCTAGGAAATTAAATTGTTATGTTATTGTTTGTCAAAGATTTTTAATATTACTATTGGCAAAAGTACGTTTTTGTTTGTTAAATGCTTCAAATTGCACGAAATTTTTCCATTAAAAATGTGTTAAATGACGTCGCACAAATTACATAGGCATTGGTCTTCGGTGAAATGCTTTGAGACACACATACAGGGTATTCCAATTCAATTCTTTAATTGAAAAATCACGAGTGCATAAAAGAAAGTATATGAAGGTATATGATCTAAGGGTGCAGCGTGTATCCATTTCAAATTATTTTCATGTAATTTTGAATTGTATACTTTATCTCTTGCACTCGCGACTTCTCAATGAAAGAATTGTAGTGGGACGTGGAGTATGTTATAAAAGGTATGATACAAAGTCCAGAAGCTTTGGAATTTCCATCCAAAATGAATAATTTGCCATTGTTTTGATATTAAAAATAAGTAAGAACTAAGAACTAACTTTAAGATTGCTAATCAATGCTGTCAGGTTTTTTTGACTCATTGATCTTTGAATTTACTGTTCCAGTGTGCCGGGCCAGTTTAGGACTCGCTCTTTTTCTGCGCCCTATTGGTTGCCATTCTAGGACCTGCTTTGGTAATCTTCCGTTGTACATGGCCGTACCATATCAGTTGTCTTTTAGTGATGTCTCATTCTTTCTTATGTGATCTCATTTCTTATATGATCTGTTTTAGATATTCCCATTGATCTTCTTATTGCATCCATTTCGACACTTTCGATTATTGCTTTGTATTTTTATTTTACGCGACAAGTCTTTATTCCATGCAACAGCGTGCTTTTTACCATTGTTTGATATATGTTAAATTCTACATTCTTTTTATCTCTCTGCTCCATAAAATACTGTTAAAACATCCAACTTTTTCTCTTCTATTCGTTTTTCAAGTTGTTTAGTCTGTTCCTGTCTTATGGCGTCCTTAAGCTGGAATGCCGTTAACTACCTATAAAATTTTCCTAGTTTTGATTAAAAAAACCCGGAAAATAATTAACAAACGATGCTCTTTGATAACTGTAAGTTATTTGTTTCTTGAAAACCACAAAAGCTAAAGAAGATTTGCTTATAAAAATTGATGAAGAATAATGCTGTGATTAAGACGGACCAAAACATCGAAATTGTCCAAATGTTGGTTAACGGCATTATAGCTTATGCATGGCAGAATCAAATGTGACACCCAAGTTTACAAGTCACTTGATTTGTTTCCAATACATAAGTACTGTGTCTTCTCTACGTTCAGTGTTAACCCCCACTTTTGATATGCTTTCGTTAATTTTCTCATCATATAGCAAACTGTATTGTGCATATGGTAAATCGGTCCTTAAGTTGTATTCCCATGCCGTGTACTTTACGTTTCCAGTTTTTTAGAGCTACCGCGATATATATTTTAAAAAGAGTTGGACAGAGACAACATCCCTGTCTTAGGCCTTTCGTTACCAGGAACTCTTTTGAACGTCGTTTTTCAACTTTAATTTTAGATTTTGATCCTTTTTATAGTTTTTTATCGCTTTTATGTATGCATGATTGATATTAGTTTGTTCTAACACTGTTCATAATTTGATGACGATATCATTTGCATTTGGTATAGGTCCACAAAGGTAACATGACCCTCTATATTTCTGGCACTCCTTTTTTCAATTACTTATTTAAGACGCCTGGACGAAACCTACTTTGCTCTTCTTCTTCTTGTTCATAAAAATCATTCTCTATTAGATCCTAAGAAGCCTGCCATACAATCTATTTAGAGTACTGGTTACTGAAATTCCTCTGTAATTGTTGCAATCCACCTTGTCCTAACTCAGTGATCTGATTTCCTGGAGTAGAAGAGCAGGTATTTCATATAGTGCACTAAATTGTCTGAGTACACGGACTAGAAGAAACGAAATGCAAAGTATCAGTTTTTTTGCACAAACCTTTTTTACTAATATTTTTCTGTTTTTGCAGGTCCAATTTCAAGTATTCTTTCAGTAGCGTGGTCGTACAGAACCGTAACAATTCTAGGAGGCATCTGCGCTGCGGGTAAGCAATAAAAATTGGTTAACACGGGATTGGGTCAAAGCAGAAATCATTAGCCCACATAGCACAATTACGTGTTTAACGTTGCTAAAAACTGCGTTTTAATAACGCCTTTATCAAATTAAAACAGCAATGTTTTTACGTTAGTTTCAAGTGATTTTTACGTTAAAATCACATTAGATTGACGCCTTTTCTACACGAATTTTAAAATGCGACCTGCATGGCTGTTCTACCGAATATTTTTGAGATTTTACTAGCAACATCACCACCTATAGTCGGGATTTTTCACTTTGACGAAATCTATCAGACAGTGCTTTGGTCTCTAAGCTACAAAAACCTGTTAAGGGACTGATCCTGATCCACTATCACGACGCTTATTAACCTGATAAAGACACATTAAAATTCTGTGAAAGTGTTTACAGTTCATAAATCTTGTCTAGCTTTTAAAATAAATTGGTAAAAATTTTTTTTTAAGTCACAAGCTTCTATAAAATGCACTAAACATTAAAAAATAATTTTCTAACATTCTAATATTATCATAATAATAAAAGCGATGGCCGCCTGATGGAAATTTTGACGATGTTAGCACGATAAGATATCCATATCAATTAAATATCACTATTTGCAAAAGAATCAATCTAGCAGAAAAATGCAGAGGTACCAAACCCACCCAACCCGACCTAAGATACCCCAGCATTTCTCTGACATAGGTATGGCAATGGCATAACATTGCGGCACATCAAACATATCTTTGATGACCTGCTGTGTTGAATATTCTTTAAGTGTTTAGATCACAAATTTAGATTAACTTATGCTTTGATTTGCGGCCATCGCTTTTATTATTATGATAATATTAGAATGTTAGAAAATTATTTTTAAATTTTTAGTGCATTTTATAGAAGCTTGTGACTTAAAAATTTTTTTTACCAATTTATTTTCTACTTTTTAGTCTCAGCTATCTACTCTATTTAATGAAAATATTTGTTCAATAACAGAACAGAAGAGTTTATTCTAGATTATAATGAAATCGCTGATCGTGAATTGTTTGGAAACTCATTTTTCTATTGGGGGAAGGAGAGGGTGGGGGTAGAGGTAGAAATATATTTTTTATTTGGGCTGTATTGCCATCGGACCTTTATGCATATACCAAATTTTATAAAGTCATTTGAAGTGAAGTGTGAAGTTTTTTTATGGATATTTACTTAATGTTATATTGTCATGGGACCACTATGTGTGTACCAAATTTCATCCAAATCGGATAATGGGAAGTATGTCAAAAACGCTTCACAAGATTTGATAGATAGTTAGATAGTTAGATAGTTAGATAGTTAGATAGTTAGATAGTTAGATAGTTAGATAGTTAGATAGTTAGATAGTTAGATAATTAGATAGTTAGATAGTTAGATAGTTAGATAGTTAGATAGTTAGATAGTTAGATAGTTAGATAGTTAGATAGTTAGATAGTTAGATAGTTAGATAGTTAGATAGTTAGATAGTTAGATAGTTAGATAGTTAGATAGTTAGATAGTTAGATAGTTAGATAGTTAGATAGTTAGATAGTTAGATAGTTAGATAGTTAGATAGTTAGATAGTTAGATAGTTAGATAGTTAGATAGTTAGATAGTTAGATAGTTAGATAGTTAGATAGTTAGATAGTTAGATAGTTAGATAGTTAGATAGTTAGATAGTTAGATAGTTAGATAGTTAGATAGTTAGATAGTTAGATAGTTAGATAGTTAGATAGTTAGATAGTTAGATAGTTAGATAGTTAGATAGTTAGATAGTTAGATAGTTAGATAGTTAGATAGTTAGATAGTTAGATAGTTAGATAGTTAGATAGTTAGATAGTTAGATAGTTAGATAGTTAGATAGTTAGATAGTTAGATAGTTAGATAGTTAGATAGTTAGATAGTTAGATAGTTAGATAGTTAGATAGTTAGATAGTTAGATAGTTAGATAGTTAGATAGTTAGATAGTTAGATAGTTAGATAGTTAGATAGTTAGATAGTTAGATAGTTAGATAGTTAGATAGTTAGATAGTTAGATAGTTAGATAGTTAGATAGTTAGATAGTTAGATAGTTAGATAGTTAGATAGTTAGATAGTTAGATAGTTAGATAGTTAGATAGTTAGATAGTTAGATAGTTAGATAGTTAGATAGTTAGATAGTTAGATAGTTAGATAGTTAGATAGTTAGATAGTTAGATAGTTAGATAGTTAGATAGTTAGATAGTTAGATAGTTAGATAGTTAGATAGTTAGATAGTTAGATAGTTAGATAGTTAGATAGTTAGATAGTTAGATAGTTAGATAGTTAGATAGTTAGATAGTTAGATAGTTAGATAGTTAGATAGTTAGATAGTTAGATAGTTAGATAGTTAGATAGTTAGATAGTTAGATAGTTAGATAGTTAGATAGTTAGATAGTTAGATAGTTAGATAGTTAGATAGTTAGATAGTTAGATAGTTAGATAGTTAGATAGTTAGATAGTTAGATAGTTAGATAGTTAGATAGTTAGATAGTTAGATAGTTAGATAGTTAGATAGTTAGATAGTTAGATAGTTAGATAGTTAGATAGTTAGATAGTTAGATAGTTAGATAGTTAGATAGTTAGATAGTTAGATAGTTAGATAGTTAGATAGTTAGATAGTTAGATAGTTAGATAGTTAGATAGTTAGACAGAACATCTGAAGCTAAATAAAAGCTTGTAAAAAACATAATGTATATAGATAGATACATGGATATTTTGTCTTGCGTTGAGCGCCATGTTTAAAATTGTCTTGAAGTGTTGTAGGTTTAAACTAGTGAACTTTTATAACTACCTTTCGCGTCTCTTTTAAGTTAAAAAAATGTTATTAAAAAAAACGTGACCAAAAAAGACGCAGAAAGTCAGTAGGTTTGAGAAGTCTTAATCTAGTGGCGTTTTAGAACATGTTGTGGAGGACTTTTCAAGTGTGAATTTGGTACATGAAAATAACGACGGTAAAAAACACGTTATATACACAGCACCAGAAACTTCAGCAAAAAGTACATTTTTATAGCTTGATTTCTCCTTGTTTTTGAGTTATCTTTAAGCATGTAGATTTAACAAAAAATATTACATGGTATGAGGTTGTTCTCAAGTAAAAAAAAACTTCGTTATTTTTGTTCACGTGAATTTAACTTTGAAGTGATTTTTGTGCTATGTGGGAGTATACAGGGGCGATCCCAGACTTTTAAAAAGGGGAGGGGCAATGTAGATTTTTTGAACATGTGTGTAAAAATATTTTTTTGTTCAGGTGTGTAATACACCAGAATGTCCCTCTTATATTTGAAGTTCTTTGGACAAAAGGCTGGGGGGGAGGCAATTGCCCTTTGCTCCCCTGGGAAGGCTGGGGGGGAGGCAATTGCCCTCTGCCCCCCTGGGACCTTCACTGGAGTATATTTTCTCTTTCTTCGCGATTTTTTAAGTTTATGTCTCCCAAATAGGAAACAGCTTATCAAATATGGAAATAATGTCAATATCAAAAATAGTTAAATTGTTTGACATTGACAGTTTAAAAGTATATTCAGTTTTTCTTTGTTATATTATTTGACTAAAAACCTGTATACAAATTGTGCAACAGAAGCATATAACATTGCAACTGAGTGAAACTACAATATCTGGACAATTTAATTTCATCTTAACTTTTGATTAATTCTTTTAGGAAATACGTTTTTTCTCCATTGGAATGTAGCCATGTTAGGCATTTTTTACCACTTTACATGCAAATATCTCAGAAACTTGTTATAAACTCTAATTTAAACCTACCCAGTTTTCTAATATTGACCTGCCCTACAACATAGCAGAATATTAACAAAATCGACCATGAGAACCAAATTTATAGAAGTTCGGGAGCGGGGTTCTTTAGGCTTATTCTTAAAACCATTTTTTTTTATATCTTTTTGTAGGTGGCATGATAATCAGCTTCTGGGCTAGTTCGGTGGTATTTTTATACTTTTCCTATGGAATTTTGGTGGGAGCTGGAGCCGGACTCTCGTTTCCGCCCACTGTATATATAGTTACTAGCTACTTCGTTAAGTTTAGAGGAGTGGCGAATGGTATATGCATTTCAGGATCAGCTTTTGGTGAGTTATAATTTAGCAGAGGCGTGCGGTGAAATTTGAGATTGAATTGAAATTTCTTGCTTTAAAAACATCTTTTTTTTTAAATACACAAAAAAAATGTGTGTGCTTAAGACCACACGGCAGAAGTGTAAACTTCAACAAGGCGAAATTAATAATACTGGCCTTCATCTGCATCATCATATCGCTCTGCTGACTGTTCTCACAGTTAGTCGACTCGAGCCACCACAAAAAGTGCTAAACGCGCCTAAAGAAGTTTACACTTCAAAAACAAACTATATGACTACACAACCGTTATTTTAAAGGCCTCTAAAAAGTATCGTTTACCGAAAAATCGTGTCGAAATCAAAGTATAATAGGGGAGGGTTGCGGTATTGTGACCACTCTAATCCCCAGGTAGCAATGTCACATTTTTTAAACGTCAAAAACAGGTCATTTTTAATGACCACTGACGTTTCTAACCTGACGTGTAAATGACCTTTAAATGACGTTCAAAAGACACACCCAAAATGACGTCATTTTTAGACATTTTAAAGACGTCAGCAATATGACGTATTTGGGACCAAATCAGACACACACACAGACACAAACCTATTTATGACTTTTTTAAAACTCGTCTGAATATATGAAATATTCCCTGCAGTTGAGAACACTGAAGGAAACTTAGACACAGAAGGTGACTCTCTTCTGTGACTTAGACTGGAGTCCCTGTACTGGAACAGGTACAGTGGTGTTCGTCTGTGAGGTACAGATCAAAATAGACCTATACCTAAACTTACACATCTCCACCTTGAAGCGAAAGAAGCCTCGAAGTTTGTATTGATTTAATATTTAATTTATTTTACATACGTACCCCCTCATTCCGTATAAATCCGGTCAAGTACTGACTGGGGCACCATCTATGTAAGTATGAGTGTATGTCCCTTGGACAAAGTGTGCAGTGTGGGTAGTGACCAATATATGACGTTTTTCAGACGTCAAAAACTACACTACGAAAAGACGTCAAGTAACTGACGCCTTAAAGACAACATTTTTTGGTAGATGACCTGCTGGTCATCCAAATGACCACTTTTCGACGAAAAAAATACGTCATTTGATGACCCCTTGCTACCTGGGTCTTATCAATGAACAAAACTTTGGGAAGAAATCTTTTTGTTATACAAAAAACACACTAGACAATCATACAACTGTATAGTTTTAACACGGATCACCTAACAAAAACCACGGATCAAGGTGATCCGTGGTTTTAACGGCCGTTACAATATCCTTTACCGACGAAACCGACGCACATAAGGACAGAATACCAATTATGAGGAGTACATTTAATACTTATGTTGTAAAAACATAAACAATTAATGTTATTTGAGGTTAAGTATTTTAATTCAAGAAAACAACTGCATACTTATTTATTGCTGTATTTAAACTTAGCAACATTTTTTTCTTAGCATTATTAAACATCGATATCTAAGGTATCTGCATCTACTTCAATATTCATATCATCATTATCATCATCGCTATTATCATCCCTATCATTGCCATTTTCATGACCATTCAGTATCTCCACCATAGAAGATTGGCAGCCTTAGCATACTTAACACCACTCTTTTTAATTATTTTTGTCGTTTTTTTCGCTTATTGGTCACAATAGGGTCAGCGAATACCAGGATCCATTTAAATATATCGCTATTAGTGTTAATTCTTCATGTTTTCCTAGACTAATATTGTCGAAATTTCTTATACTCTCTATGGTCCATCTCAATTAAATTTTCTGACAGTAGCCCTACTGGCAAAGGTAGCTATTTTATTTATTTAATCAGCTCCATGTAGCAATATTTATGAACGCTAGCACTCATTTTATACCATCTATAAAGAAAAATTGCTATTTCTGCTGTTTTAAAACAATAGTTTAAAAAAAAATCTTATTGATGTAGTGCCCACAAGAAGTGATGGAAAGTATATTTGCAAATCTTTCTATTAATCCTTTATCGATACATATCTTGAAAACAAACTAGGGTTTTTAAAAAAATTTGCGTGCTGTATTTCTATTATTGCTCTTGCCTCAACCTTGTTTAGGTTGATCCAAAACGAGGCCCATTTTCTCGTAAAATTGAGTTGTTATTTTACTTTTTTTTTCTTTTACTGGAGCTTTTAAATAGTCACCTCTTGCTTGTCGCTGCTGCATTTCTTCTTTATTTGAATGTTTTAAGGAACCAAAATGAATTGGATAATACTTAATTTTTAAAGTAGTTAAATATGCGGAATATTGTTCAAAACTTTTGTAATGCCTTACTTAAATTTTTGAGGTTTTTTAATTTTTTCCCATGGTTTTATCATAATTTCTATCAGCATTCCAATGCTCAGCTCTCTAGCGTTTCTGGAAGTGGGCAGTGTTACTTTTACATAACTTTACATTTATAGGGGAAGGAAGTACATTAGAATTTTGGGGTGTTTTAATATTTTTCTATAACTTTATCATAGTTACTATCGGTCTTCCAAAGCTCAGCTGTCTAGCATGTCTGGAAGTAGGCAATGTTACTTTTACTTAACTTTACATTTATAGGGGAGGGAAGTAATTTAGAATTTTGGGGTATTTTAATTTTTTCCTTTAGTTTTATCATAGTTCCTCTCAGTCTGCCAAAGCCCAACTCTCTAGCGTTCCTGGAAGTGGGCAATGCTACTTTTACATAACTTTAAATGTATAGGGAAGGGGAGTAAATTAAAATTTTGGGGTTTTTTGATTTTTTCCAGGGGTCTGGTCATAATTTCTATCAGTCTGCCAAATTTCAGCTTTGTAGCATGTCTGGAAGTACAGTAGAATATTGATGATCTATACATGAGTGAGTGAGTGAGTGAGTGGCAATTTCGACGTTTTTTGAAATTTCGTAACTACTTTACTACTCTATGGAATTCCATGAAACTTGGAGGGGTTGTTAACTCCATGGAGATCTACGACTGTGCAATGTTGGAGATTGGTAGCTCATTCCGAAGTAGAGTTTTAGGTAGGTCAAATATCGGCTGAAATGTTTCAAGAAAAGATGGTTACGGCGCGCGGACTTGGCGAGGCACTACAGATTATTTGGTTTAATTTTGATTTGAAAAAGTATTGTTGATTTTTAGGTTCCATTCTTTTGCCGCCCCTTCTTAGGATACTTCTAACAACATTCGGATATCGAGGTGCTGTCCTTATAATGGGAGGAATTACTCTAAATGTTTTTGTTGCGGCTTTATTCTACGATCCCGTCGAAAAGCATATGAAAAAACAGGAAATTAAGGTAGGTGATGGCAGCGGCGGCTCCTCAAAAAGGTTATTTGGTCAATTGACTTGACCCAAAATAATTTTATTTAATCATCTGTGATTAAAATTGAAGAAGTAATCCATATCTCTAAATGGAGGTTTAAGTCAAGAAAATTGAAAACTCTGAGTCGTCCTCCACTAAATTTATTTAGATCATGCGGTTTCGGCTTATACGGCCATCATCAGTGATCTACAAGCAAAATATGTAAAGAGTACTATCTAGTAAACTACCTAACAGGTTAAAAAACTCGAATTATTTATCTTACCTATTGCTAATCCTAGTTATATCACAGGACAAAACATAAAACAATGGTCAACGTGCAACAAATTACAAAAACATTAACACCCTGTTTCCACCAATGCATGCCCACCCCGATTCAAAAAACGCATCAGGTGACGAAGCATTTAAAACCGGTGCAAATCCATGGGCCATCACGTGATGCGTTTTTTGAATCGGGGTGGGCATGCATTGGTGGAAACAGGGTGTTTATGTTTCTGTAATTTGTTGCACATAGTGGTGGGTTGTTGGTGGTAGGGTATTAGTTTAAAATCTTAAAGTTATTGGCTAAAAATTAATCAGTCAGGTTATGTTTAAAAAATCGAACTAATGGTGGGTTGCAAGCAATGATTTAAGTAAGACTTAAATTAAGAATTACTTATATATAAATAAGGGTTGACGCTTACATAAAAATAAGTTTGACATTTAATAGATTTCCTACTTGCTTACTCTTAGATGACCAAAGATGATAGAATAAAAAATACAATAAAATAAAATCAAAATAAAAGTAATAAAATAAAAGATTTAAATAAAATAAAAACAAAACAAAATAAAGTAAAATAAAACAAAATGAACCAAAATAAAATATTATAAAACAAAGTAACACAAAATAAAAATAAAAGAAACTCAGATAAAATTAAAAATAAAAATAAAATAAACAAAATAACCAGTGCTAAACAAACTTATGGTGGATCATCAACATCATCATTATTGATTGCTACCATTAAAGAATTTAAAGGTAGTTTTGTTGAAAGAACTAAAGAATTAAAGAACGTAGATTTGTGTTCTAATTGTTGGTTAAGGCAAACTGAAGGATGTTGTTTTTGTAATTTGTTGATTTCAAGCGTTTCTAGCAAATCTATTCTATCACTATTAGAATTTGTGCGTAAGATAGTCACATCTTTGTCAAAACTATGTTTTTCATGTAAAACATGTTTAACAAAGTTAGATTTAATATGAGTGTTGTTTAAATCTTCAGTATCCTTGTATTTATCAATTTCTTTTAAGGGTTCAGTTATGCGTATTCTAAACTTTCTAGTAGTTTTTCCTAAATAGCATCCATTTCCACAGTTACACTGAAGCATATATACCCCTGATATTTCTTGTTTATCCAACTTGTCTTTGGTGTTAACAAGAAAGTTTTTAGCTATATTTGTGGTTTTAAAAGAGACTTTTAGATCAAATTGTTGAAAGATATTTTTTAATTTGAATGATATTGGTCCTTGAAAGGGCAGAGAAACATATCTACAAGCATTAGAAGATTCTTTTCTTCTTTTATAATTAAACGATTAATGAGTTTGTTAACCTGTAGTTAGTTTACTAGATAGTACTCTTTACAAATTTTGCTTATAGATCACCGATGATGGCCATATAAGCCGAAACCGGTATGATCTAAATAAATTTATTCGAGGACAACTCAGAGTTTTCAATTTTCTTGATCAGTGATTAATTTAAAACTATTATACCTAGATATTCAAAATAAACAAATAGGTAAATTTTATTAGTTTCCTACGGCAGCATTTTTTGGATTGTCCCTCGTATTGGACAAGTAGTTCGCGCTTTATTGCGAGTTCGATATTCCCCCCTCCGTCAGAATCTATCTCTAAAACCATACAGAATGAACACGCAAAAGATCGGCAACGTTCGTAAAATTTTCGATTTTCAACAGACCTGGAATTTGAATCAGCTGTATTTTATTTACCTAGTATACAAGAAACGATTTATTTGTTAATTTAAGATTTTTTTCTAGTTTCACGTAGTTAAAAACTTGTAATAACTGTAAATTTTGTGTTATCACTTCGAATGTCTTAAACAAAATATCGGTGATTAGCATTTGTTTTAATAGTTTTATGATGTCTGTGGTGCAAAAAAAAAAAAAACTTAAAACCGCTATAGTTCGCTCACTAATTACATTTAATTAGAGACAAAACCGTCTGATTAACTTCGCAAGATTTGTCACACTGACCAGCAGTGTTCTGAGGAGTCCCATAAGGACGAAACGGTTAACTGTCAACACTTATTAGGTGTCCATTAGATCTTGGACCCCCGTGAGGTTAAGCTTTCAGGCTACCCACGGAAAAATATAAGGGAAACAAAAAACTCGTTTTTGCCCGATTAGCCACGAAACTTGTTTGATTTTTAAATTCACGGGTACGAAATTCCACGTTTGTTAGTATTATTTGGCTTAAAAATTCCGTTGATTGACGCTCACTGCCTTGAAGACGGGTAAAAATGCAATCTGTGTTGATCCGGCCTGAAAGACAAAGAGCTGTCGTAGGTCACGGACTATAGTTGTTTTCTTTTATTTGCATTCGATCTTTTCATTGATCGATATTGTATAGCAGTGTTTTTGCCTGCTTTTGTTTTTTGTTTCTCTCGTATCTCGGTAGATGGCGCCTCTTGCTATAGTTCGCTCACTAATTACATTTAATTAGAGACAAAACCGTCTGATTAACTTCGCAAGATTTGTCACATTGACCAGCAGTGTTCTGAGGAGTCCCATAAGGACGAAACGGTTAACTGTCAACACTTATTAGGTGTCCATTAGATCTTGGACCCCCGTGAGGTTAAGCTTTCAGGCTACCCACGGAAAAATATAAGGGAAACAAAAAACTCGTTTTTGCCCGATTAGCCACGAAACTTGTTTGATTTTTAAATTCACGGGTACGAAATTCCACGTTTGTTAGTATTATTTGGCTTAAAAATTCCGTTGATTGACGCTCACTGTCTTGAAGACGGGTAAAAATGCAATCTGTGTTGATCCGGCCTGAAAGACAAAGAGCTGTCGTAGGTCACGGACTATAGTTGTTTTCTTTTATTTGCATTCGATCTTTTCATTGATCGATATTGTATAGCAGTGTTTTTGCCTGCTTTTGGTTTTTTGTTTCTCTCGTATCTCGGTAGATGGCGCCTCTTGCTATAGGTCGCTCACTAAATACATTTAATTAGAGACAAAACCGTCTGATTAACTTCGCAAGATTTGTCACATTGACCAGCAGTGTTCTGAGCAGTCCCATAAGGACGAAACGGTTAACTGTCAACACTTATTAGGTGTCCATTAGATCTTGGACCCCCGTGAGGTTAAGCTTTCAGGCTACCCACGGAAAAATATAAGGGAAACAAAAAACTCTTTTTTGCCCGATTAGCCACGAAACTTGTTTGGTAATTAATTTATGTTTGGAAAGAAAACTCCACATTCGTTTTTAAACAATCTTCTCAATAACTTTAGACAAGGTTGATAGAAGCGAGATTGGTCACAAGTTAAAAAGAACATCTGTATCATCTCCCTTGTGGATTGGGATGACTAGTGAAGATTTTAAACAACTGGGAAAACAGCCCTTGGCAAATGAATCGTTTATGGCAGAGCATAGAGCAGCAAGCGCACCCTCAGGTAGTTTGAGTAAAACTTCAGCTGATACTTCATCTTCTCCGCAGGATTTTGATAACTACTACAATACGCTAAAAACCAGTCCTCTCGAAAGAATTTTTTTATATACTTTAAACAACGCAGGTTATTTGAAGAAGAATTTTTAACCAATTGGTAACCCACTGCTTTGTATTAACTAGTTTGGGTTTTACCCATCGTAGAGGAAATGCCCGCTTGAAATTATGTAGAAGAACACGATGAAATGTATCCAACGGATCTCGAGATTTTATTGACACCTTCCCAATTAACACTATTGCAGTTATTTTTAAAATCCTTAAAGTTTTGGTGACTAAAGATTGTCTTTTGTTGTTTAGTAATTTTTTGAACAGGCGCAGGCTGAGCAAACCGCTTCATGATCGGACAGGCCAGAAGAGACAATTGCATGTTACGTCGTTAAAATTAGAGCACTCATAGTCAATGTGATGACCGAGAACATTAAAATTCACGAGTCGCCACTGGGTGATGGTATAGACTACACAGCTGAGATAATAAATGAGGATTACGCATCAAAAAATTATTACCAAAAAATTTAAATATTTTCTTTTAACTTAACATCGTCCCTGATAATTTGAAAGATAAGAGCATATTTTTGTTAATAATATTAGTTGCGTGACACATTCGCTGCTTTTATTTTTACTTTTACCTACTACCTAGAGATTTAGTTTGAAAATTTATTGTTATTATATCTGCTGGGAGCAGGAACCAACTATGTAGGCCTAGAACTACTTTTGGGTGTGAATAAAAGAAGACCCAATAACTGGATCGTTTAGTTTACACTTGAAAACGGTTCTAGAGACATACTTACTAACCGAAACTACTACTACTATATCGGTTTAGAACGTTTTTCTACATTGTCCGACGCCTATTCTCCACCTCCTTCGATCCTGACAATCATCCTCTGTCAGATTTTTTTGACTCATTGATCTTTGGATTGACTGTTGCCATTCTAGTTTAGGACGCCCTCTTTTTCTGCGCCCTATTGGTTGCCATTCTAGGACCTGCTTTGGTAATCTTTCATTGTTCATCCGTTGTACATAGCCGTACCATATCAGTTGCCTTTTAGTGTTGTCATCCGTTATACTTCTCTCGATTCCCATTCTTTTTTTTATGATCTCATGTCTTATGTAATCTATTCTAGATATTCTCATTGATCTTTTTATTGCATCCATTTCGACACTTTCCATTTTTGGTTTGTATTTTTCTGTTACGCGACAAGTCTCTATTCCATACAACAGCGTTTCTTTTTTATCTCTTCTCCATAAAATACTGTTAAGACATCCAATCACTTTTTTTGCTTTTACTATTCTTTTTTCCAATTCTTTACAATCCGTTCCTGTCTTATCAAATGTGACACCCAAGTATACATACTCATTGCTTGGAGATATTGTTTGTCCATTTTCTAGTACTAACTCACTGGATTCGTTTCCAATACATAAGTACTGTGTCTTGTCCACGTTCACTGTTAATCCCCACTTTTGGTATTCTTCTGTTAACTTTATAACATATACTCCATGTCTTCTTTATCATTAGCCACAATTACTTGGTCGTCAGCAAACGGTAGTGTGTATATGGTAAATCGGTCGTTAAGTTGTATTCCCATGCCGTGCACTTTACGTTTCCAGTTTTTTAGAGCTACTGCGATATATATTTTAAAAAGAGTTGGAGAGATACAACATCCCTATCTTAAGCCTTTTGTTACCAGGAATTCTTTTGAAAGTCAATTTCAAATTTTAATTTTAGATTTTGACCCTTTGTATAGTTCTTTTATCGCTTTTATATATGTATGATTGATATTAGTTTGCTCTAACACTGTCCATAATTTTTCTACTGGAACGGTATCATATGCTTTAGGTAGGTCCACAAAGGTAACATGAGTCTCTATATTTCTGGCGCTCCTTTTCTCAATTACTTGTTTAAGACAAAAAACATTATCACTACAAGATCTGCCTGTGCGAAACCCACTTTGCTAACCGAAACTTCGTGTTTAAAATAAATAAAGACAATGGAAGTCTGAAATTTTATTTCAGACTATAGACGGATGCTGGGACGGACACAAAAAGACGTTGGACTGCTGATAGATATTCTAACTGGACATAACCGGTTTAGGGTGCACATGACACGAATGGGAGTCGAGAACTACCCAGCCTGCCTAAACAAAACCAAATCCAGCCTGTCGACAAAAAGAAGAGACATCAAGGCATCTCATGGCAGATTGTGTGCCTAAGCAAGGATGAGAAAACAGGCACGCTCAGCAGCAACCCTGAGCGAGACAGAGCTACAGTTATTCAAATGGGCTAACATCAGTGTCGGATCCAGGATGTCCGGGGGCGAGGGGCCAAGGAGGGAAAAAACACAAAACAATTTTTTTGCGGGATTTAATAAGAATTAGCTTTAAAGTTTTTCACTATGTGCAAACAAAATGTGCCGCAGGCGAAACTTTGACCAAAATCAGTTAAATTTTGCGGCAAAATTTGAAAAAATTATATTTTAGCGAAAATATTTGAAAATCCCATAAAAATTTGCGGCCTATGCGTTGGTTATTTTTTTTCTAGAACTAAATATTATAAGCTTTATGTCAAGGAGGAGGGGGGGACATTCCCCCCCTGGATCCGCCACTGGCTGACATACTACAAGGACATCGAATGGAAGTGCAGAGAGTGGGTTAAGGGGAAGGTCTGCGGCATGGTCAAAAGGGCCTATTTGCCAAACCTATGGGTCACCGCCTACTACTAGAAAAATTAATATTATTAGTATGTAGACTAACAAAAAAATTTGACGGATATCAATCAAAGGAACCAGTAGTCTTCAGAAACAGTTTCAGTACAGTTGACCACTTATTAACCATGAAAATCCTAATGGAACAAGCCAACGAATACAATATTCCACTATATATTGCGTTTATAGACTTCGGAAAAGCTTTCGATAGCATTGAGCACTGGGCAATAAAAGCATCTTTAATTAATAGCCGAATAGATCATAGATATACAGACTTAATAGCCAATTTATATAGCGAAGCAACATCAATCAAAATCCACGAAGGAAACAAGCGAATCCTCGTTTTTTGCCTTCTATAGTTGCGTTCGTTTAATTTATCGAAAAGCAGAGCGAGCGGAGCTTGATGAAACGAACGGCTTTTGGAGCGTTTGGAGCTTATACATAACCAAACTTAAACAATTTGTGTTTTTAACATAAACCCGTTGTTTTTATTGCGTGTTTCTTTGGTTTGAAGCATGTTTTTGTTTTTCCAACAACATGGAAATAGCTGATTCCCTTCATCTTTCCATTAGTTCCCCACACTCAGTTAAAAGTTTACGCGGCGTATCCTTGCATGCTGGCAGTATCACTATATATATATATATATATATATATATATATATATATATATATATATATATATATATATATATATCGGTTTCACAACGTTCTACGTCTTTCGATACCCAATCTCCACTCGTTTCTGTTTGCCCATAATTCATCATCTACGCCTCTTGTTCTTAATTTCACTGTCTATTCCTTCTCTCCAGCTTCTCCTCGGCCTTCCTCGTTTTCTTCGGCCAGTTGGTTTCCATTGTAATATTTGTTTAGGTAGCCATCATCCATTCTTTGTACATGTCCGTACCACACCAGTTGTTTTGTTCTTATATCATCTACTAAGGTACGTTCACCCACTGTCATAATTTCTCTTATTCTTTGATTTGTAACTCTTTCTCTTTTTGATTTCCCTGCTGCTCTTCTCCAATAGTCCATTTCCGTAGCGGAAAGCATTTTTTCTGTTCTATCTTTGATTGGCCATACTTCTGAGCCATATGTAATAATACTTTTTACAATGGTGTTATATATAAGCTTTTTGTTATATTCTGATATACTTTGGCCCCAAATTATTCCATTTAATAAGGTTATTGCTTTTCTTCCTTGTACGTTTCTATTTTTTATAACTTTGTCTAGTGTTCCGTCAGCTGTAATTTTTAGACAGAGTATTTATACTCATCACAGGACTGAATTCGCTGCCCAGTATTTAAGATTAGATCCTGTTTCGTTCCACCAATACACATATACTCTGTCTTATTGATATTAACCTCTAGTCCCCACTTATTGTACTCTTCTATTAGTTTTCGTGTCATATATTCGAAGTCGTCATAATCCTGAGCCACCACTATCTGATCATCGGCGAAACATAAAGTATACAAGGTGGTTTCATCCAACGGAATTCCCATGTTTTGGCATTTTCTCTTCCAGACTTTAAGGACTTGTTCCAAATATATCTTGAAGAGCGTAGGCGAGATACAGCAACCTTGTTTAAGACCTTTATTTAATTGAAAGCCTTTGGTTAGTTTTGCTTTTATTTTAACTTTTGCCTTACTATTGCGGTATAACTCTTTGATGGCCTTAATTAGTTGTACGCTTATGTTTGTCTTTTCCAACGCTTTCCAAAGTAGATTTAGTGGTATATTATCATATGCCTTCTGCAAATCGACGTAAAGCAGATGCAGCTCTTGTTCGTATTCCATTTTCTTTTCAATAACTTGGGTTATACAAAAGAGATGATCAGAAGTCGATCTACGCGCCCTGAAACCGGCTTGTTCTTCTGCCTCCATGTCTTTATATTCGCTTTCCACTTTATTTCTTATTATTTTACCGTATATTCTGCTTAGCGTACTAGTCACAGATATACCTCTATAATTGTCACATATATCTTTCCGTCCTTTTTTGTGTATTGTGGATATATATGACGTTTTCCACTCAGTTGGTACTGCAGTTCCATTTAAATATTAGCTCACACTACTACTATACTATAGTAGTGTGAGCTATAGTGATCCTAATTTTTTCGAGAAAAAAAAAGTTGCTCCGATTTCAAAACTTTTTATATATCTTTGCGTTTCAGATGATTTTGAAACTTTTTTGTTGCGCCGTCTGTCTGTCTTTCTGTCTGTCTGTCTGTCTGTATGTCTGTCTGTCTGTAACGACCAACGCGCATAACTCAAAAACCGCTTGCCCGATTTTAATGAAATTTGGTACCTACGCTGGGTTTTGGGTCGAGATGGTCCCATTTAAAAATAAACAAAATCCACCAAACACAAGCCAAATAAAAGGGTGGGGGTATATTTCAAAAATTAGAGTTTATGTAAAAATATGGCGTGTGTGATATCAAACGAACGGTAATTGCGTCTGGAGTTAAATAAAATACATTTTACTTTTAAAAAAAGGGTGGGGGTAAATTAAAAAAATTAGTGTTTATGTGGAAATATGGCGTGTGTGATATCAAACGAAAGGTAATTGAGTCTGGAGTGCAATAAAATATATTTCAGTTTTTAGTTATATTAGCTCACACGTACACTATAACTATAGTACCTAGTGTGAGCTTAGGTGCCCATAGATTGGCAGAGTTTTTTTGGAAAAGATTCCGTAATCTCCAAAACAGGTCTTCAGTGCCATATTTAATAAGTTCAGCTGGGATATTTCCGGGTCCGGCAGATTTACCGCTTTTTAAGGTTGTGCACACGTTTTTGACATTAGAGATTGTGAGGGGTACTGGAGATCCCATCGTTCTAATTATATTGTCTCTTTCTTCTTCTTTGAATTCTGCTCTATCTTCAGTTAATAGTTTTTAAAATATTCATCCCATTCTTTGGTGAAATAATATCTCTGCATGTTTCTTTTTTAATCGATCATAGTTTTCCAACTTTCGGTACTTCTCCTTCCTCCTAAGTAAGAATCTATTTTCTGGCACCTTTGCGTCCACGAAAGATTTTTCTTATCACTGATCATTCTTCTCACCTCGCGATTTTGTATTCTTCTCTGCTTCTATTTGTCTTTTGGGCTAAGTAGGTGTGATATAGTTCCATTTTTCCTCTATTTCTCTTTCAATCTCAGCATCCCACCAGTATAATTTTCTTCTTTTAGAAGTTTCTTCCACTAATGCTAGTGCTTCTTTTGCAGCTTGATGGATGCTTAATGTAATACCTTCATATTCTTCATCTGGGGTTTCACCTGAACTTGTATTAATTTCTTCGTTCAGTCTCTTTTTGTATAAGTTTTTTACGCTGTCATGTTCTAGGCTTAGTAGATTATATTTACAGTGATCAATTTCTTTAATCACTGTATCATCAAGATGTTGTTGATGTAGGCTTCGGCCTTGATAAGGAAAGAGAATTTTGGACTCCAGAAAATACTTCCGCATGTTGATCCACGCTTTGTTCTGACATCTTGAATTTTTAGTTTTCCTGTTATACCACATCTTTTTAGGATGAAGACGAAGATGAATTTCCAGAAGAATCATTGGCGACGGTTCCTACCAAGTTTATGTTGAGCGATGACAGTATGGGCTCAATTCCGCGTTTTCCCCACAACGACTCGTTTTTAGAAAACTCTGAGCTATCCAACGCTGAGTTTATTCGTAGTGCCTCTAGTGCCGCAGTTCAGAACCTTCAGCATAAAACGGGTGCTCACAACCAGACATACAGGGAAAGAAAGATCAGCATGCCGACAGGAAGGTTTGAGGTGAGTAAATATTAAAGATTTGCCGCTTTTTTTGGTATACATTTTTACAAAAATAGTTGAAAATAACTTAAAATAAATGTTGGAAAAATGTTGCTGGTGCGTCAGAGATTCAAAGAAAAATTATTGCGCGGTTTATTTAAAATCTGACCCATCCAACTGACATTTAGTTTTTGTATTCCAGCAGAGTGAGTACTGATTGTGCCGGGAAAGATAGAATATAATATTCAAAATTTTCAGTTTTATTTAACTATATTTTTATCTTTAGACTCTTCTTTTATGAGACAAATCAAAATAAACCTTTTAGATTTCTAAATAAAAAACTTAGAAGAAAAAACATTGACCGGAGAGTGAATATACTTACATTTATCTACCTCTCCTGAACCAATCTATCTATCCATCCTGGCATTAAAGTGACATGGAAGAGGGAGAAATCCAGAATAGATAGGTACCAGGAGAGATAGAAAACCATACTTTTGGCTGTTTTTTCTCTATAAAATTATAAAGAATGACGTAATACCTAACCTCAACCATTAAGTTACAACTTTTTGTTGAACTTCTCTTTATGAAAATAGTCATAAACAAATATTTGAGAGATATTTTTTTTTGTCAAAACTACCAATTTTTTCCTAGAATACAACAGCAGCGTGTGAGCGTGGCTAGGTTGATAACTGAAATAACATATTGACATCTCTCTTTGTTTCATATAAGTGGGGTTTTTAGATCCCTTTACGCCGATCAGGAGAAAATGGAAAAAACTGATTACAGAACTTATTAAGAAAGTAAAAAAGTTGGGTTTTGATTTTTTATTTTTATAAAAAAAAACAACAAGTACTTATGTTATTAATAAAAAAATATAAAAAAAAAACACCGAACTGTTAAATCTACGTGTGCCTACTACTTGGGTACAAAATTGATACTTTTAGTTCTGATGCCCAAAGCACACGTACAAAATTATACAGTTTTGTATTTTACAAGCTTTTATTTAGCTTCAGATGTTCTGTCTAACTATCTAACTATCTATCAAATCTTGTGAAGCGTTTTTGACACACTTCCCATTATCCGATTTGGATGAAATTTGGTACACACATAGTGGTCCCATGACAATACAACATTAAGAAAAAATATCCTCCCACCCCTACCCCCACCCCTTCTATAGAAAAATGTGTTTTTGACACACTTCCCATTATCCGATTTGGATGAAATTTGGTATTCACATAGTGATCCGATGACAATACAACATTAAAAAAAATATCCTCCCACCCCTACCCCCACCCCCTTCCATAGAAAATGCGTTTTTGACACCCTTCCCATTATCCGATTTGGATGAAATTTGGTATACATATAATGGTCCGATGACAATACAACAATAATGAAAAAATGTCCTCCCACCCTACCCCACACCTCCTTCCATAAAAAATGCGTTTTTGACACACTTCACTTCAAATGACTTTTATAAAATTTGGTATATGCATAAAGGTCCGATAGCAATACAGCCCAAACAAAAAATATATTTCTACCTCTACCCCCACTCTCTCCTTCCCCCAATAGAAAAATGAGTTTCCAAACAACTCACGATCAGCGATTTCATTATAATCTAGAATAAACTCTTCTGTTCTGTTATTGAATAAATATTTTTATTTAATAGAGTAGATAGCTGAGACTAAAAATTAGAAAATAAATTGGTAAAAAATTTTTTTTAAGTCACAAGCTTTTATAAAATGCACTAAAAATTAAAAAATAATTTTATAACATTCTAATATTATCATAATAATAAAAGCGATGGCCGCAAATCAAAGCATAAGTTAATCTAAATTTGTGATCAAAACATTTAAAGAATATTCAACATAGCAGGTCATCAAAGATATGTTTGATGTGCCGCAATGCTATGCCATGGCAATACCTATATCAAAGAAATGCATGAAATCTTGGGTCGGGTTGGGTGGGTTTGGTACCTCTGCATTTTTCTGCTAGATTGATTCTTGCAAATAGTGATATTTAATTGGATATCTTATCGTGCTAACATCGTTAAAATTTCCATCAGTCGGCCATCGCTTTTATTATTATGATAATATTAGAATGTTAGAAAATTATTTTTTAATTTTTAGTGCATTTTATAAAAGCTTGTGACTTAAAAAAAAATTTACCAATTTATTTATGAATCAAGTTATTGGGTCCAAAGGGTAGATAGGTGCGTTTCTACAAACACTGAGTGAAGGTGGGGGAGGAGAGAGGGAGGGGGAATTAGTAAAATGGTGTTAAAAAAAATCTTAAAGCGTGTGCAAATAATTTTTGAAATCGCTCTATATTTGTGAAAATTAAAGCTATTACTAACAAGGAGGGCGGGGAGGAGTATAGGAGAGGGAGGAGGGAACTGATCGCCCTATATTTGACGAAATTATGCGAATATGGTTTTTGAAGAGGGTGGGTAAGGGAATGACTGGAGGGAGATCGGTGAGAGTAGGGAGGACTAAAACGTAGATAAAGCAAATTAGAGGACATTTGCAATAAGTGAAGACATTTCATTAAAATCGTCTGCACAATTAAGGTAATTTGTATGCCTTAAAGCCTACTACCTGACGACCGCCATACCGATTCCTGTTTAAAAAAATATAGCCTATAGCACATTCGGGATCAGTGGCAATTCAACGAAACTTTTTTCTCAAAATCGGTTCTACCGTTTACCGTCTAGGGCAACACAAACATACATGAAAAAACTTGTAGTGGTAGATTTTTGACATATTTATTTTTTTGACAGGTTAGTTTCAATAATTTTTAACGAAAAATACAGTTTATGCCTTTTAAGCTCCTAAAAAATATACTTTTGAAAGCTTGAATTAACTACGTAAATAAAAAAAATTATATTCATCCAGGTACAGCGAGCCAAAGGATATGCCACAAGTTCCAGAAACAACATGAACAGCTCATCAGCTTTACATTCCGTTCCTGAAAAACAAAATGTTGAACCGGCGGACGGGTTTGCCCAAGGAAGATTGCCTACTCGAAGACAGAGGCCAGGTAAAAAAAATTATTTCCATTTTCTATTTTAGATAAAGAACTTTTTATTATAAAGAAAAAGATTAATTTATAAAATTGCATGACACAAACCCATAAAAAAAGGACGAAAGGCTGGTTCAGGCTCAAATTCGTTTTCCTGTTCCGTTTAAAGTACCCAGCAAACATGGATTACAAAAAAAGTACTTTTTAAGTACTGACTTTCACTGCTGCCTATAACGGCAAAGTACTAAGTAGAAAGTACTTAATTCGTATTGATTTGGAAGAACGGCCTGCATCAGGCCAGCATGTATATATTTTAGTACAAAAAACACTGTACTTTTAAAGTAATGCATTTTTTTTAACTTCTTTGTACACAAAAGCACGTACTTTTCAAGCAATGTATTTTCTTGCTAATTTTAGTAAATACAAAAAAACGAAATTTTTATACATTTTTAAAAAAATCCTGTAGTTTTAAAGCATTGTATTTTATTAATTTTTTTAGTAGTACAAAGAAACTACTTTTATTGTAAATATTGTAAGGACATTACGTCACTCACGTCTCATATTTACAAAAAGAAATATGAATTGATCATTATATAATTATTATAAAAAGATCTTTAATATTTTCCGTTTCATATCAGATGAGGACAGTGGCGGATACAGGATTTCCGGGGGAGGAGGGGCCAAAGAGGCAGCAAACATCAAAAAAAAATTTTTTTGTGGTTTTTGATAAAAATTGAGGTGAGAAATTTAGTGGCTAAAGGAGATTAATAGCGCCGCAGGCGAAATTTAAAAAAAAATTAAGTGGAATTTGTGACAAATTTTAAATAAGTGATGCGACTAAACTAAAAATCAAGTTATATGTTTGGGAGGGGGGGCGGGCCAGGGGGGGCGGGCCCCTTTGGCCTCCCCTGGATCCGCCACTGGATAAGGATATTTCCAAAGATTATGGAACATTTCACATCAATTTAAAAATAAATAAAATCATTCACATTCTTAAGCTTGACATTTCTTAGTGTACCAGTAAAATGTTGACTAGTGTTTGCCATCTAGTGGCAAGGACGGCAAACATCAACTTGTCAGTTTTTTTTTAAATATTTTATTTTTACAATGCAATGCAAATTAGACAAGACAAAAATAATGCTTATCGTTGCCGATGCCAGCAGTTAAAGTACAATATTAGTAAAGTACCAGCAGGTCAATGTTTGCTGGGTAGCGTACGTTGAAATGAATCGTGGGGGGCTTGAGCGCGGATCGGTACACAAAGGTGAATCCTGAATTTTTCGGGTTGACTTTATAGAAAGTGGGGGTGGGAGGCAATGCCCTTTCATTTCCCCCTTAAAAGTGCTCTCTGAGAGTATTTTCCTAATAATTTGCAAACTTTTGACTAGGCGGAAAACAACTAAATAATAATTATTAAGGTTGACAAAAAGTTCTCACTACTGATGTGTAACACGCCCTCCTTACATTACTGGCCCACCTTTTATGGGCCTTTAAATAAATGGAAGGTGTAACTTACTTTTAAAGCTGAAAAAATTTATTTTCCAACGATTTGTATTACATTTCCCTCAAAGCAAGGAATGAATTAAAACCAAATTTTTGTTTCTAGCCTTATTTTACAAAATAAATGTTTTGCATATTGGAAACTCATATATATATATATATATATATATATATATATATATATATATGAATATCTCTGTATCTCGCCTACGCTCTTCAAGATATACTTGGAACAAGTCCTTAAAGTATGGAAGAGAAAATGCTCAAACATGGAAATTCCGTTGGACGAAACCACCTTGTATACTTTATGTTTCGCCGATGATCAGTAGTGGCTTAGGATTATGACGACCTCGAATATATGTCACGAAAACTAATAGAAGAGTACAATAGTGGGGACTAGAGGTTAATCTCAATAAGACACCGATAAAAATATACTCTATATTTTTATCGGTGGAATGAAACAGGATCTAATCTTAAATACCGGGCAGCGAATTCAGTCCTGTGATGAGTATAAATACTTAGGTCTAAAAATTACAGCTGACGGAACACTAGACAAAGCTATAAAAGATCGAAACGTACAAGGAAGAAAAGCAATAACTTTATTAAATGGGATAATTTGGGACCAAAGTATATCAAAACATAACAAAAAGCTTATATATAACACCATTGTAAAAAGTATTATTACATGCGGCTCAGAAGTATGGCCAATCAAGGATAGAACAGAAAAAATGCTTTCCGCTACGGAGATGGACTATTGGAGAAGAGCAGCAGGGAGGTCAAAAAGAGAAAGAGTTACAAATCAAAGAATAAGAGAAATTATGACAGTGGGTGAACGTACTTTACTGGATGATATAAGAACAAAACAACTGGTGTGGTACGTACGGCCATGTACAAAGAATGAGTGATGATATATATATATATATATATATATATATATATATATATATATAAAATCTCCAAAATAAAAAATTCGTACTACCACAACGAAAGCTACGGCAGTCGTAGTAGCTAATTACAACTATAAAATTACATTCGCTACTACGTATAATAACCAAATCCTTTTTGCATTTTGCTCGAAAATAATAAAAAAACTTTTTCCCTTTGTTCCGTCAACTCTTTATTGTTAAGATTGGAATTAATTTTAAAAAATCAGCATACCTATTACCGACAGTCAGTTTTGTAAAATAGCCACGTTTTTTGTTTTAGGTCCTCCAAAAAGAAACGCCTCAACCAGTTCCTTTCAATACGTCAGTACTGCCTATCATGGTAGTACCTTAACTCTTCAACCCGAAATCTGGGCCAGTTCGTTTAGTTTAAAATCAAATAGCGCACGAATGATTGGTGCAGGGGTAGGAAAACCAACTACTCCAGAAAAAGATCAACCTAAGAAGATTAAATTGTTTGACATCTCTTTGTTAAAAGATCCACTTTATCTTATTATTTTAATTTCAAACGCCACCAATGCTATTAGTTATACAAACTTTATAATTTTGTTACCTTCTTATGCCAAAGACTTGGGCTATGATAAAGATAGTGGTGCTTTGTTACTTTCAATCGTTAGTACATTAGATCTGGTTGGTAGGATTGGTGGATCAGCATTATCTGATTTAACTACGTTCCCTAAATCATATTACTTTGTAGCAGGTTTGTTTATATCTGGCGTTTCCCTAGCATTGATGCCTTTTATGCAAACCTACTGGGCAATTGCAGCTTTTTGTTCAGTGTTTGGGTTAGCCTCAGGTACATATGTTGGTATCACTGCCATAGTAATGGCAGATATGTTGGGTGATGAAAGATTACAATCCACCTATGGCATTTCTTTATTTGTAAATGGTGTTTTACAGTTAGTGGGTCCACCAATTTGTGGAAGGTGGTTTGAAGTAACGAAATCATTTGTCTCATTATTTTGTAGTTTAGGTATTATTTTAACGGTGGGATCGTTCCTTTGGGCTTTGGTGCCCTTTATTAAAAAAAAGAAAAATGCTAGCACCGAAGATGCAAAATAAAACGTTCTGTACGTCAGATAAATACAAATTATATATAAAACGCAGCGTTTTCTCCTTGAGGATCACAGATTTTAGATCCTAAATGCTCAAGTTTCTTGAATAAAATATGAGTAGCACTAATAAAAGTTACTAATATAAAAAAAAGGAACTGATACAATTAAAATCCTGATTTTTATGATTTAAATTTAAAAGTATATGGTAAGGCAGTACTCAACAGTCTCAACAAAAATTTGGGGGCCAATCTACGATCTATCTTTTGAGTCTTTAGATTGTAACAATACATTTTATATATTCTTTTTTAATATATGGGCAAAAAACTTGCACTCAGTTCATTTGTTAATAACCACTTGCCTAATTCAAAAAGGTATTAAGCAAAAAAATGGTCTTAGCACTTTTTGATACATGACGATTAAACTAATAATTCCTAAATAATTACTTTATAACCGATTTTTATGCTTTTGAAAGTTATCTTACTCTAACAAAATTGCGATTGTTTGATATCTCTTTGTTAAAAGATCCACTTTATCTTATTATTTTGATTTCAAACGCCACAAAATCTATAAATTATACAAACTTTGTAACTCTGTTGCCTTCTTATGACAAAGACCTGGACTATGATGAAGATAGTGGTGCTTTGTTACTTTCAAGCGTTGGTACATTAGATCTGGTTGGTAGGATTGGTGGATCAGCATTATCTGATTTAACTACGTTCCCTAAATCATATTACTTTGTAGCAGGTTTGTTTATATCTGGCGTTTCCCTAGCATTGATGCCTTTTATGCAAACCTACTGGGCAATTGCAGCTTTTTGTTCAGTGTTTGGGTTAGCCTCAGGTACATATGTTGGTATCACTGCTATAGTAATGGCAGATATGTTGGGTGATGAAAGATTACAATCCACCTATGGCATTTCTTTGTTTGTAAATGGTGTTTTACAGTTAGTGGGTCCACCAATTTGTGGAAGATGGTTTGAAGTAACGAAATCATTTGTCTCGTTATATTGTAGTTTAGGTGTTATTTTAACGGTTGGATCATTCCTTTGGGCTTTGGTGCCCTTTATTAAAAAAAAGAAAAATGCTAGCGCCGAAGATGCAAAATAAAACATTGGTACATCAGATAAATACAAATTTTATGTATACCATTTCTCATGATAGCGCTTTCTTCTTGAGAATCACAGATTCTAGATCCTAAATGCTCAAGTTTCTTGATTACAATATGAGTAGCACTAATAAAAGTTACTAATAGAAAAAAAAGGAACTGATACAATTAAAATCCTGATTTTTATGATTTAAATTTAAAAGTGTATGGTAAGGCAGTACTCAACAGTCTCAACAAAAATTTTGGGGTCAATCTACGATCTATCTTTTGAGCCTTTAGACTGTACCAATACATTTTATATTTCAATTTGTAATGTGAAATCTCGAAGGTCGAAATAAACAATATTCTTTTTTAATGTATGGGCAAAAAACTTGCACTAAGTTCATTTGTTAATAACTACTTGCCTAATTCGAAAAAGTATTAAGCAAAAAAATGGTTTTAGCACTTTTTGACACATGATGATTAAACTAATAATTCCTAAATAATCAATTTATTATAATTTATTTCATTTTTAAACGATTTTTATACATTTGAAAGTTATCTTAGTCTCACAAAATTGTGATTGTTTGATATCTCTTTGTTAAAAGATCCACTTTATCTTATCATTTTGATTTTAAACGCCACCAATGCTATAAGTTATACACACTTTGTAATTCTGTTGCCTTCTTATGCCAAAGACCTGGGCTATGATAAAGATAGTGGTGATTTGTTACTTTGAATCGTTAATGCATTAGATCTAATTGGTAGAATTGGTGGATCAGCATTATCTGATTTAACTACATTTCCTAAATCATATTACTTTGTAGTAGGTTTTTTTATATCTGGCTTATCCCTAGCATTGATGCCTTTTATGCAAACCTACTGGGCAATTGCAGCTTTTTGTTCAGTTTTTGGGTTAGTGTCAGGTACATATGTTGGTATCACTGCTATAGTAATGGCAGATATGTTGCGTGATGAAAGATTACAATCCACCTATGGCATTTCTTTGTTTGTAAATGTTGTCTTACAGTTAGTGGGTCCACCAATTTGTGGAAGATGGTTTGAAGTAACGAAATCATTTGCCTCGTTATTTTGTAGTTTAGGTGTTATTTTAACGGTGGGATCGTTCCTTTGGGCTTTGGTGCCCTGTATTAAAAAAAAGAAAAATGCTAGCGCCGAAGATGCAAAATAAAACATTGGTACATCAGATAAATACAAATTTTATGTATACCATTTCTCATGATAGCGCTTTCTTCTTGAGAATCACAGATTCTAGATCCTAAATGCTCAAGTTTCTTGATTACAATATGAGTAGCACTAATAAAAGTTACTAATAGAAAAAAAAGGAACTGATACAATTAAAATCCTGATTTTTATGATTTAAATTTAAAAGTATATGGTAAGGCAGTACTCAACAGTCTCAACAAAAATTTTGGGGTCAATCTACGATCTATCTTTTGAGCCTTTAGACTGTAACAATACATTTTATATTTGAATTTGTAATGTGAAAACTCGAATGTCGAAATAAACAATATTCTTTTTTAATATATGGGCAAAAAAACTTGCACTGAGTTCATTTGTTAATAACTACTTGCCTAATTCAAAAAGGTATTAAGCAAAAAAATGGTCTTAGCACTTTTTGATACATGACGATTAAACTAATAATTCCTAAATAATTACCTTATAACCGATTTTTATGCTTTTGAAAGTTATTTTACTCTAACAAAATTGCGATTGTTTGATATTTCTTTGTTAAAAGATCCACTTTATCTTATTATTTTGATTTCAAACCCCACAAATGCTATAAATTATACAAACTTTGTAACTCTGTTGCCTTCTTATGCCAAAGACCTGGACTATGACAAAGATAGTGGTGCTTTGTTACTTTCAATCGTTAGTGCATTAGATCTGGTTGGTAGGATTGGTGGATCAGCATTATCTGATTTAACTACGTGTCCTAAATCATATTACTTTGTAGTAGGTTTGTTTGTATCTGGCGTTTCCCTAGCATTGATGCCTTTTATGCAAACCTACTGGGCAATTGCAGCATTTTGCTCAGTTTTTGGGTTAGCCTCAGGTACATATGTTGGCATCACTGCTATAGTAATGGCAGATATGTTGGGTGATGAAAGATTACAATCCACCTATGGCATTTCTTTGTTTGTAAATGGTGTTTTACAGTTAGTGGGTCCACCAATTTGTGGAAGATGGTTTGAAATAACGAAATCATTTGTCTCGTTATTTTGTAGTTTAGGTGTTATTTTAACGGTGGGATCGTTCCTTTGGGCTTTGGTGCCCTTTATTAAAAAAAAGAAAAATGCTAGCACCGAAGATGCAAAATAAAACGTTCTGTACGTCAGATAAATACAAATTATATACAAAACGTTTATCACGGTAGCGTTTTCTCCTTAAGGATCACAGATTTTAGATCCTAGATGCCCAAGTTTGATTAAAATATGAGTAGCACTAATAAAAGTTAATAATAGAAAACATAAAAGGAACTGATACAATTAAAATCCTGATATTTATGATTTAAATTTAAAAGTATATGGTAAGGCAGTACTCAACAGTCTCAACAAAAATTTTGGGGCCAATCTACGATCTATCTTTTGAGCCTTTAGACTGTAACAATACATTTTATATTTGAATTTGTAATGTAAAATCTCGAATGTCGAAATAAACAATATTCTTTTTTAATATATGGGCAAAAAAACTTGCACTGAGTTCATTTGTTAATAACTACTTGCCTAATTCAAAAAAGTAGTAAGTAAAAAAATGGTTTTAGCACCTTTTGACACATGATGATTAAACTAATAATTCCTAAATAATCAATTTATTATAATTTATTTCATTTTTAAACGATTTTTATACATTTGAAAGTTATCTTAGTCTCACAAAATTGTGATTGTTTGATATCTCTTTGTTAAAAGATCCACTTTATCTTATCATTTTGATTTTAAACGCCACCAATGCTATAAGTTATACAAACTTTGTAATTCTGTTGCCTTCTTATGCCAAAGACCTGGGCTATGATAAAGATAGTGGTGATTTGTTACTTTGAATCGTTAATGCATTAGATCTAATTGGTAGAATTGGTGGATCAGCATTATCTGATTTAACTACGTTTCCTAAATCATATTACTTTGTAGTAGGTTTGTTTATATCTGGCTTATCCCTAGCATTGATGCCTTTTATGCAAACCTACTGGGCAATTGCAGCTTTTTGTTCAGTTTTTGGGTTAGTCTCAGGTACATATGTTGGTATCACTGCTATAGTAATGGCAGATATGTTGGGTGATGAAAGATTACAATCCACCTATGGCATTTCTTTGTTTGTAAATGTTGTCTTACAGTTAGTGGGTCCACCAATTTGTGGAAGATCGTTTGAAGTAACGAAATCATTTGCCTCGTTATTTTGTAGTTTAGGTGTTATTTTAACGGTGGGATCGTTCCTTTGGGCTTTGGTGCCCTTTATTAAAAAAAAGAAAAATGCTAGTGCCGAAGATGCAAAATAAAACATTGGTACATCAGATAAATACAAATTTTATGTATACCATTTCTAAATGCTCAAGTTTCTTGAATAAAATATGAGTAGCACTAATAAAAGTTACTAATAGCAAAAAAAAGGAACTGATACAATTACAATCCTGATATTTTTTATTCAAATTTAAAAGTATATGGTAAGGCAGTACTCAACAGTCTTAACAAAAATTTTGAGGCCAATCTACGATCTATCTTTTGAGCCTTTAGACTGTAACAATACATTTTACATTTGAATTTGTAATGTAAAAACTTGAATGTCAAAATAAACAATATTCTTTTTTAATATATGGGCAAAAACCTTGCAATCATTTTATTTGTTAATTCAGTGGCGCAACCAGGAATATGTCTTGGGGGGACCCGAGGCCTCTTGGGGGGGCTTGAGACCTCGTGATGTCGTATTTTATACTTTTTTATCTCTTTATTCATTAAATATATGGAACACGTTTAAAAATATCTTAGGCTTGGGGGGGGCGGATTCCAAGCCCCCCCTTCCCCCTGGGTGCGGCTTTGGTTCATAACTAGTGGTGCAAGTGCCTAATTCAGCAAGATATTTAGCAAAAATTGTCTAAGCACTTATATGAAAAGCGATCTTAGTCTAACAAAAATGCGAATTTTTAGATTTTCTACCACCATTAAAATCTTGAGGTCCTAAGGGTTTTTTTTGACATGCATTAATAAAAACATTTTGTAAAAATGGCGCCTAAAATCAGTTTTTTTGAACTACTTAGGTCCTGAATGTTTTGGATTAAAGGTAAAAATAGAAGGTAAAAACAAAATTTGCTTACAAAAAGTTATGTACGTGCTATTAAGCCTAATATTTAGCTCTCATTTTGAATTTTGCCATTTTTTTGCCAAAATCCCACCTTTAAACCCTCGTAAGTTTTTTATTAATGTCTGGAAAAGCACCATTTTTTTATAATTCTGTAATCTTATGCTACTTCAACTAATTAATAGATGTGTTAAAATTTATGTACCAAAGGGACATACGAGGTTTTTTATTGAAGAACATTAGTGATTTTGTAAAAGAAAATCAATTTTAAAATTAAAAAAAGGATTGACACTTGAGAACTTCATTTTCTTTTAAAAACTTCTCTAGTTGATTACCTGTCTAACGGTATGCTACACATTGATTAAAAAAACAATTCTGCTTTAAAATACGGATATTCCGTGAGACGGGCAATAATCGTTCGGACTTGATAAGAAAAACAATTTGATGTTTATGATCGTTTCGAACAAAATTTATAAATAATGAACACAATACATTATTGTTAAAAGTTTAACTTTTGTTTAAGTAGGTAAACGATCATAAACATCAAATTGTTTTTCTTACCAATTCCGAACGAGTCTCGCCCTTCTGACGGAATATCCGTATTTTAAAGCAGATTTTTTTTTATCAATGTGCAGCATACCGTTAGAAAGGTAATCAACTAAAGAAGTTTTTAAAAGAAAATGAAGTTCTCAATTGTCGATACTTTATTTGATTTTTAATTTTGAATTTGATTTTCTTTCACAAAATCACTAATATTCTTCAATAAAAAACCTCGTATGGTACATCAATTTTAACAAATCTATTAATTAGTTGAAGAAGCATAAGGTTACAAAATTTTTAAAAAAATGGTGCATTTCCAGACATTAATAAAAAGCTTACAAGGGTTTAAAGGTGAGATTTTGGGTAACTTGAGAAAAAAAAAATAAAAATTCATATCTCTTTAGCCGTGACTCTTAGGACCTAAGTTCCAAGGTTTAAAAGGTAGCAAATGACTCCAACAATATCCCAAAAAAATTTTACCGTTCATGTGCCGAACACCCGTATAAAGACGAAAAATAAAGACTGATAAATGAGTCGCCTAGTATGAAAAACTTTATTTTTTATATTCACTTATTTGAAAAATTATAAAGTTAGTTATGCCTATATAATGTCAACTCGATATCCTTCAAATGCCCCTGTCTTCAATTCTAAAGCTAAAGAAGTTTATGTTTTGTATTCGATACAATAGAATATTAAGCTTTATTTAATTATATTATATTGAAATGTTGATTTTAAAACATGAAACATCATGAAAAAGTATCGTGTTTTTATAGGTTTAATTCAGTTTAAAAAAAAAACAGAATTTTGACGAAAAATGTGAAGAACTTTTTTAAAATGTATTTTACAAAGGGGCTTGTGCAAATTTAGGTTTTTTTTTTGAAAACTAATTTTTATTATTTTCATTCAATCTTCCTTAAATCTAATTTTTTAAATTTTCATTGGAGGACTTGGGGTTATCGCAAGTTTTTTTGTAAATTTTTAGATCACTAGAACAACCATTTCTATGATATTTTAACCAATTTTTAAAAGCTGAGCTGTACCAACACAAACTTTGTGTACGTATATTTTTATAAAATTTCAATTACTGCTAAAACATCTGAAAACAAATTTGATGCTTATTTTTTTACTTATCTTATCAACTAAGTTTTTAGCCTTCTCCGGGCTAAGGTTTCGACAATAAAACAGAAAAACAAGGACCACCACAATTCTCTATTATTTTACCCTCGTTTAAATTTCTCTAGAATGAGTCGCTTCCCAAGATTTTTTTAATGTTTTAAATTCTAAAAATCAAAAAATGTTGTTGACACGTTAATATGAGTCGATTTTGTATATTAGATATTTTTATAAAGATTAAATTGTTTGCCATTTACAAAAATTTTGTTTTTTTTTATTCAACTAATTTACAAGAAATATAAACATTTGAACACCAAAATTTTTTTAAGAATAAGCGAAATTTTTTACCAGCTCAGTTTGGTACACCAGGATTGCTTTTTAGTTTTTTAATAAAAATCAAATAATTTAAGGATGTTCAATTGAATATCTTTGAATTTAGCAGACCGTAACATTCGGGTTAAAACCATTGGCGTAGCTAGCCTTGCTTTTCAGGGGGGCCGTGGCCCCGGTCTATCTTGAACAAAAAGCAAACATAGGTTTTAAAGAGTCGTGCAAAGTGTGCAATGAATAAAAAAAAAATACGCGCATTAAATGTTCTAATATTTTAATATAACAAATTTAATAATACATTTACCAACTTATTTATATGTATACACAGGAAATATGTAATTCAGCAATTCTACAAAGAAAGTTTTCTACGTCGCTGACTGAAAGCGTCTACCACACTGTCTAAGTCGACCTAAACATCTTTTTCTATGAATAACAATGACAAACCTGAGTGTCTCTTTTGAGTCATAGTTGTTCTATGCCAATTAAAAACTCTCCTCATGGCAGAGAAAGACCTCTCGTAAGTTGCACTTGAAATTGGAAGAATACTCGCAACTTTAAAAAGTTGGTAGAGGTTTGGATAGGTGTTTTCTGCTATATGTTGTTTGATAGAATCATGACCAACAGTTTGATTTATCCGAAAAATACAATTCTTTAAAACGGTCATTTCTGCTCTTAGAGCAGAAGTATTAATATTAAAAATTTCCCGGTATTGCTCGACGAATTTATTCCATTTAACGACGTTGGAAAACTTAATATGAAAATGGTTATGAAATTGTCACCAAAATCGGAAAATTTCCATAAGACACTAAACGCTAACCTCAAAAAAACTAAAAAGATTATTATATTTATTTTAGAAAAACAGTTTAAAAAGGTCTTTTATAACCTTACGACATCTACAACCCGATTTCGGAAACAGAGGGGCAAAGGTCGCTGTCTTTCTTAAATGCGAAATTTAACTTACACTTCTATAATATTTTACAAGATGTCGCCAATATGTATGAAATATTCAATTTGCATAATTATGTTTAAATTTAAAAAATATGTTCGGGAAATTGCATAAGTGCAGAAAAGTTACCGATAATTTAAAGAGAAAAAGCCTAATTCCGCAAGACAAGGGCTTTTTCCTGAAATGTAAACATTATCTGAATGATTTTAAATTTTAATGCACCTATTTTATTTGAATATTTCCCGAATAATAATAGAAAAGTATGTATTTTCAGCGTCATGTTCTTTTACTAGTAGTCGGTAGGGGAGGCCTAAAATATCTTAGGGGGGCCTGAGGGACTTCAGGGGGGGGCCAGGCCCCCCCTGGCCCTCCCTAGCTACGCCAATGGTTAAAACGATAACAACAATAACATAAAATCCCGAGTAGATAAGCATATGTCATTGACATGTCCGCCATTATTAAAAACAACAAGGCGACATTTTATTTTAATTTTTTATATATTTTGTTATTTTTTGCTATTTAACTTGCTTTTTTAAATATGGTCAATTAGAAAATCACACTTAATTGATAAAATAAGAATTCTAGTAATTCTAGACTGGGTGTCCACTTAATCATCTAAACAATTAGGTAGATCTGCTTCGTTTTGGATTAGTTAAATATAAAGAAATAGAATTATACATTACATAATTTAACTTTATGTTTTCAGCTAATTTTATATCAAATTGAAAAATGCATTCCATCTTATAAAGTTTTTTACCACCTTATTGATTAGGCTAGTATACTGGGTGGGCCAAAAAAATCCAGACAATTTTTTAATGGAATAAACCGCTGGCAGAGAATTAATCAGAGTTTTGACTGAATGTATTTTTTTGTCCACCATCTCAAAATCCCTTCCCTTCAAAGATGCTCGTTTATTCTCGTGTTGCGAACATGTCTTAAGTATTTTTTAAAATTAGTAAAAAAGATGCATTCTTGTCACACGCAACAAGGTACGGTTATATATATTTTAGCAAAATCGGTTCAGTGGTTCTAAAAAAATATTTTTGTTTTAACCATTGTTTTGCATATTATACGATTGTTGCCTTGCCAATCATGTCTGCATTTATTTCCTTATAAATTCATTAATACTGAACCGATTTTAATGAAATAAAAATCATCCTGGTGAGAATTAATTAATTTTTTAAGATCATAATCAAAGTTTATCGCCATCTTAAAATTTGGCGGACAGAATCATACTTGTTTCTTGAAAATGGCGTGTTTAGTTTCCGAAAATGTTTTAGTTTTTTTTTTATAGAAAAGCTCTACTTTTCTCTCACACAACGAGGTGCAAATTAGTAAAATAGGTGTGGTGTTTCAGCCATTGTTTTACAGATTATACGATTGCATTGCTAATCCTGTCTGCATTAATTTGCTTATAAATTCGTTATTACTAAATCAATTTTAGTGAAATAAAAAAATTATATTGAGAATTGATTGCTCTTTAAAGATTATAATCGAAATTTGCCGCCATCTTAGAATTTAAGATGTCGGACAGAATCATACTTGATTCTTATTTTCCGAAAATGTTTTCGTTTGTTTTTTTTAATTTATAGAAAAACATTACTTTTCTCCCGCATAAAGAAATAAAAATTAAATAAGTGCTTTTCTATAAATTAAAAAAAAAACAATTTTTGAAAATAAGAATAAACGTGCCTCTTTGAAGGGACATAATTATTTCCGATATCCTTACTTCTAAGATGGCGGCAAATTTCGATTATAAGCTTTAAAGAGCAATCAATTCTCACCATGATTTTTTTTATTTTTCTAAGATCGGTTCAGTAATAACAGGATTGGCAATGCAATCGTATAACCTGTAAAACAATGGCTGAAACAAAAATAGATTTGTTGAGAACCACTAAACCGATTTTACAAATCTATAACTTGTTGTACGGGGGAAAAGCAATTCTTTTCTGTAAATTAAAAAAAAAAACTAAAACATTTTCTGAAAATAAGACTAAATACGCTATTTTAAAGAATCAGTTATGATTCTGTCCACAGTGGCGCACCCAGGAATGTGTCTTGGGGGGGCCCGAGGCCTCTCGGGGGCCGACAGCTAAAACGGGCGCCTCGCAAAAATCGTGCAACAAAAAAAAAAACAAGTAATCGTGTGTTGGAGCGGTCCGACAGCTCAAAAGGACGCCCCTTAAAAATCTTGCGACCAAAAAAAAACAAAAAAAAAACAAAAAAAAAGGTCTTCTTGTTTTTCGCGGGACGCGACGCACTACCACTGCTGGGGGGGGAGGGGGCCCCAGTCCTCATTATGTCAAATTTGAAGCTATTTTTTCTGTTTTATCATGAAATATGTAGAAAATATGTAAAAAATCTAAGGCCCGGGCCCCCCCCCCTGGGTGCGCCCATGCTCTCCACCATCTTAAATTTTAAGATGTTAATAAATTTTTATCATGATCTTTAAAAGCAATAAACTCTCACCAGGATATTTTTTATTTCATCAAAATCGGTTCAGTAGTAATGAATTTATAAGGAAATAAATGCGGACATGGATTGGCAAGGCAATATAATATAATATTCAAAACAATGGTTAAAACAAACATATTTTTTTTTAGAACCACCAAACCGATTTTGCTGATTCATACCTTGTTGTGCATGGCAAGAATGCTGGTATTTAGTTACTTAAAAATATTATTAATACATGTTCGCAACACAAGAATAAACGAACATCTTTGAAGGGTACAATTTTATTTCGCTCGCCATCTTAGATTTTGAAATGGCGGAGAAAAAGGAATATTTATTAAAACTCTGATTAATTCTCTGCTAAGTGCAGTTTGTCCCATTAAAATCGATTGTATAGTTCAAAAGTTATAATGAAAATAAAATTGTCCGGTTTTTTTTGGCCACCCGATAGTGTGGGTAGATACCCAAAAAATTAATTTGATCTAATTTTAATTAAAACGATTTGTAGAATTTTTGTAGTAGTCTATTTATCTCATTACTAAGTCGATGTAAATAATTTTTGAGCTAAGAGTCAGAAAATATTTTTAGGCTTTAGCTTGGTAAAAACTTAAATACAGAAAGCTATTTTTTTTAAAACGTTGTCTTATTTCTAAAATCGGATTAGTGTTTTTTGATTTGTGGTGATGGAACAAGGGAAAAACGCATTTTGACGCTTTTTTACTGATTATGACCGCCATATTGGAATTAAAAAAAAAGTTATGGCATACGTTACCCGCATCATCGTTAATACGAACAAAATAATGTATCAATATCACAGTCGTGTTTTTAAAAAAATCCTCTAACCCCAAATCTACCCAATTCTCACATGTGTTTTTACAGTGTGTGTGTGTGTGTGTATTTAGGTTTTATGGCCTGGATCAAGCCAATTGGCCAGCATCTCTCATTGTTTATTACAATGGAGTAACCATCCTAGTTAACTCCATTATAGTGACGAAATAAAACTTCAGAATCACTATAAGGTGGAAAACTGCCACCTGAATGGAAAAACTCTATAGTTATCCCAATTCATAAAAAAGGGGACAAACTATCTTCAAAAAACTACTGACCGATAAGTCTAACTACTGACCGATAAATCTAACATCTATAGTCTGTAAATGTATGGAACGAATAATTGCAACAGAACTAGCAAATCTTTGTTTGAAACTCGTAGACAATGATTGTGTAGAAATAAAATTTCGGACTTCCATTGTCTTTATTTATTTTAAAACACAACGTTTCGGTTAGTAAGTATCTCTAACCGTTATCAAGTGTAAACTAAACAATCTAGTCTCTAGGCTACTACTTATACTACTTGGTGTGCAGTCAGGTGTGACGGCCCGCCTCCTTTTTAATCGTAAGACGCCTGTTTTCCTTAAGGAGTGGTTTCCATGTTTGGTATGTCCGTGCTTGGTTGACTGAAAACTTCTTTATTCTGCATTATAAACGCAGCTTCAATAAACTTTCGTTTTCACCAATGCGACTCCTTATGTAAAACTTTAGCTTCTGACCACTGAATCCTGTGATCATTTGACCATGCATGATCTGCTAAACCGGATTTTTTAATATCCCCTAATTGGGTACTTTTTACATGTTCATTTACTCTAACCTGAAGAGGGCGTTTCGTTTCACCTACATATGATTTACCACACTCACACGGGATTTGGTAAATACATTCCTTATTATTTGAGGGATTGTCTGGTTTTGTTTTAGTTACAAAACTTCTTATCGTATTTCTAGAACTAGCAAAGTTCTTGCTAGACTACCACATGAACAGTTTCTTTGCACAACATGGTTTTCTTCCAAAACGGTCAGTAATTTCTAACCTATTGGATTGTCTAGAAGCATGGACACAAGCACAAGATGAGGGATATCCAATTGATGTCATTTATGTTGACTTTAAAAAAGCATTTTATACCCTCTCATGGTATAGATTGATTAAAAAATTAGAGCACATTGGAATACGAGGAAAGCTTTTTAGATGGATAGAAGATTACTTGACAAATAGAACATTCCAGGTCAGGATTGACAACCATCTATCAACCACAAATACAGTGACAAGTGGCGTGCCTCAAGGCTCGGTACTTGCTCCAATGCTGTTCCTAAAAAACATACTCAATCTTTTAAAATTCTTTGCTAATGATATGAAATCTTACTGCGACCCAAGCAAACACCATGGGCTAGAAATGGAAGATTTGGTAGAACTTGAAAGATGGATACAAAAGTCAAAATTCAAGCTAAACATTAATAAGTTCTGTATTCTACATATAGGTAACAACATACCAAACTTAGCTTGCTTCTTGTCTCCATAGACCTTAAATGGGACTCGCATATAGCTAAGATTGTGAAGGAGGCCAATTCCATGATATACCTAGATGAATTTTCAAAGTTTTGCCATTTTGGTTATGGGTTTCTCTATACTAAATATCGCTAAATGACGTTTTTTGGAATCTCAACTCAATCAGTGGTTTTTTCGTATCTGTAGGATGCCACAATACTGCAACTCGGTGCTTTTTTTGAAAAACTGTATGGTTTGTAAAATATGAATTTTCAAAGTTTTGCCATTTTGGTCTTATAGGTTTCCCTATACTAAAAATCGCTAAATGACGTTTTTTGGAATCTCAACTCACTCAGTGGTTTTTTCGTATCTCTATGACGCCACAATACTGCAACTCGATGCTTTTTTTGATAAACTGTATAGTTTGTAAAATATGAATTTTCAAAATTTTGCCATTTTGGTCTTATGGGTTTCCCTATACTAAAAATCGCTAAATGACTTTTTTTGGAATCTCAACTCAATCAGTGTTTTTTTCGTATCTGTATGATGCCACAATACTGCAACTCGGTGCTTTGTTTGATGAACTGTATAGTTTGTAAAATATAAATTTTCAAAGTTTTGCCATTTTGATCTTATGGGTTTCCCTATTACTAAAAATCGCTAAATAACGTTTTTTGGATTCTCAACTCACTCAGTGGTTTTTTCGTATCTGTATGACGCCACAATACTGCAACTCGGTGCTTTTTTTCAAAAACTGTATAGTTTGTAAAATATGAATTTTCAAAATTTTGCCATTTTGGTCTTATGGGTTTCCCTATACTAAAAATCGCTAAATGACGTTTTTTGGAATCTCAACTCAATCCGTGGTTTTTTCGTATCTGTATGACGCCAGAATACTGCATCTCGGTGATTTTTTTGATAAACTGTATTTTTTGTAAAATATGAATTTTCAAAGTTTTGCTATTTTGGTATGGGTTTCCCTATACTAAAAATCGCTAAATCTGAGTGCCTCGCCAAGTTCGCGCGCCGTAACCATCTTTTCTGGAAACATTTCAGCCGATATTTGACCTATCTAAAAATCTACTTCGGAATGAGCTACGAATCTCAAACTTTGCACGGTCGTAGATCTCCATGGAGTTAACAACCTCTCCAAATTTCATGGAATTCCATAAAGTACTAAAGTAGTTACGAAATTTCAAAAAACGTCGAAATTGCCACTCACTCACTGACTCACTCATGTATAGATCATCAATATTCTACTGTACTTCCAGACATGCTACAAAGCTGGAATTTGGCAGACTCATAGAACTTATGACCAAACCCCTGGAAAAAATCAAAAAACCCCAAAATCTTAATTTACTTCCCTCCCCTATACATTTAAAGTTATGTAAAAGTAGCATTGCCCACTTCCAGAAAGGCTAGAGAGTTGAGTTTTGGCAGACTGATAGGAACTATGATAAAACTATAGGAAAAAATTAAAACACCCCAAAATTCTAATTTAATTCTCTCCCCTATAAATGTAAAGTTAAGTAAAAGTAACATTGCCCACTTCCAGACACGCTAGAGAGCTGAGCTTTGGAAGACCGATAGTAACTATGATAAAGTTATAGAAAAAAATTAAAACACTCCAAAATTCTGATTTACTTCCCTCCCCTATAAATGTAAAGTTATGTAAAAGTAACACTGCCCACTACCAGAAACGCTAGAGACCTGAGCATTGGAATGCTGATAGAAATTATGATAAAACCATGGGAAAAAAATTTAGAAAGCCCAATATTTTCATTTACTCTCCTCCCCTATAAAACTAGTAAAAACCTTTCATTTTGAAATTTGCATTGGAGAACTTGGCTTTACTTTTATCTCAATTCTTTTTACGGAATGCCATTTTCACGTACTTGGCTTTTTTTACATGAAATGTTTTTGTTATGATGACGTTTTTTGGAATTTCAACTCACTCAGTGGTTTTTTCGTATCTCTATGACGCCACAATACTGCAACTCGGTGCTTTTTTTGATAAACTGTATGGTTTGTAAAATATGAATTTTCAAAATTTTGCCATTTTGATCTTAGATTTCCCTATACTAAAAATCGCTAAATGACGTTTTTCGGAATCTCAACTCACTCAGTGGTTTTTTCGTATCTGTATGACGCCACAATACTGCAACTCGGTGCTTTTTTTGATAAACTGTATAGTTTGTAAAATATGAATTTTCAAAATTTTGCCATTTTGGTCTTATGGGTTTCCCTATACTAAAAATCGCTAAATGACGTTTTTCGGAATCTCAACTCAATCAGTGGTTTTTTCGTATCTGCATGATGCCACAATACTGCAACTGGTGCTTTTTTTGATAAACTGTATGGTTTGTAAAATATGAATTTTCAAAGTTTTGCCATTTTGATCTTATGGGTTTCCCTATACGAAAAATCGCTAAATGACGTTTTTTGGAATCTCAACTCACACAGTGTTTTTTTCGTAGCTGTATGACGCCACAATACTGCAACTCGGTGCTTTTTTTGATAAACTGTATAGTTTGTAAAATATGAATTTTCAAAATTTTGCCATTTTGGTCTTATGTAAAATATGAATTTTCAAAGTTTTGTCATTTTGGTCTTATGGCGAGGGGTGGCTCGATCGTCGATATCTGTACACCAAAGGGAAATACCTTTCCTGGTATTTCCCAGTATTTCCTCTAATTTCAATGGTATTTCCTAGTATTTCCTGGTATTTCCCAAGTATTTCCTAGTACTTCCCAAGTATTTCCTGGTATTTCCCCTAGCCTGTACACCAAAAGGAAATACCGAGCCACCCCTCGCCTACGACGTATATGTCTATTTTTACCACATTTTCATTATGTTCGGTAATGTTTTGCCCACAGGCACTATTCAATTGGCACCTAATATTAGTCTTGCCTAGCATAGAAAATTCTATGTGGTTATTATAAGACAAATAAAGCAAAAACAAAGCATTTCGTTTTTCACAACCGCACAACCAGTGTTCAGCATCGTATAATTTTGTATTACTTGCACTAAAATTTTGGTACATTTTCAGGATTTTTAGGTCTGGTCTATGTGGCCCTAAAGATTTTATTTGTAATCGAAGTTCATATGTCAACGTATTTATTTCCATTTTATAAACAAACAATAAGAAAAAGAAAAATGACACGCGACCGGCTACGCTTTTTACTACTGACAGACCCCAAATCAAAACAAACTCATACTTCTTCACTAAGGACAGAATCGGCAACGTGTAGAAGGGCAACGGACGTTTCCGCACGATGATGATAGCCGACTTCAACTAAAACACACATTTCCCCCGCCCTTGTTTGAGAACAGTGAAATTGAAACCTTGCCTCGCGCGGCGCTGCCGGATTGTAATTATTTACGCTAAAAAAGTTCACCCAATTAATCGCTTGTTGCTAACCACAGATAATAAAAAGAACTAGACAATCAAGTCGTAAGGGGAGATTTAACTTTTTTAAAATAAATCAATTAAAAATACTGTTTGTTATCTCGTTTTGTGAGGGCATGTTTAAAATAAACCCGAGTGACACCGTTTCAGACGCTTACCAATTTAAGTAATGGTCATTGGCGTAGCTAGGGGGGCCAGGGGGGGCTGCCCCCCCCTGAAGTCCCTCAGGCCCCCCCCTAAGATATTTTAGGCCTCCCCTACCGACTACTAGTAAAAGAACATGACGCTGAAAATACATACTTTTCTATTATTATTCGGGAAATATTCAAATAAAATAGGTGCATTAAAATTTAAAATCATTCAGATAATGTTTACATTTCAGGAAAAAGCCCTTGTCTTGCGGAATTAGGCTTTTTCTCTTTAAATTATCAGTAACTTTTCTGCACTTATGCAATTTCCCGAAAATATTTTTTAAATTTAAACATAATTATGCATATTGAATATTTCATACATATTGGCGACATCTTGTAAAATATTATAGAAGTGTAAGTTGAATTTCGCATTTAATAAAGACAGCGACCTTTGCCCCTCTGTTTCCGAAATCGGGTTGTAGATGTCGTAAGGTTATAAAAGACCTTTTTAAACTGTTTTTCTAAAATAAATATAATAATCTTTTTAGTTTTTTTGAGGCTAGCGTTTAGTGTCTTATGGAAATTTTCCGATTTTGGTGACAATTTCATAACCATTTTCATATTAAGTTTTCCCACGTCGTTAAATGGAATAAATTCGTCGAGCAATACCGGGAAATTTTTAATATTAATACTTCTGCTCTAAGAGCAGAAATGGCCGTTTTAAAGAATTGTATTTTTCGGTTAAATCAAACTGTTGGTCATGATTCTATCAAACAACATATAGCAGAAAACACCTATCCAAACCTCTACCAACTTTTTAAAGTTGCGAGTATTCTTCCAATTTTAAGTGCAACTTGCGAGAGGTCTTTCTCTGCCATGAGGAGAGTTTTTAATTGGCTTAGAACAACTATGACTCAAGACAGACACTCAGGTTTGTCATTGTTATTCATAGAAAAAAATGTTGAGGTCGACTTAGACAGTGTGGTAGACGCTTTCAGTCAGCGACGTAGAAAACTTTCTTTGTAGAATTGCTGAATTACATTCTTCCTGTGTATACATATAAATAAGTTGGTAAATGTATTATTAAATTTGTTATAATAAAATATTAGAATATTTAATGCGCGTATTTTTTTTTTATTCATTGCACACTTTGCACGACTCTTTAAAAACTATGTTTGCTTTTTGTTCAAGATAGACCAGGGCCACGGCCCCCCCTGAAAAGCATGGCTAGCTACGCCAATGGTAATGGTGATGTTAAAGGTTTTTTTGCAATAGAAGAGCGACGCCAACCAAAATTTTGCTACTAAATATGGAACAAATAATTTTTTAGCTCACATGTATACTTTAACTCTAATAGTATAAGCTATGGTGATTGTATCAAAAAAAGAAAGTTGCTCCAATTTCAATTTTTTTTTATATCTTTGCGTTCTGTCTGTCTGTAACGACCAAAGCGCATAACTTAAAAAGTACTTGCCCGATTTTAAGAAAATTTGGAAGGTTGAGTTTTCGGTCTAGACAGTAGAGGTGTTGATTTTCGTTACTTTTGAATACTCATTAATAATCGTTACTCGACTATTAAGTAATCATTTTATATATTCGTTACTATCGTTATTTTAATTACTGTAACTGTATTCAATTCACTCATACAATTAGTGCAAAATTCTCGGACTGTCGTTAATTCAAAGATCATTTACTTGTAGGTATATTTTTGTTGTTGATATTATGGAAATATTCAGTTGAAGATTTTCAAATGCGGGCTAAAATTAAAAAAAATAAAGGTAGCAATTACGTAGGAACTGTTCTGTGTACAAGTTTGTTTTAAAAATCTAATGCCTTACATACAAATAAATATATATTTAAAATCTAAAAGCAAATAAAAATAGAGACAAATCTAACAATCTTAGATGAGAACTCAAAAAATATACAAAAAGTTTGGACAAATACCACCAAAATAAAAAAATTAATTCTGTATAATATGTAGATTGTAGATACTACATATTTAAAACACATATCTTAAAATAATTTATAAATCTTGGTTGTAATGTAAAAAAAGGATAATTTTAACATACACAAAATTTTTTTAATGCGTTGAGTTACTTAAGTTATCATAGTTACTCCCTGATTTTGGATTACCGACTTTCGAGTGATTACTGAATACTAAAATAATCGAAGGAATCAAAGTTAGTAGTAGTAACTTTTTCAACATCTCTACTAGATAGCCCCATTTAAAAATTAATAAAATCCACCGGACAGAAGTAAAAAAAAGCATGAGTGTCGATTCGTGTAAGCTTAGGTGTTTATAAATAAGCAAAGTATTTTTTTGGGTGACATGAAATTTCGTGTTTTGGTCATTAAAAGAAACTCCCATTGACAATTGACTTTTGGAGTTTGCGAATTGTGTTAACTGTCCAATAACCGAAAGAGATACCTTATCAGATTTAGTTTGTAAAAAAAAGCGGATTTACCCCCCCCCTAGAACAAAAAATATGCACTTTTTATTATTGATTGAAGGGAAAACAGGCGAAACAAATAGATTTTAGCCCAGATATGCCCTTGTGTGTAGACAGTGATATAATTAAAAAAGGAATGTGATCTTTCCCTACAACAGAATCATAAAATCATTAAACCTAAGTTTCGATAATAAAACAATAAGGTTTTTCATAAAATCCCTTTTACATTTGTATAGAATGAATAGGTTATAGTACCAAAAATCCCGTAAATTTAGAGGTGATAAAAGTTATTAAACCTTCTTAAGAATTATAGAAAAATAAAAATTAACAAAGGGTGTCTAATAGCCTTACATAAATAAGGTTAGTAATAGGTACCTGGGCAAAAATTTTAATCCTCTTTTACAATCGATTTTTACAAGTCTTAGGTAAAGTTTTCCTATTCAAATTTGACGTATAAAAATATCTGGGGGCTTAGCAGTGCCCCGCCAAGTTCGCGTAAACTGCTGGACCATCTTTTATTGAAATATTTCAACTATCAAAAACTCTACTTAGGGGAACGTCCTTAAATTACGTAACGCAAAAATTCAGGATTTTTGACCCCCCCTCCCCCCTCCTAATGCATTTTTAAGAAAAAACACATTAAAAAAACATTGAGTGTAACGCATGGCCGAACCCCCCTCCCTTTCTAGAGCGTTAAGTAATTTAAGGACAGGCCCATATAGATCATCAAAATTCTACTGTGCTTCCAGACATGCTACACATCTGAAATTTGGCAGAAATTATTACCAAACCTTTGGAAAAAGTCAAAAAACCCCAAAATTCTAATTAACTCCCCGCCTCTATACATGTAAAGTTATGTAAAAGTAACATTGCCAACTTCTAGAAGTGCTAGAGAGCTGAGCTTTGGCACACTGATAGAAAATATGATAAAACTATAGGAAAAAATATAAAAACCCCAAAATTTTAATTTGCTTCGCTCACCTATAAATGGAAAGTTATGTAAAAGTAACATTGCCAACTAGAAGTGCTAGAGAGCTGAGCTTTGGCACACTGATAGAAAATATGATAAAACTATAGGAAAAATATAAAAACCCCAAAATTTTAATTTGCTGCCCTCTCCTATAAATGGAAAGTTATGTAAAAGTAACATAACAGAGAGCTGAGCTTTAGAAGGCTGATAGGAACTATAATAAAACCATAGTAAAAAACCACGGAAATTTTAATAAGGCATTGCAAAAGTTTTGAACAATATTTCGCATATTTTACTACTTTAAAACTTAAATATTATCCAAAAAGGAGTAAAATCATAATAAAAACACATTTTATGTAAAAAAAGCCAAGTACGCGAAAATGGTATTCCGTAAAAAGAATTGAGATAGAAGTTCTCCAATACAAATTTCAAAATGAAAGGTTCTTACTAGTTTGGAAATATTTTTCTAAACTTGGCTATTACGGCTGTAAATGACTATTAGGCACAGTGCTAAATTGAACATAAAGAAGTTTGGCTGTAATAGCAAAGTTTAAAAAACATTTCCAAACTAGTAAGAAACTTTCATTTTGAAATTTGTATTGGAAAACTTGGCTTTACTTCTATCTCAATTCTTTTTACGGAATACCCTTTTTGCGTACTTAGTTTTTTTTTACATGAAATGTTTTTGTTATGATGAATACGTATCACCAGATTAGTTGCGTTTGATACTTTTACTTAAAGACATTAGGAATGCAGAATTGTGTTTAAAATACTGAAATATCTCCGAACTTTTTAAATTTTTACATAGACTCCTGAAAATCTCAAAACTGTTATTACGTTAGAGTTAGTCACTTTTATGACTCTTTTTTGTACAACAAATTTAAACGGGAAGACTATACTTTAATTCTAAGCAGAAATATGTGTAATGCCAGTATGTCTAAGTAAGTTGAAACCATATGGAAAACTTTTTTATCATTAGTTTTATGAAAACAATTAATTCTTTTTCTGATATGCATGTTCTAAAACCTAAAATATATTCATCAAATATTAAATTTTTTAGTCGTAAAATATAAATTTTGCGATTGATTGTTGATTAGATTTAAAAGCACATTTAAATATGTAAAATCTTCCGATCCCATTCTAAGCATGTATTTTAAAAGCTCTTGAGTATTAGGTAGGGGAGACTGAGAATGGTTGATACAGTGGGATACTTGATATCTCATAGGAAAAAGGGGGGCAATAAGGGATACTTACCCCACTAAATACAAAAACATTTTAATAACGTCAAAATAATGTATAAGCTAAAAATATAACGTTAGGTTGAATGTTAGTTCTAACGTCATATTCATAGTGAAAAAGAAGCTTAAGAACCCGTTTTCTGACGTTAGAAAAATAACCTTATGTTTTTATAACGTGTTTTTCGAACGTCAAAAAAATATTGATTTTTAACAGTGAAAAAGAAATGTTTCTCTGACATTGAAAAATAAATGTTTTTTTTAATAATGAAAAAATATATTTTTTTCAAATATCTCTAAAGATAAGGTAATATAAATAATGTAAATAAAATTCTTCTATTTTGGAAACGCAGGGCAGCAACAGTCCGTTGAGGTTTTCGTGAACTCGACACTCAGTAAAGGCAATTCGGCTCGTAGCTTCTGAAAATAAAATTTAAAATTCTATGTAAACAATAATTTTGTAGTAAGTGCCTCGCTACGCCAAACAATTCATGCTCAAGTGAATACAACGCAAACAATGTCAAGGCGCAACAACAATTTCGTTTGGTCCCGCTGCGAAGCTTGCGAAGAAGCAGTTTGCTAAACCTCGCCTATGTAACATTTATTTATCAATAAAGACGATTTATTATTATTATATAATTCTGCCTCAAATGAATACGCGGCTTAAGGTCCGGCGGCTAATTGTCCGCGGTGAATTGTCGCATTCCCTGTCTGATTACCTATAGGTATGCGATATTTCATACAAAACCATTTTTTTTTCTTTTGTTTACTTTTTCTTACCTGATTTTGTGGTGCTTCATTTAGATCACTGCACACACATTTGTTGTTCTTTAACTATATCATCTTTCACACACAACTGGAGTAATATTGCGATCCAAATATGTATTCACTATCAATAATAATAATTGTGCTTTAAATTTGCCATGTTTGTTTCTGCAAAATGCAAATATTTTAACCAAAATTACAAAAAGCGTCTTTGCTGCCGACTCGTATCAACTCGCAGCGAAACGCAACTAATGGCGATGTTCAGGTAGTGGGACTGCTTTACTATAGAGGGCGCTGCCATCGCGCCCTCTATAGTATTTATATTTTTAATGTTAAAAAAACAAAACATTTATTAGCTTCATATATCTTAAATTCAACATTGGAAGTGAGATCTAGGAAAAACATTATAAAAATAACCATATATTGATGGTATTATTTTTAATGTTAATGAAATTATGGTTTTTTTAATGCTGGTTTTTTAACGTTAATATATTTTTGGTAATGCTTTACATGAAATTTTCGTTAGGATTTTTTACATGTTTACAAAAGTTGACTTAATTTTAACACAAATTTGTGTTAGTGGGACTTTTATAGCCTTATTTCTCCGATTAATAAATGATCACCATTTCGGTTGTCATTTGGAATTAAGTTCCCTAGATATGTTATATCTTTATTTTTTCATTTTCAGTTTAAGCGGTTAAGAACTCCATCATACTTTTATTTTTGCATACGGGGTAAAATGGGGTACCTATATGTGGCAAAACGGACGGCGCGGTTGTGTAATTTAGAATCAATATTTTTGTAAGACAAGTTTTCTTTATTAAAATACTTACCAAGATTTCAAATACTTATTTCAAAAATAAAAAGTTAATTGTAATAAAATACTCTGCCAATATATGTGCCCCTAAGCTCACACTAGGTACTATAGTTATAGTGTACGTGCGAGCTAATATAACTAAAAACTGAAATATATTTTATTCAACTCCAGACTAAATTACCTTTTGTTTGATACCACACAAGCCATGTTTTGACTTAAACTCAAATTTTTGAAATCTACCCCCACCCTTAAAAAAAAACAAAAACTATAATGTATTTTGTTAAACTCCGGACTCAATTACCTTTCGTTTGATATCACACACGCTATATTTTCACTTAAACTCTAATTTTTGAAATATACCCCCACCCTTTTTTTAAATAAATTAAAATGTATTTTGTTTAACTCCAGACTCAATTACCTTTCGTTTGATATCACACACGCCATATTTTCACATAAACTCTAATTTTTGAAATCTACCCCCACCCTTTTATTTGGTTTGTGTTCGGTGGATTTTGTTCATTTTTAAATGGGACCATCTCGACCCAAGACCCAGCCTAGGTACCAAATTTCATTAAAATCGGCCAAGCAGTTTTTGAGTTATGCGCGTTGGTCGTTACAGACAGACATACAGACATACATACAGACAGACAGACAGACGGCGCAACAACAAAGTTTCAAAATCATCTGAAACGCAAAGATATATAAAATTTTTTGAAATCGGAGCAACTTTTTTTTTCTCGAAAAAATTAGGATCACCATAGCTCACACTACTATAGTATAGTATATGTGTGAGCTAAAATTTGAAATCGGAGCAATTTTTTTTTTCGAAAAAATTAGGATCACCATAGCTCACACTACTATAGTATAGTATATGTGTGAGCTAAAAAATCATACACCATAGGCCTCTATACTAAAAGTAGTTTTTATTTTTATCTCGAAAACAAAGCGAGATATAAAAACATAGAACACAAAAAAGTTGTATTTTATAGATGTTTGCCTAAATTTAAAAAAATACAAAAATTTAAAAGAAAGTGGCGCACAACCGATTTTTATTTTACAGTTTGACACCACTTCTTACTTTTAAAAAATACTCTGCCAATATATGGGCCCCTAAGCTCACACTAGGTACTATAGTTATAGTGTACGTGTGAGCTAATATAACTAAAAACTGAAATATATTTTATTTAACTCCAGACTAAATTACCTTTTGTTTTGTAAACTCAAATTTTTGAAATCTACCCCCACCCTTAAAAAAAACAAAAAACTAAAATATATTTTGTTAAACTCCGGACTCAATTACCTTTCGTTTGATATCACACAAGCCATATTTTCACTTAAACTCTAATTTTTTAAATATACCCCCACCCTTTTTTTTAAAATAAATTAAAATGTATTTTGTTTAACTGCAGACTCAATTACCTTTCGTTTGATATCACACATTTTCACATAAACTCTAATTTTTGAAATCTACCCCCACCCTTTTATTTGGTTTCTGTTCGGTGGATTCTGTTCATTTTTAAATGGGACCATCTCGACCCAAGACCCAGCCTAGGTACCAAATTTCATTAAAATCGGCCAAGCGGTTTTTGAGTTATGCGCGTTGGTCGTTACAGACATACAGACAGACACCTAGACAGACATACAGACAGACAGACAGACGGCGCAACAAAAAAGTTTCAAAATCATCTGAAACGCAAAGATATATAAAATTTTTTGAAATCGGAGCAATTTTTTTTTCTCGAAAAAATTAGGATTACCATAGCTCACACTACTATAGTATAGTATATGTGTGAGCTAATTATCCCCTGAAGAGTGGCGCACCATGTATACAGACATAATTAATTAAATTTCTAACTCTAACTCTACATGAGTACCTAGATCCCATAATATTTGACTAGAGTGGAGTAAATATAATTAGGAAGAGTATCTCGGTACTGACACAGTGTAGGTATCTTATCTCGGCACAGCCTACCGTAGGTAGGCTGTGATCTCGGGGAGCTAGACAAGACGCTAGCCCTACCAAGTCCACTTCCAATCCCTGACTTCGCATGCGTAGATTTACCAATATTATTTACCTCATGTATTAGAATAGATATACAGGGTGATTTTCACTTGAATGATTCTAACCACATGAAAATATAAAGTTTCAAAAACCTAACCTAACGAAACCTAATCAGATCTAACCGAACCGAACCAAAGCAAACTAAACCAATATTTAAAAAAAAAAAACTTTCCTGACTTCCTACCCGAGATCCTAGAGGATGTGAATCCGAACCGGACCGTACCGAACCGAACCTATCCAAACCTAACCCTACCCAACTAAACCTAATTAGCAGTACGTGTTGTAGTTTAGTTTGGTTCAGTTTAGTTAGGTTCGGTTCGGATTCACATCCTCTAGGATCCCGGGCAGGAAGTCAGGAAAGTTTTTTTTTGAAAAAAATTATTGGTTCAGTTTCCTTTGGTTCGGTTCGGTTAGATTTGATTAGGTTTTGTTAGGTTAGGTTTTTAAAACTTTATATTTTCATGTGGTTAGAATCATTCAAGTGAAAATCACCCTGTATTCATCTATTCTAATACATGAGGTAAATAATATTGGTAGATCTGCGCATGCGAAGTCAGGGATTGAAAGTGGACTTGGTAGCGCTAGCGTCTTGTGGGGAGCTAGTGCTCTACGATCATTGGCTCCTACCTTAATATTTGTCTAGGGTAGGGTGAAGCTAATTAGTAAGGGTACGCCTTCGCCCTAGGGTTAGTATCGCTCTATGACGTTGGCTTAGTTTAAAGAAGACTTCGGATAAAAGATGTTGTGTCTAAAATAGAACGACGCGAGTTTTAAAAGTGTGCTATTAGCCAAAAGGTCCGTGTGTCTACCAGTTTTCTAAAACATAAACAAAACCTAAACTTTGATTTTGTTTTATTTGTCAAAGATGTTTTAAAGAAAATGCAATGTTTTTAAAAACTTTCTGAAAAAACAATAGTGACGTAAATGATTTTCAAAGCGTTGCGGCTAGTGATATACAAGGTTCGTCGGTGAAGAAGAATTAGCCTTCCACAGTTTCTCCAGAAGAAATATGAAAAATCTCTACAACTGAAGAAAAGGTTTGGTAAGACCCGATGTAAATTTCAACCAAAGCGCAAAAATAAAATGCAGGAATCGGTAAGATAAGACTACGTACGCTTTAACCCTGATTTATAAAGTACCGTTCACTATTGACGGTTCACAGTTGGTTCGGTAATAATAACCTCAAAAATTTGTTTTTTCACAGTTATATTGTTTAACATTTTAGGAGCCTCTAACCTTTTCTGACTTTTACTATAAAGAAAAAAAACCAAAACGACCTTAAATGGCTTAATGAAAAAACAAACTAAATATAATTTTTATACAAAACTAGGAGTAGTTTATTTAAGATCAAAAGACGATTTTCTTCTAATAATAATAATAAATTAAAATACCACTTTTAAATATAGTTCCAAAAATATTTGATTATTTTTTTTCTCTTCTTATCACTCATTAGATCATATTTTTTAAACCACTTATTTTTTTAATTATTAATATTATTTTAGTTGTAAAAAAAATTCCTTGGTAAGTAAAATAAATTTTGTTTTCCTTTTAAATAAATGATTTTTAGATACTTAAAAACTGTAACTTTACATTTTTTATTATTAATTTAATTTTTTTAAATATCTTTTATTTGTTCTTAAGTTTTTATTCTATTTTCTAAATCTTCTACTTCTTAATCTGCATATAAATATTTATCATAACAAATACATTTTATGTAAAAAAATAGCCAAGTTTAGAAAAACACTTCTAAACTAGTAAGAACTTTTCATTTTAAAGTTTGTATTGGGGAACTTGGCTTTACTTTTATCGCAATTATTATAGTACATAAAAAAAGAAGACACGCATTTTATCAACAGCTCCAACAGCAATTCCAATAGCTATTCCCTTAACATCGTGGGATCAGCTAGTCCAGCAAACCGTAGCCGCAAATGTCACAACAATAGAAAGTCAAATGATAGAGCAGGCTATCCAAATCCTACAGGTGAAAAGAAGCTGCGTGGAGCAGCTTCAACAAAGAGTGGATCTACTCAAAGCAGAGATTCAACGACTGCAAAGAGAGACCGACTGGCTGCGGAATATTGTTAAAAACTTTTGCAATGCTTTATTAATTGGGGTTTTTTAATTTTTTCCTATAGTTTTATCATATTTTCTATCAGTCTGCCAAGGGCCAAGGCTCAGCTCTCTAGCGCTTCTGGAAGTGGGCAATGTTACTTTACATGTATACGGGAAGGGAGTAAATTAGAATTTTGGGATTTTTTGATTTTTCCAAGGGTTTGGTCACACTTTCTATCACTGTGCCAAATTTCAGCTTTATAGCATGTCTGGAAGTACAGTAGAATTTTGATGATGTAGACATTAGTGAGTGCCTACCAATTTTTATTTGATAAAACTGTAATTTTTAGTTTCTTCTTTCTTCTTATTTTACAACTACTGCCATTTTATTTTCACACACCGCTCCATTATACTTGTTTTTTAAAATTTCCTTTGTAGTTTTCTTTTAACATATTCTATTTCTTGTGTTGTTTTCCATTTTAATTGTCAGTACTACAACGGACAAACACAGAACCCGTTAAGCCTGGAAAAATTTTCATAGCAGGACCACCTCGGAAAATTTTAGTGGCATCAAGCATAAATATTCAGTGTGAACCCAAGACTATTTATTCCCTTGGAAAAAGCTGCAGGCGTATGTCCTTCAGATCCAAGGAGCAGACGAATCCAAAACAGGGGAGAATGGCTTATGGTGACCCAAGACATCAAAGAATCAAAAATAACAGTATTCATTGTTACATGTAAGGTCCCTTCCCAACAAACATTTAAAGTTGTAACGACGAAACCCCAACTAGAAAGAATTTCTTAAAAGTAACCGCAACGTACTGCCGCCACGTCTCAGTATACCATAAACCGACGTGTTAATTCCCTAAGTGGGGAACCAATTTCTGGTTATAACTACTTGGCCAAGTGTTTAAAGTCACTGTAGTAACAACTACACTACTACGTCGCAGCCAGGTATCTACTGCGTCGTAGAGGCTGTTTTTTCCCGTAATGACATAAATGTAGCGATGAAGTTGCAAACAATATAATCGTTTCTTTTTGGTAGAATTATTACACAATATGGTGAACACTACAGTAAACAAACTGGCTAAGTTTTTTAGTTTAGTTATGGCTATAATATGTACTATGTTATCTAAAAGTGAGAAAATTGACTAGGAGAGGACCAATATTCAACTGCGAGGCAAATTTTTATGTAATTCATGCATCATATTTTTTGGAAAAAACCGACGCGCCCGTAAAATTAAATCGTTTTCTGGTATCTGATGGAATTTTGTTGTTGTAGTTTTAATATGTGCATTTGATAATATTCAATTAATTTGCTTATAAAATAGTATATCTCCTTAATATGGGTTCAAAAAACGAAAATAAAAATATTAAATTTTCTACTTACAAAAAACAACATAGCGTCCCGAACAATATTCCCTAATAGTCGAAAGGGTAACTTGAAAGTCAGCCTAAGTTACGGCAACGTAATACGAACCACTTTTATGACAGTGTTCCCTTTTAGTTTTAGATAGCACACTCGAATTTCTACTTTCCGTCGCGGCAACGTATTAAGCCCTAGCTTCCGCCACTATAAAAACACACCTTCACAGTAGTAGGAACCACGCCCACGCGATAATCAATATCACTACCCAAGTTATTGGGGTGAGACCAATTGTCATTTTTGTCAACAACAATGCCTAATCCTGGGTTTTGCAGTGTTCCGTAGCATCGTGGTTTTGTGAATTTGTAAGTTTTTGTTATACATAAAATCAACTTATTTGTTTATAAGTTTAAGTAAATAATATTTTGTTTTAAGCCAGGGGTGAAATTAAAGAACGACAAATTACTTAACAAAATTAATTGCCTCGGCCGGGACTCGAATCCGGAACCTTTGGCTGTGTGGCGGCCTATCAATTGGCGTACATAGGGTAAATGTGGGAGAGATGCCGCACTTTTTGTTAATTCAAAATATTTTTGAAAATATTTAACATTTTAAGAAAATCAAAGCAGGGGTACGTTCACAAATTATTTATTTACAAAAGTACAAAAAAACTACAAAGTTTTCTTAAAAATAATACAAAAAAAATATTTTTCTAAAAAGGTTTTTTGGCCATCTCTCCCACATGGTATGGGTGAGTTGCCGCATGCAGTATGGGAGAGATGGCTTATGGCAAAATGGTTTAAATTATTTTTTTTACACCAGTAACCTTATTCAAATATCGGCCACAAGCGTTACACGTGTTGGGACACATAGTACATGTTGATTTTTTGTCGCTGTGTACACGTTTTAAATAAAGTTAAGTAGAGAAAGGCGTATTCCGTGTAAATTTTTTATTATTAATTTTCTACCAGCAGTGGAACGTTTTCGGCTTGTACCAAGCCATCTTCAGCACCACTTTGTCAGAGGTTGAAAACTTTTCCTTCCATGAACAAAACCAACATTGAGACGATACAGGTTAAAATATTACGTCTAGACAATTTACACTATCACTGGAACATTAACAAACACTTTAAAAATTTTATATATATAAGACATGAACTTGTTTTACGTTTGGTACTAAATAATGTAAATTATTTAGTACCATACGTAAAACAAGTTCATGTCTTATATATATAAAATTTTTAAAGTGTTTGTTAATGTTCCAGTGATAGTGTAAATTGTCTAGACGTAATATTTTAACCTGTATCGTCTCAATGTTGGTTTTGTTCATGGAAGGAAAAGTTTTCAACCTCTGACAAAGTGGTGCTGAAGATGGCTTGGTACAAGCCGAAAACGTTCCACTGCTGGTAGAAAATTAATAATAAAAAATTTACACGGAATACGCCTTTCTCTACTTAACATAGTACATGTTTCGTGTAACCAGCGCCCACATCTTACACATTGTATCGAGTCAACTTTGGATGTAGTAGCTTCATAAAGCATTCAAAACATTCATTTTCATTAGTTTCACTCTCTGCACTGGAAGAATGATTTGAAATATACTCTTCAGATGAATCTGATGAAGATGATGATAACTTTAGTTTCTGCTTCTTTTGATTTTTTTGGGGTTTTGGTTATACTATTTTCATGCGTCATCTCTCCCCTAATCACAATGCGGCATCTGTCCCCAAGGCGTGGGATAGATGCCGCACCTAAAAATATGTCATTGTTTGCAGTCGACAATCTCGTAATCTAACTAAACATAACCTTACATATATGTATGAGTATCCTAAATAATAAAAATAGTTTAAAATAGTATACAAACTTTTCAAAATTAAAATTTATTTTTGCTCTATGAAATTTCTGGTACTTACTTGTGCGATCACAACAAGAAAATTATAAAAAACTTTGGTGTATTATAGAAAAAATGGAAAATTTTAATAAAATCTTTTAGCTACATTTACACCTGACCGTGTGCAATTGATAACCAATTTCTAAGACCCACAGTGTTGCGAGAATTGCAAGTGCGGCAACTCTCCCCCTGCGCCATCTCTCCCACATTTACCCTATCCAACGCCTGCTTCTAGTCACGGCGGACGTATAGAAGACTTTAGTTTTTATGATTTTTCGTTCTTTAATTTCATCATTTTCACCCCTAGTTTGGAAATTTTATTTACGGTTTTGAGTAATACCTTGCATTATTGCACTTTGCTAATAAGTTGTATTTTGTTATTGTTTGTCCTATTTCCCATACTATATATTATTTAGAAATATGTTTTAAATGGTGGGTGGTATCCATGTGAAGTTGTATTTCAATTAGGATAAAAAGAAAGAAAATACGGAAGTGGTATATGGTACTGATGATGCTTCATTGCGAAAATGGTCTACCTGAAAATAAATCATGTGGGGACAAAAAGACCGAGTTGAACACTTTTTTCTAAGTTTCCTTTCTTTTTATTCTGATTTTAATATTTGTTACTATAACTAAAAAAAGTAGAGGTTGAACATTTCTAGATTGGTTGAAAATCCATGAAAAACTACTTCTTATTTATAAAGGGAGCCACAAAAGTAGGGTTTAGCATGAGCGCGACCAAGATGCGACTGTAAAAAGTCTACGTTTCCAAAGTAGAAACAGGAGGTGGTATCTACTTTAAAAGATCGACACTAAACAAAACTCAAAGTATTTACGGCTTTCAAGTTTTTGCAAAAAGTTATTTTCTCTACATTATTACTTCAGATGTTACTATGATGACACCAACTTTTGTGGTAATAATTAAATTTATAATGTAGTTATCGGATACACTTGTTTTTGACTTCAATGAACCTTAACTTTCTAGTGGTAATTAAGTAATATAGAAAAGTCACTGTGACTACGAAATAACGACTAAAAAGAAAGTAAAACTTAAGCAACGTCCTATCGTGGTAGGGAAGACTATCAGAATAGACTATCAAGTAACAATCCTAAGAAGTACTTTAGAGGGTCGTTTTTACAAAAGCTCTACTTTTTCGTGATACTAGATAGTAGACAGAACTAAAAAGTGGCGAACTTTTGTTGAGATCACCACATTTCTACCAAACATAGTAGCAAAGTCTTTGGAGCGTGTAGCCGCTACTATAAATGTTAGTTGGGTTATAAATCAATCTAAACATTTAAGTGACCCCTTCACTGGCACTGACATAAAATTTGTCCTTAACCGCACCATTTCGCCCACTTGACAAAACTTTGACTTTGACCCTGATACAAAAAAAATACATTATAGCAAATGAATATACTTAGCTGTGTACTAAAAGCTTTGTAATAGAATGCTTTTCCTCTGAAATCCTAAAATGGTACGTATCTACCTACATCCCAGGCATAATATTTAATATACTAATATTATTATTAAATAGCCGACAACCAAATTTCCATTTGAAAAATAAAATAATTTATATATTTTGTTTTGTCGGCCCTTTGTATTGTTAGTTTAATTGATAAAAGACACATTTTGTAAAATATGCAGTTAAAAATATAAGTAGGTATAGAAGAGGCCTAACTGATAATAAAAGATAAATAATTACTTCCATATATGCAGTGGCGTATATATGGAAAGGGCCTGGGGGGCCCGGCCCCCCCCACCCCAAGCTAAGACTTTTTTGGAAATTTTCCACATATTTCATGAATACAAACATAAAATAGCATAAAATACACCCTCATGAGGTCTCGGGTCCCCCCCAAACAGTCTCGGGCCCACCCCGAAACTTTTTTCTATATACGCCACTGCATATATGTATATCTATTTCTGCAAATTGTCAAACTGAAAAAATTGCCGAAATGTCTTGACTTATTTGTTTATTTTTATTATGAAAACATTGCCAAAGCTGCAAACTTTGGATGAAAATTCCAAAGTTCCTGGGCCCATCGGATGATTTGTGCCGTTGTTAGGAGGATTTCATCTATAACATCCGTAAATCTTTAAGCATTCCACCAAAGCCCAACGATCATGTTATTTGTGCGACATCATTTAAGAGGCAAAAATAACATGGAAGCTGTGGTTTTAAACAATTTTACCTTTAAAAAAATTATAAAATTATTTCCCGGGAAATATGTATGCTTTAATTTAACAGAGATTATTATTAATTTGTTTAGTTCCTAGAATCTTAATTAAATCAAACACTATATATTCCAAAATAATTGATCCTAATTTTGAACAAATTTGGTATGTAGGTATAACAGGTTAACAGTGCTAAGCATTGAGTTTTGTAGTATACTTGTAAATTAAAGCTTTAATGCCTACAGCGAAGCATGGGGATGTTTTGACGATATCATTTTAGAGGAAAATTTATAAGAGGAACTTGACTATAAATTCCGTAATTTCACCAGAAACAATCTTGCTGATAACAACAACGCCGCAGTAGAGTTAACAATACCATCCACATGTTTCCAATCCTATATCCTGGACAAGATTATCGCACCACTGCTTGTTTTTTTTTAATTGAAACAAATAAATATCAATTTAAACAGTAATTTGTTATTTTGTTTAGTTGAATAGAATAATAATTTGATTCGCTTTTGCTAATAAATAACTAATAGTTAACAAAGTTAATTATTCTATTGTTTTTATTTCTTTTAAAAAAATCTCTAAAAGCAAGGTGGTGCGATAATTTTGTCCAGGAGTATATATACCTATAATAATGTATTTTACTGTTAAAAATATTTTTTTCTAAAATGTCATTTCTAAACTTACTTGCAGGAATTTGTAATTTTTCAATAAAATTTTTGATAAAATGCATTCCAGATATGTATGTGAAAAATCAATTTTACTGAAATTGAAAATGTGTAGATGTCATCACAATGACTCTTTCTGGACTATAAAAACAATCCAACCAAGTAAAGAAACCCTAAAAGAAGCAAAGAAGAAACACTCGTAGGAAATAAATATGCCAAAATTAACACCTTTAAAATTAGGAAAGAACGTAATTTTTCACCAGCCTAAAACCATGACGTACAATGACGAACACTCCAATGAAGGCGCATGATATTTCTGTTGACCTTTCCGCCTACATGAGCTGAAGAATGAACCGAACCGAACCGAACCAGCCTAAAACGATGACGTACAATGAAGAACACACCAATGAAGGCGCAAGATATTTCTGTTGACCTTTCCGCCTACATGAGCTAAAGAAAGTACTTAAAAATAACTTTGAACCAGTGAAAGACAATATCCAATATGCTCTCAAATTTACACAATTGCGTTTTTTCGTGTAGTCTTCAAGTATTTAGTAACATTTTTGAGAGCTCACACCTTATTCCAGATGATTGAAGATACCTGTCGTAGTGCCATTATTAAAACCAAGTCAACCAAGCGCTAGGCCTCCTATAGAACAATAACTGTGTCATTATATTTTTTTTTAAACTTCCGAGAAGTTAATAAAAATACGGACTTGAGTTTTAGATGAAAAAAAAATTCCAAAGTCCCAATATAATGTCTAAAGAGACATTCGCACATAAGAAGGTGTGCGACACCTAGTCACTGAAATTCAGTTTTTGAAGGTATGACAAGGTACGTTAATCATTATATCTTGATTTTAAAAATTGTCGCTATTGGGCATTTTTAATTTCTACAAAATACGAAATATGTACGTACGCTCAAGGGAGCCAAAGCTTTAGAACGCTTACTTCATTTAAGAAGATACATACTATTCAACAAGTTCCCGATAAAATTTGGAAAAAAACAGTGTTTTAAGAACAAAATTTAAAAAAACAGCGTTTTGATAATAAAACTGCAGAAAGTTTTAACTTTAACTATAACGAACTCCTATTAAAGACTAAATACACCATTCACCGTTTCAAAAACTATTTTTTGAAAATGCTAGATGAAAATTCTGACGACGATCCAACAGTATTAGAGTATGTGAAAAATCAATTTTTGTGAAATTAAAAATGTGTAGATGTAAAAAGTAACAATGGTTTTTTTTGAACCTCAAAAACAATCCAACCAAGCAATAGAACTCTTAAAGAAGAAAAAAAGAGGATATTTAACGAATACTGCTCAACGATTAACAGAAGCACTCTTATGAAGTAAATATGCCAAAATTAACAACCAACTATTAAAAATAGAAAAGAATGTAATTATTTACCAGCCTGAAACGATGACATACAATGAAGAATACTCCAATGAATGCGCAAGATAATTTTGTTAACCTTTCTAGCTACATGAACTGGAGAAGGTACTTAAAAATAAAAATAACCTTGTTCCAGGGAAAGGCAATATCCAATATGCTCTCAAATTTACACCATTGCGCTTTATGAATTTCGTCAAGTATTTAATAACATCTTTAAGGGCTCACACCTTATTCCAGATAATTTGAGAAATTACGTTGTAGTACCATTATTAAAACCAAATATGCTAGTGTTAACGGATTTAAATTTCGGATGGGAAAGAAAATTCCAAACAGCCAATATAATTTTCAAAGAGATATTTCCACACAAGAAGCTATGCCATACCTATCACTGAAATTCAGTTACCATTTTTAGTATTTGGATGCAACAAGTTGACAAAATTTAAAAAAGAACAGTGTTTTAATTAAAAAAAATTCAAAAAGTGTTGATAGTTAAACTGCAGAAACTTTTAACTATAACTATAACAAACTCCTATTGAAGACTAAACACGACAGTCACCGTTACAAGTTTTAAATACAGTGTACTTTCCTCAATAAACAATTTTTGAAAAATGCTAGGTGAAAATTCTGACGGCGATCCAACAATATCAGGTTTTTAGAAAATTTAAACACAAAGTGGACACATTTTTACGGACAGTTCAGTGTTGGAGAAGAAAACTGTAAATGCATTTTATTATGAAAACGATAATTAAAAAGATACATTTATATTAGATAAGACATTCATATTTTCTGCGAAGGTATGGGTAATATGAAAGGCCCTTTTGTAATCTAGGTACACTCGGTTTCATAAATAATGTCGCGTAGTACAAGCTAAGCTAATTTTTTTTATGAAACAAGCTTGTACCCCTTGACAAAAATTTTAATCGTGCCTGAAAATTCAAACACCACGCTAATTAAAGTCAGATGTTTTTATAATGCGAAACTGTCAAAATAGTGCTCGGCACAATTACTGCCTGGCGTTATTGCAATAAGTCTTATCTAACTTTTGCATCTTAACTAAAGGGCGCCTAGTGATATTATTAATTATTAGATATTTTGCGACATTATTCATGCGCCCGTGTGTACATATTTTTTTTTGTAAATCAACGTGTTAATTATATCCTAATAAACATCTTAAAACTTTAAAGGAATTAACCTTTTTCAATATACAAATTTTACACTTTTCGATAAAAATATACACCAACATTTTCGGAATGAAAAAAATTGATAAATTTACCTAAGATTCTACCACTTTCTTTTACTGCAGAAGACTTTTTTGTCTCTTACGCAGAATTATTTATAAGAGCCAAAACAAGGCAACAAAATAGTTGACAGGAGGATTTTAGTTGAAGTATTAAAGGCTTCTTTTACAAACGGCTCTGGAACGAAATAGCGATGTACAAAATAGCGAGTATTAAAATAACGGTATCGAAATAGAGACAATCAAAATAGCAATGTAATAAAAGGGCGACTATCAAAATTGCGATGTAACAAAATCGCGATTGTAACGAAATAACGATGTAACGAAATAACGATGTAACAAAATAGCGATGTAACAAAATAGCGACTATCAAAATAGCGATGTAACAAAATAGCGACTATCAAAATAGCGATCTAACAAAATAGCGAATATCAAAATAGCGATGTAACAAAATAGCGACTCTCAAAATAGCGATATTTCGGTTCCGTTTTGGCATATAGCTCGACTAAAGCGTTTCTTTCTAAGAAATTTTTTCAAAAAAAAAACTTTCCTGACTTTTTTCCCGGGATGCTAGAGGGTGTGAATCCGAATCGAACCGAACGGAACCGAACCAGCATATTTAAAAAAAAAACTCTCCAGAGTTCTTCTCCGGAATAGAAAGTATGAATCCAAACCGAACCGAATTCGGTTCAGATCGGTTCGGTTCGGATTCAAACCCTCTAGGATCCCAGAAAAGAATCAGGGAAGTTTTTTTTTGGAAAGAATAAGCTGGTACCAATAGTCAAAATACCGCAGGATATAATAGCGCATTTCGGTTTGGATTGGTTTGATTCGATTCGGTTTAGTTTGATTTGGTATTTTGATACATCGCCATTTTGACACATCGCTATTTTGATACATCGCTATTTTGATACATCGCTATTTTGATACATCGCTATTTTGATACATCGCTATTTTGATACATCGCTATTTTGATACATCGCTATTTTGATACATCGCTATTTTGATACATCGCTATTTTGATACATCGCTATTTTGATACATCGCTATTTTGATATGTCGCTGTTTTGTTACAAACGCTATTTTGATACATCGCTATTTTGATAGTCGCTCTTTCATTACATCGCTATTTCATTACTCGCTATTTCGTACGTCGCTATTTTGTACATCGCTATTTCGTTCCAGAGCCTTTACAAACATATTTGTAATAGAAACCAAAATTATACCTGGTTCTATTGCGAAGTGGCCTTTTTTGTGTACAATATACAAAATAAGATAGGATGAAGATAGTTGTCCCAACTTTCGTCACCTTGAGCCCCTCTCTTATTTTAAAATTAAATAGAGAAAAAATGCAAGAACTTTTAAATGATGTAAATATTTTATAATAATATTTCGTCACTTAAGAATGTTCTAATTTGTTGCGCATGGTATTCTTAAAGTTGGCAAAACAAAATCAAAGCTGACGATATATGGGACAATTACCTTACCACAACATAAGTTTTGTAATAAAAGGCAGATAGGTGATATAGATGACCACATATTAGAGTTTAATAAATCACAAATATATGCCAATAACTTGATAAACACACTGAAGTGTTTTAAAATAACTTTTCTCTTCAACGTTGGTTTTCTAATGTCGTTTATAAATAGAATATTGCAGATAATTAGCCTTGTATGAATTAATTTTTAAAGAAAAAATTGATATATAAAAGAATAATACCTATTATTAAAAAATCTAATAAAAGAGCTACAAAAAAAGACAAAATAAAATATAGGTAAAAAAAAATAATAACAAAAAAAGAAATCTTAAAATATAACCAAAAAACGCTTTACTAAGAAAAAAAATAATTGAAAGTGTTCTTTTAAATTTAGTTATAGACGAGTTAGTATTTTAGTTATTATATTATTAGATAGTACAATGTACATATACCTACATATCAAAAATAAATTTTAAACAGCAAAAATTATATAGGGTCTTTTAAAGGTCTGTACAAATGCTAACCAAATATTCCTGAGCTCAATGTACATACCTTAATTTAAAGTATGTTATTTTTGTCCCAAATTGGTCTGTTTGCCACATATTCCCGGGTATCAATTTTAAAACCAATCCATAAATTAAATTTAACTTTTATTTTTTAACTTAAACAAACAATTTTTCGGAAATGGAGTAATTTTGGACTAGGGTAAGTTACTTACATCAGCTTGTTTTGTACCGTGCATTTAAATTTGACAAGATGGTTAACTATTTTCTTGTTGATTTTGTTCCACCAATATACATATTAGTTTTGTTTTAACTCACCTTTATACTGGTTATAAAACCACCCGAAAAATTCTATTTGCGTTCCAGCTGCACGCGCATTAAGATTTTTCGGACTGTTTTCTGGACATTTTAATGATCTTCAAAGGTAATATTAAGGCTTGCCTGTTTCAAGGACAAGAAGGGAATCCAGTAGACATGTGCATTTGTGATTCCTACTCTTACTTAATTTTTTAAAAATATATTTGAGCCCATTAAAACCATATGGTACTTTAAATTTGATAAAATAATTTATAGAATAAATTTTTTTTTTAAATTATTTACACCAATTTAAACTAAAAAATACTTAAAAATACGTTTTTAAAAGTCAAAATTAATTTTATTTTTCTACCCACCAAAAAGTTTTAGCTCTTAAACATCCCTGGTATACTTTAAATTTAAAACTTTTAACGTAAATCATTTTTGCTAAGGATGTATTAATAAAAACTTAGTATCCTAATGAATTCTAACATCTAACAATATAAAATAACTAAGCTACAATAGTCGGCAACGCTTCTGGTCGTCGGGCTGAGGGTCATTATTATCTCTACACCGCACGAACGGAAAAATCGCTAGTTAGCGGAACAATATTCGATTTTGCAACTTTTGTTTAAATATATATTTTTGAGGAATTTCTCTTCCTAGATAAATAGGGACTGTAAACCTACCCTTGTTTTAATTTTTAGAGTAGTAGTTTTAATGTAGTAGGCTTTGAGAACCAAAACTAAAAAAATACAGTCCTGATAATGATAAATCCTCAGGCTTCTTTTAAAAATGTTGGGAATTAATTGTCTAGTCACAATGCTTTTATTTGAATTTTTCTATAAAAAAATATATAATGTAAGTAAGTAAAAAAATAGTGTTTAAGTAGTGTAGCCGAACATTTTCTGGAAAATACATCGTGATATTTTTTAATATCTTTGTCACGTGCCTCTTGGGGCTCTTTCGACATTTGGCCAACAGGTATATAAGAGCCCTTTTTCGATTATTTTGTGGCATATAATACCAAGGGTACAGTTCAACAAAGCATTTAGCAGTTTCTAGACAATGTTTGTTTAATTTCTCCACTCCACTCCACTTGAAACGACTTGCATAATAATATAAAAGCGGTTTATTAATGCTTCGTCAACCCTGGTTATTTATGCAGATGTTTCAAAGTTTTCGGAAAAACGCCTAACGGTATTCCCATCGTTAGAACTTCCAAAGCCAAGTTTTGGTCGGTCCACTAGTAAACCAAGCTCGTGCCGGAACTGTTCCGGAATTTCCTTATTGCTTTGATCTACTGCCATTTTAATTTAATTCTTTAATCAATTTTTTATCTTGAGCTTCTACGATAAGTGTAGGCAACACTCAAAAAATCTAATCCACGCATGAAGCGTTGATAAACCAAACTTCAGGTTCTCTTCGGTAATTGGTTTTTGTATCATTTGTTCTGTTATTAAAATCCTTGGTGCAACCACCACATAAGTAATACTGCTGAGTGGACTTTGTACCTGTTAAGGCATTACAGACTTTGCCATCAATCATTGTTAAAATCATTTTAAATTCCACCTTAATTAATTTGTCATTTAAACCAAATCCAAAGATTTAAGTGCGTCAATTTGAGTCTGAATGTAATCTACCTCATTTGTAGTGGATTCTGTTGTTTCCTTTAAAAATTGTAGACGTATAGGTCTGCAAATCAAACAGATGTGAAGAAAATCCTAGCATCTGATACATCTTTATCTTGAAAAACTTGTTTGTATTCACTTTGTCCTGAACTCCCATCACATCCCCACTTGCAAATCAGATCCACAACTATATTTGTTCCTGATATTGTGTCAAGAACTTCTTTTTGCAGCATTATTAAACGTTCTGCACTGTGGTTTAATAAAGCTTGAAGTTCGACTTTGGCACAACTTTCGGTTATTGTTATGGTGGATAGCATATTTAGAATTTAAAAACGGCAATGCGCCATAATACATACTATTTAAACAGTGCATTAGTTAAGGTGTATTTGTAACTAGGCTGAAAAATAGATATATATTTATACTTACAGGGGTCAGAGGATTCGTCTGAATCTGTCTCAGCCAACAGCTTTGCAAACACCTCCACAGCCTCGTTTATTAGCTCATAGTAGTTGACTATTACGACTTTGTCGTTTATCAAATTTTTCCCATTTAAGTAGTAGGCTAAGCGGGTGCTGGACCACCTTGAGGAGGAACTGACCTAGTCTAACATTGATCACAAAATTTTTGTTGGCTATTAATTTTACTCTGAAACTGACCTTGTATTTTTAGAAAGGTGGAAATGTGAATAATTTGGTACCTTACCAGTTTTTATTTTTTAGTTACATAGTTTTAGCATTTCAAAGCACTTTTACCGTTTTTTTCTAATTTAGTTAGTTGTTAGTGTGTAGTTTGTTTACCAAGAGAATTTAGACAAAAAGCTTTGTGTGCTATAGTGTATCTTACATAAAAAACTATAAACTCAAAATCGTTAAACAGTTTTAATAAATTAAAAGTGCTCTAAACAGTACATATTTTGGAAAAATGTACACTATTAACGCAATAAGTATTTTCTTGTTTTTATTTTTATTTTGTATGAACCGAACCGAACCGGTACTTAATTATTTTCTCTGAAATAATTTTAATTAAATTTATTTTTTGAATAATTGCGATGGTTGTACCCATTTACAAGATATTATTAACAATAGGTATATTGCCTATCAGTAGTTCTTGACAATAAAGGGCTATAATATTGCTTTTCATTGCTGTGAAGCTATGATAGTGGCAATAACTTGCGTTTATTGCTACCTGAACATCAGTAATTGGATCCCCATGGAATGGAGTGTTTCGCAGCACAACTTCTGCACGGGGTGTGCTGCTGAAAGACACGAAATATGACGGTGTTTTATGTCGTCTGCTTTTATCGGAGAAGCTGGAGAGGATGCAGGATATATTTAGATAAGTAATTTTTATTTATTTTTTAATATACTAAGTATTTTTCAGCTTGGATATGGCTTTTCACCCGATCTCCTTAATAAAGAGGACATCTTATTCGACTTGGTAGACAAAATCGGTCTGGCTGGATACCTTTTCAGTTTTTCAAGAGGAGGTTCCAGACCTGAACGAATTGGTTTGGTTAGCGTTTAACAGAAATGCTTCGCCAGACACAAACAGAGCGGCAGCCTCTGAACAGATAAATCATACATATCTATACACATAATAATTCTCCAGAAGATTCAGTTACGTACTCTGGATATTTTCTTAAAATTCTTGGTGTGGGGTGCTAACTCTTTGTTATTAAAGATAACAAAAGTTTAATTTGGCAAACTATTCGAATTTTTGATGTTCTTTAAGATACCTAAATAAAAAAAATAGAGCATCGCTTTTTGGAGATTTCGAGTTTTTTTTAAAAAACAAAAAAAATTATTTGAACCCCTGAAGAATATTTTTTTTTAATTAAAAACAAAACTATATTAGGGGGTTTTGGCTCTTAATAATGCAGGGTGGAGTGCTCTCTAGTAAGTTGTATATTTTTTCTTTTAGCCCTGTTTATGAGAAAAAAAGAGTTGTGTTTTGTTGACCCCCCTTTTTTTTATATATATAAAAAAATTAGTTCTTTTTTCTGATTTTTAGCGGGAGAAGCATTGCTGGTTGTTCAGGATTTCCTGGCTCGGGATATTATAGATTACATGGTGTCCCGTATTGTTTTTACGCCCCAATTACCGCCCCCACCTTATATCCGGTCGGCGGGGCAATTTGGGTTAAGCCTTTTTGTTAAACTTTATCACGCTACACCCCGTGAGGTTTTACATTCTAATTATTTAAATGACTTCATCTAAGGTGAAAAAATATACCATATATTTTTAGGTTAGCTTAGAATTTGTTAATTTATATACGATAGAATTTGATTAGTCTAGGTTAGCTTAGGTTAAGATTATTATATATTTTTTAATATTTTTTTATTTATTATATTCTTTTTTAATTTTTATATTTATTTACAATTAGTATTATTAGTTAATTCATCTACACTTTAAATCTAGTTCTTTTAAATAAATTAGCTAAGGTAGAAATAATATATTTGTAGCTACCTGACATAACATAAGACCTAATTAAGATTAGTTTACAGTTATGATGTTATTATCTATGCAACTTCTATAAAATATTTATAAGTATTTTAATATTTAAGTGTTGTACTAAAATAGGGTATTTTAGTAATCTTTGTAAATCTCATCAATAGAAGGCGCTGATGTTGATAGGCTGGGGTAAATGGTAGAGGGGATAAAATTGCTTACTTGGATGTATGCTGAGGTGGTAAGCGTTCTTTTACGTTCTTCTTTTAGTCGAAGCAACAACCTCCTCCTTTGTTTAAAAGTTTTAGTTATTTTTTTCAAAAATGGCGTCATTTATTTCTTTGTCCACAAGACCCTGCAGGTTACAACCTGAACCGTTTCAAAACCAACACACACCAACATTTCCGCGCACTAGCCGCTTTTCGAGCGTGATAGGGATCTCCTTGCGAGTGCGCATACCCGTAAAAAAAAACAAAAAAGAAAGTTAAGTGAAGATCGCGAACGTAGGTATGGTCGAGGATGTTAATGCATCCGCGAACTCTAATGTGTCCACGGATGCGCAAGTGGTTGCGAATGTGAATGTGGTGACAGGCGCAAGTGAGGTTGCAGGTAACGGTTTATAGGCCCTGCGTGAATACCTGGCTGATTTCAATAGCAAACTTAGCGACGAAGAAATCCTAAAGTTATTAAAATCACCAAGCATCGCTCTTTGGTCACCCGGAGCTGCAGATCAATTTCTTAGCAATTTGCAGCCGGCAGAACTACAACCAACTATTAGCAATGCCATTGTAGGCGAGGATGGTATATTGGCCCCTACATCCCATTTCTCCGGAAATAAATAATCGCCGAAGAATATCGATGGCAGGGCGGAAGCGGGCAAGTCAATTCCCCGAGCTGTTATCGATATTAACAAAACCCACGTAGAAATTCAAGAAACCGACGAGGCAAATTGTTTTGTGTTTTTTGAAAAACTCGAAAATGCGGTATTTGATTTTTTTTTATTTAAGCGTTGTAAAAAGCGTCTAAAATTCTTTTAGTTTGCCAATTTAAACTTTTTTTATCTTTAATAATAACAAAGTTAGCAATGGTGGACCCTTAACTTGGAACACTTTGTATACACGAACAAATGTAGTTATATAATTTTTTTTGAATAAAAAAACAAAAGTTTTTGATTGGATTTCAGGATACGTCATCGTCATTATATTAACACCGTCACCAGATGGAGCACCTACCTCAAATGAGGTATTATTAAGTCAAAGTGGTCGGTTGAATTTTCACGAGATAAGGCTTGCGAACGGCTTTGACGTAATACTTCTTTATCACGCTATTCCGCGTGAAGTTTTACATTTGAATTATTTAAATGACTTCATCTAATTAATTAAGGTAAAAAAATATCATATATTTTTAGGTTAGCTTAGGATTTCTTAATTTATCTACGATAGGATTTGATTAGTCTAGATTAGCTTAGGTTAAGATTATTATATATTTTTTATTATTTTTTTATTTATTATATTAATTTTTAATTTTTATATTTATTTAACATTAATATTAATTAATTAAATTACAATTTAAATCTGTAATACCTTTTTTTAAATAAATTAGCTGAGCTGGATATAATATATTTGTACCTACCTGACATAACATAAGACTTAATTAAGGTTCTTTTGCAGTTATGATGTTATTATCTATGCAATTTTTATATAATATTTAATTTTATATTTTAATATTTAATTTTTATATTTACATAGAACATTTGTACAACAAAATAGTGTATTTTAGTACAACGGTTCTATGTAAACTCTTTCGTTTGTATACTGTTAATGCACGTAGGGTTTATTCCCTCGCACAGCACCTAAACAAAGAACAAATAGATGCCTACTATTTTTATATTTAAAAAAAAAATATACTACACCATAAGAAAATACTTTAAACCTTTTTTAGTTACATTATTTACCAAAGGTTAATTGCACAGAACTGTCAGAACATACTACAGGTACTGACAATACTGAGATTCGCCTATTTTACAATTTTTAAGCTGTATATTGTAATTTTCTGTTTCTAATTGTGGAATACAGACAATTAGTATTATTATTAAATTTTTTGTCCACAAGTGAGGTGAAGATTGCGAATATGGCTCTAATCTCTCTCTAAATCCTCCTTTTTTCAAAAGTTTAAGTAATTTTGTTTCAAAAATGGCGTCGTTTAATTCTTGTGAAAGTGAAGTGAAGATCGCGAACGTGAATATGGTCACGGATGGTAATGCAACCGCGAACTCTAATTTGTCCGCGGAGGGCAAGTGGTCGCGAATGTTGTGGCAGGGGCAAGTGAGGTTGCAGGTAAGAGTTTAGCGGCTCTGCGTAAATACGTGACCGATTTCAATAGCAAACTTAGCGACGAAGAAATCCTGAAGGTATTAAAATCACCAAGAATCGCTCTTTGGTCACCCGGGGATGCAGAACAATTCCTTAACAATTTGCAGCCGGTTGCGAGTGACTCGGTAGTGGGGTATGATGGAAGAACCACAACCAACCATTATCGATGCCATTGAAATAAATAATCGTCGATGTATCGATGGCAGGGCAGAAACGGGCAAGTACTATCCTGAGGTACTATGGATATTAACAAAACCCACGTTGAAATCCGAGAAACCGGAGCCAATCAAGGGATCCAAAAAATAATCGGCAAACATCATACCCACAAAAGAAAGCAAAAAACCTGCTCAAAAGTGGTCCAGCACCCGCTTAAGCCTACTACTCAGGGATATTCGGATTCAGCGAGGTCGAAATAGGGGGAATTGACTTTTAGTCTCTCTTAAACAATTAATAAATAATTTTAAAAATTTGTGGCAATAACAAATAGTTTTTTATAATCTGGTATAATAAGCCCTATAAACCACAACAATAAAAAACATTTAAAAAATAAAAAGACTCTATTTGTTTTAGCGGTATTTTATTTAACGCTGTGTTAACATACACATACCTTCTCTGCGGCGAGGTCTCGCCCTACGGCGGGCTTTACCGGTGCGCCCGGGGCCACTCTGCCCCCAGGGACGTGCGGTGAAATATGAGACAATTAAAGCAATTTTTTTAAACTTGCTTATTTGTATTTTTCTACTGTTTTTAGTTTTCTGTAAACAATAATTTCTTGCTTTAGCCATGGGCGCGCCCAGGGGGGAACCTCAGGACTCGCCCCCTCCCATGTCCAAGAATTTTTTTAGAAATTTTCATGAGAAAAAAAACAGAAACATGGCATTATGGGGTCTCGTCCCCTCAAGACATATTCCTAAGTGCGCTACTGCTTTAGCCTACCGTTATTTATGATACCTATTTATCTTTTTATTAAAACTTTTTAAAGAAGACTTTTTGTTAATCAAAAAACCCAATTCCACAACTGTATAGTTTTCTATTCATTTTGGGTTTGAAAAAAAGAGATCCAATTCTTCACAAAATCAATTTAACATTTTTTATTCAAAGTCTAAAATACCCCGACGCGTTTCGAGCCAATTGCAGTTTTAACGGCTGTTACAATATTCTTTACCGAAACTGCACTGTGAAACGCGTATACATATAAGGAATCTAACAGACTGCTTATTTCAAGGCTACAGGGCGCGAACTGAATTCTCGCATTTGACTGGCATTCGTGGACCCGCCACCAGTGTTGCCAAACTTTTCTGACGACTTTCCTACAACTAAGTGAAAACAACTCTTCATATTCTTCAAAACATTACCAAAAAAAGCATTAACACATTTTCTAAATAAAAATATACGAAAAAACCAAACAAATACAAGATTTATAACTTAAATCATAAGTTTTAGAAACCAAAATTATTTAAATTTACCTACATAAGTTTGGTAAACTTGTTGTAATATTTGCAAAACATAACTTTGCCTCAAAAAAGCGGATAAAAACCTTCAATCTTTAATCATTTTGGTTCAAAACTCATATTGAAGGAAAACCTTCGAATGTGACAAGACTGCCCCTCACTGTGTTTTACATAATGAATGAAGCAATTGTATTTGCGTCGAGCGCGCGGAGCCAGCGCTTGTCGAAAAAGCGACGCTGCTCTCGGATCAAATCAACCGAACAGTTGAATTGATGAATTTTTATTTGTTTTCTATTCTTATTCTTATTTGTTTTCTACATGTATAACAAAGACAGCTGCTTATATGGTTGTTGTTTCTTATACGCCTTTCTATTGTATACAAATAGGTATATAATATAAGACGCCGTTTTTCTAGTACATAAGTACGCGCAAAATATTGCTTCTGTTACAGTCTTACTACTCCTACAAGACTGGCGCTAATTTTAATAGTGAACTATTAACATGTTATTTTTATTAGTCTGATTTTTTGCGTTTGTTTGATTGCGCCCTCTGCCGAAGTGCGGTAGAGTGGTGCACGATAGCCCAGGTCATCGGAAATGCGATGACTAATGTTGAGGAGTAAGTCACCTTTCCAATTTGTCTTTCACTTTCAGATTGTTTTTTTTTCTGATTAATCGTTTTTTATTTTGTTTAAGGAAATAGGGTGTTTGACAGTAGTAAAAATAAATATATATTTATATTTATATGCTAAAAACAAACTTCTTTGTTTAATTTTTTCTCAAATTCATAGTTCTTTTAATTAAATAAATTCATTGAATTAAAACAATTAGCCATGTAATTCAAAACAGGCGGTCTACCAATCAGCTGCGAGTGACGTCACAAAACAGTAAACGCCTCAAACGAACCTATTTTCTGTGTTATTTTCTTATGGTTATGTGTGTGTTTAAAGTGCGAATTATCGTCCTAAATTAGATTTTATTTTGTGTTTTGCTTATAAAAAATATTTTCAATGGAAAACGGATTCTCCAAAGCCGATAGCTCCAACTTGCCAATGCTCCATTCCTTAATGGTGGCAGGCTTCTTTGCCAACAACAGTGATTTTGGTTCTGCGGAATTTAGAAATGTTAAAATATTCTTCACCTACTTTAACTCATTTAGATTTTGAGATTAGGTTATATGTTTTGCTTTTTTGTTTAATATGCCACTTACAATAGATTCAATTAAATACCCAATCATTATTATTTTAAGCATCAAGAAACAATCAAAAATTGCAAAACAGGGAGGCAAAAATACAACGACCAGCAATACTTAAAGTACTGCATAGGTTACACTACATAGTCCTGTGTAGGTACTGCCTAGTCCTGCCTATGCACTGCCTAGTCTTTCATATGCACTGCTCAGTCCTACATTTAGCCTGCATGTGCACTGCCTAATCCCGCATTTAGAGGTACTCCCTAGTCCTGCCTAATAACTGCCTAGCACCGCCTAAAAATTTGTACACCTTTCTGCCTATCATAGTTGTTCACCTTATAATAAACATAACCTCAAAAATTTCATCGTCATTTACGAAATAGTTATATATATTATAGACAACGTGAGAAAAATTAGAAACAATTTAGTTATACTATACACAAATGTAAAGTGAAGATGTTTTAGATAAGGCCCTTGGGTCTCTTCGAGCTAGTTCTAGCCACTTTTTCCGTTCTTTTACTGCTGTAGGCACATGAATAAATAGTTTTTCAGGTGTTGTTATGCTAGTATTCGCACACTGAACTACGCACCACTTATAGGACATTTTTTTACATAAAAAATAGTAAAAACACAGACCAAAAATAAATAAACATTGAATGTCGTGTATCTGTCTGCGAGTTTACTGCGCTGTGACGTCATTGCAACGCCATGCTAAAAATCAGCGTTTTAGCGGCAAATTCAAATCGGAAATTAGAAAACTTGATTTTATATGTAGTCATGATAAAATATACTATTTTAATATTTTTGCGTAGCAAATTAGGGACCTATGTATCATTCGAAACACTTTTCTAAAATTTGTCAAATGGAATAAATGCCGGACCACAGGGTGCGGCTCGACGGTTAGATTCTCCCGAGAGAGCCCCAGCCTAATTTAAGCTATTTTAGTAATGGTTCTTAATTTCTGATTGGATTATACGAATACCAATTTTTAAATAGGTCGACGCCGCAGAACCAGAGCGGGCACCTGCTTTTTAGTAGCTTTCCAGTTTATTAATTTTATTTTTGTTTTTATTTAAGGCCCCGGCTCAACAAGTCCGCGGATTATGTCTAGACTTTTTGTCTAGGGTTTTGTATTCATCCGTATTACCCACTTTTAAAAAAACACACATTCCAATGTATTCTTTAGAAAAGTTATGGATCCTGTCGTCCTAAAGCAGAAAATTGAAGAAAGGCATCTAGAATTAATTTTTGGGTTTCGTACTCACGCTTATTTTTTCTTAAAAGAACTTATCAAGCATTTAAATGTATGTATTAATGTCAAGCTTAGAAATTTTTTTACGACTCCTGCGGATAGGTATTTTTTATTGGATTTTTTTAACCTTTTAATCCAATATATTTAAATGAAGTACTCGAAAATATGTTTCTTGCATAAGAAAACAGTGTTGCAGGATTCGGGTTTTGAAATACTTATTTTTCTATTTTTTATGAACTTGGAAATTACCATATTCAAAAACTTATTTCAAAACTTTAGGTTTTACTCGAGCTTTCTTGTGTGCTTCATTCATAACATTTTAAATATGTATCAAATTTTTGAATATAGTTTTAATAAAAATATTTGTTAGGTACCTATTTAGTTTATATAATATTAGTTAGTAACTAACTATTTTTAAAGTTTATTTGTGTATGAAGTATTTTTTTATTTAGTTAAGTAAAACGGCTCACCTGGCCTGACCAACCCTAATGCCAGAAACCTATAAACTTTTAAAACAAATACATCATGTAGATATCATTGTAAAATATTTATAGTCTTTTGTTTGTTTAAGCGAACGTATGATGAGCTTTTTTACGTCTTTAGGCTGTTTGCATAGGACTGCGGAGACTCCCCTACAACTCTATTAGTGTTAAAATGGCCACCTATTTTGCAGGAGATGTTTTATGACAACGAAATTTTAGATGTTTTGCCGTGCCTGCGGTAATGGGGGTATCCCATGCGTTTATGTTAAAGCTGTTGTGGTTTTGCAAGGACAAATATATCCAGAGAATGAAAGCTGAGAAGACTCCTAAGTATTTTTTTTATTTGTAAAGCAACATGGCCCACCTCGGCAGACCTTCCATAATGCCATCATATAGGTATTATAGTAAAATATTTAGTTTTTTTGCTTATTTCAGCGAAAGAATGATGAGCTTTCTTACGTGTTAAGTATGTATGTAAGTATGTAAGCCCCACAGCATAGAACCCCGTAGGCTCCCCTACAACTCCATAGACGTCAGAATGGCCACCTAATGACTTATGATAACGGTATATTAGATGTTTTGCAGTGCCTGCGAAAATGGGGGTTGTCCCGGGCGTCAATCTAAAACCTGAGAAGATGTTGTGGCTTTTCGAAGGCCAAATTTATGCAAATAATAAAAGCCAAGATTTGTCATAGATATATAAAAACATTTTTTATATATATCACGATTATCCCGAACCACTTTATTTTCTCCATAAAACACCTTCGCATTCTTGATATAAATAATAGAGGTTCTACTTACAACAAAAGTATATAATCGAATTTTTTCGTTTTCTTGAGCGGTTAAACTTGTAATGTGTTTATTTGACAAAAATAGTTTATAATAAAAAACCGTATGTTACTAATTTTTTTCAATTGTTTTAGTTGAATTATAGCCCTTACAATGCAATTAGGTCACTTGGAGAATATTTCTTCCACTGCGACGAACATGGGCTTGAGATCCGTCCCACCCCTCATTGAGGAATGCCGGGAGCATCGTCCTCTGATGGAGCCGAAATGGAGGACGTTATCAGAGAATGATGATCTACTGATTTTAGAATAGAAATGCACCTGGGGTTCACAGTTTCCTGCGAGCTTTTTACTAAAGCGTTTATTAGCATCATGGAGTTCATCTTTACTATATTGTCAGTTATAATTCTAATACCAGATCCTGTGGGGCGAGAAGTTCTGTTGCCAAACCACATTGTCTCACAATTCATAGCTATGTATAAAGGGTTGGAACATCTAAGGTATTAACCATTTTATGGTTATGCTCGGGCTGAATGAAGCCTAATGAGGCAGAAACGCGTCCCCGAGCTACCTTTACCTCTGAGGACTTGCCCGTGAAACTTTTTTGTTAAGACTTCGTGAACTTCCTTCAAATTTAAAAAATGCAGGGCTCAGGCTGTTTTCTGGGAGCAGATTATATCTGTCTCCGTCGCGACTTCAAAATTAGCCTCAAAACCGAGGCAACCCTGACCGAAGCTGCAAATTGACAGTTGGTCTCTCCTCAGTAAACACCATATTTCATATTTCTTTTTCAGTTACCCACATCATCATTTCATCTCCTTCCATTTTATGGTTATGCTCGGGCTGAATGAAGCCTAATGAGGCAGAAACGCGTTCCCGAGCTACCTTTACCTCTGAGGTCTTGCCCGTGAAACTTTTTTGTTAAGACTTTTTAGCTCACACTACTACTATACTATAGTAGTGTGAGCTATAGTGATCCTAATTTTTTCGAGAAAAAAAAAGTTGCTCCGATTTCAAAAATTTTTATATATCTTTGCGTTTCAGATGATTTTGAAACTTTTTTGTTTCGCCGTCTGTCCGTCTGTCTGTCTGTCTGTCTGTCTGTATGTCTGTCTGTAACGACCAACGCGCATAACTCAAAAACCGTTTGCCCGATTTTAATGAAATTTGGTATCTGCGCTGGGTTTTGGGACGAGATGGTCCCATTTAAAAATGAACAAAATCCACCAAACACAAGCCAAATAAAAGGGAGGGGGTATATTTCAAAAATTAGTTTATGTAAAAATATGGCGTGTGTGATATCAAACGAAAGGTAATTGCTTCTGGAGTTAAATAAAATACATTTTACTTTTAAAAAAAGGGTGGGGGTAAATTAAAAAAATTAGTGTTTATGTGGAAATATGGCGTGTGTGATATCAAACGAAAGGTAATTGAGTCTGGAGTTAAACAAAATACACTTTAGTTTTAAAAAAAGGTGGGGGTAGATTTGAAAAATTAAAGTTTAAGTCAAAACATGGCTTGTGTGGTATCAAACGAACGGTAATTGAGTCTGGAGTTCAATAAAATATATTTCAGTTTTTAGTTATATTAGCTCACACGTACACTATAACTATAGTACCTAGTGTGAGCTTGGGTGCCCATAGATTGGCAGAGTATTTACCTCGTGAACTTCCTTCAAATTTAAAAAAATATTTAAGTAAAAATTAGAAAAATATCTAAAGAAAATTTAAAAAAAACTCAGTAATAAAAGAGGACAGGGAAGAAAGAGGAAGCGAGAGAAAATAATACATAAAATAAGTGGTTGGTTACAAATGGATGTCTTTAGTTTTTTTTTGTATCTTAATTTGTGAACGTTTTCATCAAGCAATGAGGTAAATTCTTATACACTTCTTCCTCTTCCGCCTACTTCGAACAACGTGGCGTATGCGTAGTTTGGGTCGAATCACGTATGAAAAATCAATGTATACCGGGAACTAATAGACTGTTAGTATAAAAATGTTCAATAAGACAGATTTGAAATAGATAATTATTGTAAAAAAGTCTAATAGATGGCATCACCACGTCTAATTATTAATATAGTACATCCCCTAGAATCTCTTATAACAGATATTTAACCGGGACTTATTTCAATAAAGCGGGTACTATTATGACAGTTTTCCATTGAAAACTTACAGTTTATCTTTCAAAATTGACATATCAAAGTCGAATTTATAAATCCAGTCGTGTAATTTCCATTAATAATGGGGACACGAATAATTCCGGCTCTTTTAATACACAAAGGCATAATTTTGAAAGAAGACTGCTATTCTTATAATGCGAAACTGTCAGAATAGTGCCCGGGACTATTACCGCCAAGCTTTATTGCAATAAGTCGCTAATAACTAAGGGACAGGAATGTTACTTAATTTACCTCGTGGAACGAATACTACTCACTCGTTCTACTTCTTGTTCTTCAAAACCACATACCACGGACGTTAGCGTATGTAACTCAAAAGATGACTCAAAGTAAAAAAAGTACCTAATAGTATTCATATTTTGAACAAAATTTTTAAAAATTTATTCTTTTTGAATAAAGAATATATACGTTTTTTTTTTGTTCATGAAATTAAATACAACTTACTTTTTTTCATCAGCTATTAACTGTATTTCTACAAATTTTAATCCAATTAATGGGTGTATGACGCTGCATACCGGTAATACAAAAACCGGGCCTAAGCTAAAGTCTAAGATTTGGAGTCTTGCAGGCAAACACATTTAAAATTTCTTTGGTGGTTCTAGTTGCACATAGCTAGAGTTACTATCAGTTGAAAGTGTCGATGTGAAAATAATTGACTACTGTTTCTAAAATACATGATTTTTATTGAATCGAATAAAATAATCAAAATTCAACAATACATACATTTTTAAATTTAATATTCATAAGCATTCATTATAATTTATAATATTTTCAAAACGAATTATTAGAATGTAGTTTTACAAAGTTCCTATCAAATCATGATAACAAAATTCCTCTAGAGTCTGGATTTAAAATGTTTAAAAATACTTACAAACCATAATGTCCAAAGTCTATTAATTAAAATGACCAAAAATACTCATTGTCTTGTTTATATTATCAAAATATCTTCCAAACGATTAAATTAAAAGACCTCACCGAATAGGCCAGGAGCTACCATACAATCTTTACACACTAATCTGGACTCCATAATACATTTAAGCATTTTTACTTTATTTTTGACTTTTTTAAAACTTTTTAAGATTTTTAATTTTTTTGCTGCAACTTTAACACTGATCTTATGTAATCCAAGAAATCGCATTTATAGGCCCAAATTATCCTGTTTATCTCTCCACTTCTGACAATAACACAATAACAAAGCCGGGTCAATGTTCTTTCAAGCTAATTTTTTCGATCAATAATAAAAAAATAAAAAGTAGGAAATAAATTTGTAAAATTTTTTTTTAAGTCACAAACTTTTATAAAATGCACTAAAAATTAAAAAATAATTTTCTTACTTTTTAATATTATCATAATATTAAAAACGATGGCCGACTGATGAAAATTTTGATGATGTTAGCACGATAAGATATCCGTATCAATTAAATATCACTATTTGCAAGAATTAATCTAGCAGAAAAATGCAAAGGTACCAAACCCACCCAACCCGACCTAAGATACCCCAGCATTTCTCTGACATAGGTATGGCAATGGCATAACATTGCGGCACATCAAACATATCTTTGATGACCTGCTATGTTGAATATTCTTTAAGTGTTTAGATCACAAATTTAGATTAACTTATGCTTTGATTTGCGGCCATCGCTTTTATTATTATGATAATATTAGAAAGTTAGAAAATTATTTTTTTAATTTTTAGTGCATTTTATAAAAGCTTGTAACTTAAAAAAAAATTTTACAAATTTATTTCCTACTTTTTATTCTCTCAGCTATCTACTCTATTAAATGAAAATATTTGTTCAATAACAGAACAGAAGAGTTTATTCTAGATTATAATGAAATCGCTGATCGTGAGTTGTTTGGAAACTCATTTTTATATTGGGGGAAGGAGAGGGTGGGGGTAGAGGTAGAAATATATTTTTTGTTTGGGCTGTATTGCCATCGGACCTTTATGCATATACCAAATTTTATAAAAGTCATTTGAAGTAAAGTGTGTCAAAAACGCATTTTTTATGGAAGGGGGTGAGGGGTAGGGAGGACATTTTTTCATTATTGTTGTATTGTCATCGGACCACTATATGTATACCAAATTTCATCCAAATCGGATAATGGGAAGTGTGTCAAAAACGCATTTTTCTATAGATGGGGGTGGGGGTAGAAGTGGTAGGATTCTTTTGGTGGTGTTTGAATATTTTTTTCTTAATGTTGTATTGTCATGGGACCACTATGTGTGTACCAAATTTCATCCAAATCGGATAATGGGAAGTGGGTCAAAAACGCTTCACAAGATTTGATAGATAGTTAGATAGTTAGATAGTTAGACAGAACATCTGAAGCTAAATAAAAGCTTGTAAAAATAGATATGTTACTAATATAACTACACAGAAAATCCACTATAAACTGCACGATCATAATCGACGAAGCTGTAGAGGTATTTGTGGAGCTACTATCACAAACCGGCTCGGACGAATCATCGGACCCACAGAACACCAAAGGGAAGAAATGCAAACTACGTGTTAAACCGTTGGTAACACGAGAATAACCTTAACACGGTCCAGAAAGAGAGAAGACTATAGCTCTCTGTCTAGATCAAACATGTCGGGACACAGCTGATTTTTGTCAAAATAAATCAGCTGATATCACAGAACACCAGCTGAGCTGATATTTGTTAAAATAAATCTGCTGGTCAGTGAAAATCAGCTGTTGATGGGAAAAACGTTTGTTTTTGTTAAAATGTATTTTTTCAGAACCATCCCATTTAAATCATGGCATACTTTTTCCATCAAATTTGCACAAAAATATCGTCAAATAGTAAACCTTTGTGGACAATAATTTTTTTACAAAATTTATGGAAAATACCAAAACTTTATATGAAATGGTTCTGAAAAAATACATTTTAAACAAAAACAAACTTTTTGTACCATCATCAGCTGATATTCAATGAACAGTATTATATTAATATTTAAAAATTAATTAATAAACATATTATAGTACTTACCAGCTTTTTTACTGCTAAAGATACATTTATATGAACTGTGATATTGTTATTTTAGTGTTGAGCAGATAGTAAACTAAAACACTTTCCGAGATTTTTTATTCCGACACATTTTATTGAACTTAAACACTTTTCCGGATAGACAGTTCGCTCAACTAAAACCCTTCCCAGGACAGATCCTGCGCCGAGGGGCTGATCAATGCGCTTCGGACTAATAAAAATCAGTAAAAATTAGGTCCTGGCAGGACCTTTGGTTTGGTATTATTCGTTAGTCATTTTTGTCTTTTTTTATCACTTTATACCTAAATAAGACCAAGAAGGACTTACAGGACCAACAAAAATATGGATTATGTAAAGAACTGTACACAATTTTTGCTATTGATCAGCCTTTCTCTCTGCAATGAATTGCAAGACAAGCAGTGATAGAACCACCATACAGCAAGACCTTCTGCAGGGCAGAGGTGCTCCCACCAACTAAACCTTTTTAATTTCGCTGAAATCATTTTTTACTTATCACTGTGTGTGTGTGATTACTCCAGCCCTTCGGGCTCTCTATGGAGCATACGCCTCTCAGCAACCCTGTGCCTTGCTGCATTGTAGTTCTGCCACTGTTTATTTACATATTGAAATAAGTTTTTATAAAATACACATTATACAGGGTGTTTCATAATTCAATAACATAATTTTAGTGTTGAATTCCTTAAGTGGTTTCAAGGCAAAATTTTCATATAACCTTAAACGCCTTGTTTTAAAGTTTCTTTTATTTAGTTTTTTATAGCTCTTGTACTTTTCGAGATATTTAGTTCAAATTTGGCATATTAAGCTATAGGCACTACACTTTTAGACATGCCAAATAATAGTAAACATGTACAGAGTGACCCTTTTTCAGGGGTCATGTCGCCTTTTCCCCCAGAATTTTTTTGTTTTAAGCCACTGGTAGGGAGAAGTAGGAATTTTAAAACAAGAAATAAAATCTTTGTTTCATTTGCAAACTTTTTTGTTTTTCTGAAATTTTTTTGCTGCTTTAACCATTTTAGAGAAAATCGCTGTTGCACCAAAGGCTGCTATCATAATATAAAAAATGCTCCAGTATGGTATGGCGAGTATATCAAAATAAACAAATTAATTAAAACCTATTTGACATGCCTTAACTTGTAGTGCCTATAAGTAAATATACGAGCCAAATTTGAGCTAAATATCACAAAAACTGTAAAAGCTATATAAAAAAAGTAAATTTAAACACCCTGTATCTCTACTACTAAGTGTTTGTAGACCTTTGTTTATATAAACTTTTTGTCTTGGAATCATGGGACATTGTATATACAGTTTGAGTGTACATTTGTATATACAGTTTGACTTATGGGACACTTGTATATACAGTTTCACTTATTGTAACTGATCCTCAGCACAGAAATCAAAGAATATGTTTTTACACAATACACAAGTCAAATTTTATGAATTTATATGATTTTGTGGATGTCCTGATATTGTATAGTTTAGAATTTTACACAATTGGGCTTTATGTTTTGTGTAAAAATATAGTTTTTGATTTCGGTTAAGAGGGTCGGATACCATTAGTCAAACTGTAGATAGGATTACTTAACAAAGTAATGTGAACTTTCTATTTTATGCCTAATTTACCCATAACATAATGCACAATGGAAAGATTTAGTGTTTATACTTTATGTCTACAATACTAAGGAGATGGAAACAGAGATATTAAAATTAAGCAATGAGTTTGTTCATTGTGCATTAAGTTTTTGGGTAAACCAGGCCTTACTTAGAAAAATGCCATGATAATATAAGTTATGTGAATAATGACCTGTTCTAGTTTAAAGATTTCTGAAGTTTTGACATGTTATAGAATTTGCAGACAAAATAACAACTACCTTTTTCAGATAGAACAGTCACACCCCCCACCATATTCAAAAGTTTAAAAAATATATATTTTTTGTGTCAACAAGTGAAAAAAAAACATTTTTTGACATTACAATTGACATGTAAAAAAAATTATTTAGTTGTTTTCTTTTTTCACAAGCTATAAAATATTGTTTGTGAGCAGAATCCTCTTTTGGGGGACCAACAAAAATTTTTATGTTAGAAAGAAAACCTGTCTAAAATAATTAAATAAAAATAAATAAAACAAAAAAAAACTTTGTAAAATTTTTATTTTAAAAGATTTTACAGTGAAAATTGCGAAAAATAAATAATTACTACTATCACTACCATAAGAAATTATTATTATTTTTTTACTTCACCAAGCCAAACTTTCCACTAAGATTGTTAAAAAATTTAGATTTATTAAAATAAAACTAAGTGAAACATTATAAACCACCTTAAAAAACATGACTGCTGAAGCTCCAATTGACACCTGTTCAAAAAACATAGCATTACTACCCTAAATACAAATTTAGCTTTGAGATTACATTGTCCGGTAATTATGCAGAATAAAATATTATTTTACAGCTTATGCAGTGGCGCACCCAGGAATATGTCTTGGGGGGGGGGGCGAGGCTTCATGATGTCGTATTTCATGCTATTTTTTGTGTTTATTCATGAAATATGTGGAAAATATATAAAAAAAAACTTAGGTTTGGGGCCCCCCTGGCTGCGCCCATGGCTTATTGCATTACAGATTTCTTGACATTAGCCCAAGATTTACATGGCATTATTGGCAAAACAGTACAAATTACAGGTTAGCTGTTATCACTTGGTTAGTACTATCTGAGGGGAACACAAAGCTGCCTTGGCAAAATTAAAAAACAGTGTTTGTTTTACTTAAAAATAAAACAAATTTTCATTCATTTCCAAACAAAGCATGCAACTTGTTTGTTCTGTCTCTCTTTAAGTAACATCATCTGAGTGAGAGAGAGGACACAAAAGTTGCATGCATGGAAAAGTTGCACAGTCCGAACAGGGTATTAGGCAATAAAAAATGCTATTTATAAAACTCAAGGATACTGTTTCAGTTCCATATTGACACATCTCTTTCTCCCCAGAAAAAAACAGGTATGTGCCATGATCAAATTGATACAGTAAAGTTGAGTTTATAGTTAAGGCTCTAAAGCTGGTTTGTCACTATGAAAGTTTCTCTAAAATGCATGCAGCCATCTCATTTCAAGTGCCATCATCGGATATAGTGACATGGGTTTGATGCAGTCAGAACAGGGCTTAAGTCAAACTTATTAAGCAGGGAGGCAGGAATTTTAAAGCTATATAGCAATAACAATAACAAACAAAGCCATATTGCCATAAAGTAAGCAGTAAGATGCAACAAAAAATGTATTATCCTACAAACATGGGTCTACACAGTGGCATATATGTCAGAGGCAGCCCCCCCCAAAAGCTAAGTTTTTTCTAATATTTTCCACATATTTCATGAATACAAACATAAAATATGGCTTCATGGGGTACCACCCCCCCCCCCTACCTATATTTTACAGATCAACATTTTAATAACCTTTTTATACTTTTTGATATTGGAGTGTATTGTTTGAGGTTAAAACAACCCTAACTAATAAATTACAGCTGCTACCACTCCCAAACAGTTACCTATCTATCTATCACTTAGGTACAGATCAGGTTTACACTAAAAACCAACTACTATCCCCTTGGATTACCCTCTACCACCAAAAAACAACCTACTACCAACTTTTGCTACCTTCTACCAGCAATAAAGTAACTACTTCCACCTTCCCCTAGCTTCTACCAGCAAAAAACCAACTACTACCAAGTTCCCCTAGCTTCTACCACCAAAAAACCAAATACTACAATCATAATCAAAGGAGGTAGTAGTTGGTTTTTTAGTGGTAGAAGATAAGCATTGGTAGAAGTTGGTTTTTTGGTGGCAGAGACTAGGAGAAGATGGCAGTAGTTGGTTTTTTAGGGGTAGAAGCTCAGCGAAGGTAGTAGTAGTTTGTTTTTTGGGGTTAGAAGTAGGGGAAGGTGGTAGTAGTTGGTTTTTTGGGGATAGAAGCCACAGAAGGTGGTAGTAGTTGGTTTTTTGGTGGTAGAAACTAAGCGAAGGGGGTTTTTGGCATAAAACTGTGTCGCAGCTGAGTGATAGATCACTGTAACTCTTCAGAAGTAGTAACAGCTTAGACTTATAAGTTAGAACCTATTTGGTTTTATCATAAACAAGGCGGCCTTACTTAAAATAGAAATTTCCATTGTTCATAGTGGAAAGTATGAAGTAAGCCTAAATAAATGAACTTACCCCTTACTTTAACGAACAATAAATCCACCTTAAAACTCACTGGTATGGGGTCGTTGAATGGACTGCTTTTTATATGCTGCTCCTTGTTTTTTATACTGCTGCTGCTTCTTTTTTACACTGCTACTGCTTGTTAGACTCACAAAATATGCGGGTCTAGTACACAATGATTTGATTTTAGTTTTTTATCAAAAATCAGATTGAGGGGAACACCCGACAAAAATGACATTCACCACAGAATAAATTCAGGTGTGTCGCGTGTCTCTCTTTCTGTCTGTTCTGGTGGGCTCTCTCTCTTTCCCACAACAGCAGTCAAACCACAGAACAGGATGACACTGTCAAACGTCATTATGTTTAGTTCCAATTTAGTCCCTTGTCCAGATCGCAGGCGCTGTACGCGCTGTTATATTCCGTATGACATTTTCACGGGGGTGATCGGACCCAGCGTTACAAATACGCCCTAATTAACACCTTGTTTACATAGTATGTGTTATTGCGCATAGACATTTTAAATATAAATAGGTAAATATTATTTCATTTTCGCAAATAGTAAAATATCTTTCTTTGCTTTAGATGGACTGCTCACCACATCTGCACGATTCGGGACCAAAGCGCGGGCATGATGATTGGGAGGATCGTCAGGGGAACCGGAAACGTCGCAGATTAGATTTTTAATTCCTGAATTTTAATTCATAACGCCCATATACAAGGGTACATCCAAGGAAGTGGGGGATTTTGGGGCCCCAGGCCTGGTTAGAGCCCAAGAGACCCATGTATATAGTTTATAATTGGTAAAAGTTTTTTGTATTTTAGGATTCCCGTGCAACGCGGATGATCGACGACGCGGTTGGTGTGTTTCAAGAGCATCCAGATGATACGGCTGACAACTATGTATAGTTCTGTCATTTCAAAAAGCCACAAAAAAAAATCACAAAAAATTGGCGCGTGCCACCCTAATCATAATAACCATTTTGGGATTTGCAGGAGCCTGTGCAAAAATTAAAAATGTATTTTCAAATTTTGGGAAGAATTTCTAAAGTTCTTAAGCACGGCTAGGTATACATAATTCTTTAAAGTTAAAGTTTCAAATATACCTCATAAGTACCTACCTATAAGTACCTAATCCCTTCTCGAAATATAAAAAGGCTTTCGAAAGGCACCACCTACATTCCTTAATACAGGGTCTCATGAACTCATTTTAAAATTGTTAGCGGTTAGTGTTTATTACGGATTTGAATTCATATTATTATTATTATTATTGTGACATTTTCATTATTATTATGAATATTAGTAATTATAAACCTAAAGGTACATTTTAATTTGTTTTTATAAGGACTGAGGACCTCATAAGTGATATTAATAATGGCGTTTTGGCGGCCATTTGAAATACCACAAACAATTTTTTGGAGACCATTTGAGGACCAAGGAGGAGAACAAGTGGTGGTACCATAAAAGTCTGCGGTTTTACCGGAACCAAACCTTAACCCTAAAAAATAAATGGATCCATGACGGAACTGACACCACCATGATAATATATTAGTCTTGAAAACAGTTTTTTTGTAAATATCTCAGAAACTAAAGCTCCTATGAAGTTTTGGTAATAACACGAATTATTGAAGAAAATATAGTCTACTACATTTCGAGAACACTGTATTGAGACGATGCTCCGTTAAAAAGTTAGCATTTTTTAAAGTTTTTAATTGACAAAAAACTGTCATTAGCATTAATATTGACCAAAATCTAACCAGCTCGTAAGAGTATCGAACACTATTTTACCTGAAAATTTTAAGAAAATTCGTTCAGCCGTTTAGGAGCTATCGTGTTACGTACAGAAATAATATACACACACACACACAGACAGACATCACGACAATATTGCTGGTTAGTGTTTAGTGCTATGCCGCCTTAGCGTTCTACTCCATCTAGAAGAAAACTGGGACATCTCTACAACGGCAGAGAAGGTTAGGTTGTTGAACAAAAAAAAACAAACGTCAGAAATCGGAAAGGTAAAATACGTACCCTTTAAATTTAGCTGCTTAAATGCACGTTCAAGTTTTTCAACTTATTTAATTTGGACATCTTTTCTGAATAAAAGTTTGAACTCTTCTAAAAATTTAACCTCAGTCAATCGTTTTAAAAGCATTTTAGTTGTTTCTAGAAACAATTTGTAAGGAATAGCCTAGGAAAAAGGATAGATTTGAACTTTTAAACGAATTGGAAAGGTATGTGCGTCAGATCGAATATGTGGGTAAAGATTATAGTTTTCGGCTTAGGCCGATTCAACAGCGGGATTATGATCTATTAACGTTTGTTGAGGTTGGTATAAGAGCAATACTTCAAAAAGCTTTGAAAGGTACAACTGACAACGATTTTGTAGGCTTTACTTTTTCGAGCGATCAATTTAACGAAGGAACAGGTTACGTACCATTTGTTCGCGTATAACCTTAGTGTATCAGTCGAACAAGACCGCTTGACACACGGAAAACTTTGTTATTACAGCAACCATCGTTTCTTTACCTAGGGGTCGAGGCCGGGAAAAATATGTAAACACTTATGCTGAATTATGTAGATCTATAAAGGGGATGATAGAAATTGACAACCGTGATAATTTATATCTAGCTAGGGCTCTAGTGGTAGCTCTTGCGCGTATTGAGCAAGATCCACTGTATACAAAGGTAAGGAAATTTGGTAAGGTTCAAACGCAAAAAGTAACGCTTCTGCCAGAGAAATGTGGTGTAGTTATACCGGAAAATGGTTCGGGTGTTGAGGAACACAGATTGTTTCAAGAGTTTTTGAACGGTGAATATAAGATAGTAGTATATGAGTTTCACAATCAGACACACAAACATAATATTTTCTTTGATGAGGGTTTTGAAAATGATAATACTGTTAAAAGAATAAACTAACTATTGTGCCAATCATTATTCAGTAATTTGTTCTTTATCGGCGTCTTTTTCGTGTCGTTATTTTTTCAATTTGCGTCATACAGGTCACGACTTTAAGACACATAGGTATGAACAAAAATGTCCAGTTATGTGTCCCCGGGGATGAAAAAACATGTGACGATTGTCATCAAACGTTTGCAAGCTTGACATGTTCTCTAAATCATAAAAAAGTAAGTAATAACAATGGCAAAAAACCATCAAATTTAAAACATAATAATTTATATATTTTTTATGATTTGGAAACGATGCAGGACAAACAATACGACATTATATCGACAATACATATGCCGAATTTATGATGAAAAAGGCTATTTTCCATATTTGTTTAACACACCTGATAATGAAAATTATGAAGGTGTCATGCCAGCTGTCGAGTTTTTGTCCGATAGTATGAAACCTTCGGATAGGGAAGTTTTTTAACATGGCACGAAGCCAATAAAAATAATCATTTTTCGTTGAGGCAAGAATTTGTTTAGTATTGTCAAACTGACGTTAGAATACTCGCGAAAGCATGTTTAAAATTCAAAGATAATATCAATAAAATGGAAAATGTAGATTTGTTTTTAGAATGTGTAACTATTGCCGGTGTATGTTCAAAAATTTTTCGGAGAAACTATTTAAAGGAAAGCCAAATATCGCTTTTCCCGAGTCTGGGGTATCGCGAAACTAACAATTTCGAGCAAAGCCGCGATTAAATGACTTGTTTTAGAGGCTAGGGACCGCAATATTTATATTAAACAAGCTGGAAATGGGTTTGAACACATGATAAGACATTATAGGCTCTATTGTTTTGACGGCGATAATCACGAAGGCCGTATCGTGTTTAAGTTCCACGGATGCATGTATCATGGGTGTAGAGATTGCCTAACTGTGAACATACATACGCTTAGGTACGAAAACACCGTCGGGCGATGTAAAAAACTTGAAGCCTTAGGCTTCACAGTCGTCGAAAAATGGAAGTGCGATTTTTACAAGCATTTAAAAGAAAATCCTGCAGACAGGGTATATTGTGAAAGCCATCCATACCTTGTAAATGCGCCGCTGATATCGCGGAACAGTTTATATGGTGTGCGGACCTCAACTGTCGTAGAAAATTATGTCGTAAAAAATGATGAACAAATTAAATATTATGACCTCACATCTTTATATCCCGCGATTAATCAATTTGAATCCGTGCCTGTCGGACATCTTCAAGTATATATAGGAGATGATGCCTGTGGTGAAATGGACCTAAAAAACACATACGATCTCATAAAATGTAAAATTTTACTGCCTACAAACCTCTATCACCCTGTAATCCTAGTTAAACTACATAACAAATTAATGTTCTTACTGTGCTTAAAGTGCGGTGTGGAACTATCTATAAGCGTGTGCTGCCACTCTGACGTTAAAAGACTTTTTGAAGGCACATGGGTTACCATGTAAATAAGGCTATAGAAATGGGTAATACTTAATATAAAATAGTTAAAATTTACGAAATTTAGGCTTATCAAACATGTCAATATAACCCTGAGACTATATAAGGGGGTCTTTGCTGGAATGGTAAACACGTTTATTAAAATTAAGCAAGAATCAAGCGGTTGGCCCTGTGAATCTGAGCAAGAAAACAGATAATTTGGAAAACTATTTAAAAAATGAAGGTGTAGCGTTGGACCCTAACAATATTGCTAAAAATGCGGGAATGCGGTGTATATCGAAGCTTATAATTAATGCGATATGGGGAAAGATGGCACAGTACATGTAATTTGACAAAAACTGAAGTGATCACTTCACCTCAAAGCTTTTTTAATCTATTTTCGGACCCCAAAAAATCATTTTAGTAAATGGTATAAATTTAATAAATAACAATGTCGTAATTGTCAACTATAAGCTAAAAGACGAGGCCGCGGAGCCCTTAAATAACGTAAATGTAGTATTCGTGGCATTTGTGACAGGTTACGGTCGGCTCTATTCAGTGCTAGAAAAGTTGGGCGAGTGTGCTATTTATTTTCATACCGATTCCGTAGTCATTATTACAGATGCTAAAAAACCAATATACGAGCCAAAATTTTTTTAAAAATTATTTACTAACGAATTAACAGGTCTTTCACCAAAGGCTTATATAACGGCGTTTTCATCAACCCGCCCTAAATGTTATTCCTATAAGGTATTTTGCCCGGAATCCGGAAAAGAGGAAACCGTTATAAAGGCCAAAGGCTTTACACTCAATTATAAAGCGAGCAAAATTATTAATTACAACACAATAACTGATTTGCTTAAAAACAGACCTCAGGCAGTCTTGGAGGTAAATGCTAAACTGATACAGTGGACCAAAAAACACGAGATTATAACAAGTGAGATGAAGAAAAAATATAGGGTAGTTTGTCTAAAAAGACGCTTTTCAAAAGGCGTCTCAGTGCCGTATGGTTATTGTTGAAAATTTCCTAAACTAGGGAATAGTGCTGACGATTCGAGTAGTGATAATGATTTTCAGAAAGTATTTAATAAAATAACTAGATTAGTCCTTCGACGTAGGCCTAGCATTATACTTATGTCTATCGATATATTTAGACTTAATTTTAGACTTTTAGCCAAGCCACAACCGCATAGAATGCACAGGATAAGCCAAAACAGGTAAGAGGTAAAAATAGGTGCGTTTAAGTGTATTCCTAAAATTCTTACAATCACTTTTCTTTGCCTCTTCGCTTGATTTGATCTACGCAACAGCTTAAAAGGGGTCTGATAAGCTCCAAAATATTTTTTTTAAAAGCGCTGTATATGCCAAAATATCAGCGCCGAAACAGTTTTTTATCCTCACTGGCTGTCTGGCAATCTTCGAAGAATTTTTTAAATATTTAGCAGCGCACCTATTCAAATACTTTTTTATTACATTCACTAGCTTCACTACGTTCGACACAAGAACAAGCTGTAACCTGTTAGGGCCTTTTAAAATGTATTTAAGAGCGATATTTTTATTCTTCAAGTTAGTTGAGAAAAATTGTCGAAATAACCGGCTGTTTTTCTGATTATTCTAGTTTTAGTTCAAGTAGTGACACTGAAAACGCATTTCCGGATGTTGAAACAAAGATTACAGAACCAAGATTATATTAATAACTTACAATCGAGTCATCAATTCATAATCGGCAAACATTTTGTTTTGCACTTTGGAGAGATAGAAGGTCTTCAAAATTTTCTTTGGAAAAGATCTACTTCACTGAGACAATGAAAGTACTTATGAATAGCGAGAATTTAATTTTACTTTTAAAAGAGCTTAAATTTACCGCTGAAAGTGAAAAAAAAAGATCTGAATACCAGCTTATTGCTCAAAAACAATATTTTCGGCGACTTATCTATTGAATGCATACCAAAAGGCATATTTTCATTGGACATTAAACAACTAGAGCCTGTTTATTTTTTCGAAGAGCATTTTACGATAATACTATTTATATTTTTTATCCACTTATAGATTTTCATTCAACCTTGTATCTTTACAAACATAATTTTAAAAACGATTTATTTTCGTGTCTATGCTATTTCTTTTATTTTCAATCTATTCAACGCATCATAACAAAAGACCCGATTTTGCTAAACTGACCGGTTCTAGAATAAATACAAGTTTAGACCTGTAACGTGAACTTTCTCTTAAATACCGTAGCACCCTTAAAAAGGCTTTAATTTCGGTTTATCTTTAACACAAAAAACATCGTGAAATGGCATCAACTGACGCTACATCGTGCGAAAGTTTTTGGTCCAAAGTACGTAGTGAAAACATATACATTTACGAAGTTCGAAAATCGCTATCAAATTTAAATTTTCAAATGTCAACAGGTCTAAGCCACGCTCGAGGCTTTGAGCCCTGTGTTAGGCTACATTTTACCGATGGATATTTTTTAACGTTCGCGTGTGTGTCATTTGACGAAACGAGCTGGTTAGACCTTCTAGAGTATTTGGACCGGGATGACTTAGCTGAAAATCGTACGATTTATACGCCTAGTTTTGTGCTGGCCCCTACAGAACTGAAAGATGAAACATTAATAAAATTGGAAACGTTGAAGCAACCATTTTCCTGTGCCATGATTGAATAACCGGTATTCACGAAAATAGTGCTGCCATATTAACTCGCTTTGAGTATTTCAATCTGCTAGCGCTGTGTAGCGAGCAAATTCAAATTTGGCATTTTTCAGAGTTATTAAATTTATTAAAGATGTTGGCTTATTGTATCCAACTGACCGAATCCTTCTGCATATTGGATTTTATGAATTTTAACTTAGCACAGGTGCTCAAGGACCTACACGAAAGGTTAATTTTAGATTTGTAAATATTATTTTTTAAAATTAATGAAATATGTATCGTAAATATAATATTCTTTAGCTATAAGGTTATGTGAAATTTAATTAATATTTCATATTCGTTTATTTATAACAAAACCAAAACAAATTCTGTACCCAAATGAACATTTTGTTATAGAATTTAGTTTACTACATCCTTTTTATCCACTCAACTATTATGTTGATCCTGTTATTTTTTAGTTTTAATTACTTTTTCGTACAGGTTTTTCGAATTAACTCTTTGAAGCTCGTGCCCATAGAAATAACCTTTAATATCTTGTTCGTTTATATCATGTAGAATATATGTTAAAGGATTTGTTATATTAATTTTCCCGATTTTAAATATTTCAGTCGACCAGTTTATTAAAAAACTTTTATCAAAGACCCCTTTGTAGAGAGTTATTCTTACAGAGTCGCCTATACTAAATTTTGATTTTTTAACTATAACTTTCGGAAACATTAGCATAGGTAGCTTCGTATGTTTGGTTACATCTACAGGTCGCTGATTGTAGAATGTCGCGTGTGATTGTATTGTTTCTTAATATTGCTTAGAATATTTATCCATCTGTGCGTTCCATTTAAGGCCATTTGCTTATAAAGTTTGTTTTTTAGCGTTCTAATGACTCTTTTGGCTATAGCTGCTTTAAGCGTTGAGTATGTATGATAATGGTAAATATTGTGCATTTTAGTCATAGCCTCAAACTTTTTATTAAAAAACTCTTTTCCGAAGTCCGACAGTAGATTTTTTGGACAAATTTCAGCTTCTTCAAATATCTCATTCATGGCGCTTAAAACATCGTCAGCTTTTTTGGATTTAATTGCTTTGATCCAAAGATACTTTGAGAAACAATCAATGCACACCAGAATAAATCTATAACACTTATTAGAGCTCGATAAATTTCGCATGTCTGCTAAGTCGATTTGCCAAAATTTTTGTTCTTCTTCTTAAAAAGTTTTTTCTAGCTCAGAAATCATTTGAACTCTTGCTGACATTTTATCCGATATGTGTGCACTTTAAAATATTGATATGTACTAAAGAGGTTTAACAGATGTAACACCATAAATCCTTATTTATATAATTATCGGTCGGAGCGGATATTTGGTCTGACTATTATGCATCAGCTTATCCAAGCGGTCGACCTTTTTGCCTAGCATATTCACATGTGTAATGCGCTTATTGTTAAGGTCGGGCTTTACATCCAAGTCGCGGTTAATGTTATTTTCTATTTCACCTTTTAAAGCGCTTAACGCCAAAATATTCTGTGTTTCTTCCATAAATTTTCTTTATTTCTAAGAAATCGTAGTTAATCGTATTTTTGTATCCCACAGGATTACCCAAATTGCAAATTCGTCGTCCGCGCATATCATAATTCCCATCTGCAGTAAGATTAAAACCCCTGGGGGGTTTCGTTGCCCCCCGTGTTTTTGCCCAAATTTATCTTTGGATCTTTGTATTTCGAATATTTTGAAACGACTGACCCTTTAGTTTTGATTTTTATATATTTAGCTCAGCTCCTCCAAAATACTGCTTTTGATTAGTTTCGTTCGTGTTTCCAGCTTGTTTTGACGCCACTAAGAGCTTTAGTCTTTTAACTAACTCCTTGGGCGTGTTCCAGTAAACATATTCGATTTTAGTATTGTCTTTATAAATCTTATACGTAGGATCAATTTTAACACCAGCGCCTTGATTGTATGGCGCGCCTGCATTGGTAACTAAAGGTAAAATAATTTCTCTTAATTTGGGTGATCTTCCCTTATAATAACCGTTTTTCTCTTGGTAGTCGTTGTATGCGACTTTTGTTTCATTTCCTATAGCTCCATATTTTTTGCGGTTGGAGTTTCAAAAACATAAGGCGGCATAGGTCAGCTTCGCCACGATATTCTAAGACCTTTTTTCTATCGCGATACAAAACAACATTTGTGGAAATTTAATTTCACAATCTCCAAATAAAAGCTTGTTCTTCTTTTGATCGAACCGTACCCTTAATTTAAAATCATATTCTTTTGGTTTGGTGAAAGCTTTCTTCAGAAATGCTTTTAGGCGTATCATAGTCTGAATGTATAGGCGTGCTTGTAACAAGCCATTTTCTTAAGGTCCTTACAAGTACCCAATTTTATTACCTTAAGTACCTGGGATATTTCTGTTGGGGCGTTTCTTTACCAATAGAAAATTAGTTTCCAGATACCCAAAGTTCCTTTTATAATTAGCTAACAAAATTATTTTGGGGGCGGGTTATTATAGCACTTTATGATGCTGGCAGGCTAGTAGGAGGTGGCAAAATAATGGGGTTTTCTTTTAAGTCAAAAATTTACACGAACAAATTTTTCATTCTCATCCTTAATTTTATTGAGAAGGCACGAACAGTTTATTTTAACTTACAATTTGTATAAAGTATTAGAGGTTAAATAACCTTTCTTATAAGAAAATTTTGCATAAAGAAGATCGAGAGTAGTTTATTTACATGTTTATATTAACAACTCAGAATTTGCTTCCACCCTCAAGAGCGTCTTAGAATCATGATCCGTTTATTAGGCAAAACGGCTATGGGTTAAACAAAGAGATTCAAACAAGCCTTAAAGGTTTGATTGAAAAGGTTTATAATCAAATAATAATCAAAGATCAGTCTAGATGAAAATGTATGGGTAATTGAACACTGATCCAGAGGGGGTGTGAGGAGGACCCGTTTAAAAGAAAAATCGGCAAAAATTTTAGTAACTGTATTTTGATTTACAGACGAAATAGGAGTTTACCGTAATTATAAAATACAAAGTTTTTTTAAAAAAATTTTTGTTAAAAATATAAGCTTTTTTTAAAAAGTGTTGAAAATATATACAAAGTGAACATTGAGCGAAAAGACAATCATTAAAAAAAAGTGATCAAAGTTAAACTTAAAATTAAAAAAAAAACAATAAACTAAAAGTGACCAGATTTCTAAAAAAGTGTTCAACATGAATTGGGTGATGATCTTTTTGTTTTATCTACGTACATGTACAGATGTTGGGATTAGAGAACTCCTATACAAAATGGCCCTCTACCACGTATGGGAGTTCAAAAGCTTCCACGAACGGCATGCCAGGCAAGAGCTACGACCCATGGTCGCCATGGTACACTTATGGGCATCAATTATTTATTATGAATACGAAATGTTGCGACGCATGGCCAACCCTCAAGGATTGTTAGGACCATGCACTTGTGCATTATGCAATCTACCGGTATCTAATTTGTTCACTCCCGCCCAGTATTGGGGTGTGTGGCACCATATTTCGAACATAAATTGCCATTGCCAAGTATGTTTGTACCACATGCCGTGCCTCAATACAATACCATTTAGGACGACTCCAATAAACAAACCAGCACCTGCCTATCCGAATGAGGAGCCCAGTGGAGCGACTCCTGTTTTGGCTGATGAATTAGTCCGCTCAGAAAATAGAGAAGACGAGCAAGAAGTACCACGAGCTGAAAATATGAAACCTCTGAACTTGGAAATACCACAAGATGACCAAGTTGCTCCGGTTCAACCAGCGCCAGATCCGATGGTGCCACCAAGGAGTCCGTCCCCACCTAACGTGGTTCCGCAAATCCCACAGGTTAGGCCTCCACCACCATCTTATGCAGGTATGGCGATGAATAGGTTTGGAGTAAGAATCCAACCCTATAATAACGGATTACGTCAGTTCCGTAGAATTGCGCCACGGCACCCACCGGGTACCGGTCCCTCAACGTTACGTCATTCAACTTACCGATCTAAATAACCCGCTACTGATGAGATTGCGGAGAAGCAACAGTCAAGATAGCGGTTTGGGTGACATCTAAAACACATAATTTTGGAATCTATGTGTACATTAAAAATGACCTTTCATGTCATCGGGAGGAGAAGCTAGAACCAGCGAACCTCGATATCATATGGCTAAAATTCACCTCAAAGTCATCGACCAAGTTCATTTGCTGCCTCTACCGACCGCCAAGTAACACCGAGTACCAAAACTTTTTCGCGAAATTATCCGAAAACTGTGATAGTATACAGTCTAACTATCCACATGCGGAAATTCTTTTTTGAGGCGATTTCAACGTCCACAATATACCCTGGCTAAAACACCACAACAAAACAGATAATGAAGGCAGTGAAGCAGAATCTTTTGCCATAAGTTGTGGTCTAACGCAGCTTGTCGATGAACCTACCCGTATCTCAGAAAGGGGTGAATTTGCAGCGCTTTTAGGCTTGTTCCTAACTACAAATCCTGACTCGTACACAATTCAAGTAGATCCCCCACTTAGTTCATCCGATCATAAACTTATAATAACAAAGTGAGAAATGCTCATACCACCAAGCCAACAATCACTTCCTCGTAAAATGTGGCACTATAAATCGGCAAAATGGAATGACCTTAAACAGTTTTACCTGGATTTTCCATGGCAAGAGGTTTGCTTTAAAACAGCTGATCCCACTATTTGCTGTAATGAAATAACAAAAGTAATCTTATCTGGAATGGATGCATACAATAAAAGGCAGAGCAAATGCAAAACCTTGGTTCAACGGCCAGTGTCAAACGGCTGTACAGAAAAAACACAGAGCATATAACCTTTGGAAACGACAACAAACCGCTCAAAACCACACAGAATTTATAGAAGCCAGAAATAGTTGCAAAATTACTATTGACGCCGCCAAAGAAACATACAATCAAAGAATAAAAAACAGGTTGCTAAATTGTCCAAGTAGTTCTAGGTCCTTTTTGTCTCTTGCAAAAGTTGTTCGATCAAACTTCACCAAGTCATCCATACCACCACTTACAGATAAAAATACTCACTTAGCCACAACATCAGAGGAAAAAGCCAACATGCTGGCCAAAATCTTTTCCTACAACTCAAACCTAACAGTGCCAAATTGAAAAACTCCACCGTTCATTGAAAGGGTTTCCCACAGTATGCCAGACGTACCCTTTTGTCACAGAGAAATACGAAAATCCCTTAAAAAGTTGGATACAAACAAAGCAATGAATCCAGATGGCATTTCCGCGATAGTAGTCAAAAATTGTGCTAACGAACTCACCCGAACTTTCGCTAAATTATTCAATTTATCTTACAGGCAAGGAGTATATCCATCATCATGGAAGTCTGCCGCAGTACAACCTATTCCAAAGAAAGGAAAAAAGACAGATCCGTTAAACTATAGACCAATTGCTCTACTTCCGGTGATATCAAAAGTAATGGAAAGAGTTGTGAACAATCACCTAACCAAGTACTTGGAAAAGTACAAAATTATCAACGACAAGCAATACGGATTTCGAAAATATAGGTCAACTGGCGATTTACTTACATACGTCACTCACTTATGGCAAACAGCGATTGAGTTACGGGGTGAAACAAGAACAATTGCCTTAGATATATCAAAAGCATTCGATAAAGTCTGGCATGAAAATCTGCTCAACAAGCTCAAAGCAATGGGATTGTCGCCGTAACTTTGCACTTGGTTTGAAAGTTACCTTAAGGATAGATCCATTTATGTTGCACTGGATGGCCGGAAATCCCACTCTTACCAAATAAATGCTGGTGTGCCACAGGGAGCAATCCTTTCGCCAACACTTTTTCTGATTTACATAAATGACCTCATTGATAAAACAGTAAATCCACTTTATTGCTTTGCAGATGATGGCAATGTAGTCTCCTCAGTCATACCACCCACTCAGTGTCTATCCGCACGTGAATTCCATCATCTTAGATTAACTCAAATATCGCAGATAAATAACGACCTGGTGATAATAGAGAACTGGGGCAACAAAAACCTTGTACAATTCAACGCGCAGAAAACCCAAGCAGCCCTGTTTTCCAAAAAGACCAGCACCGGTGAGCCAAACATCATGCTATCTGGAAGTGCTGTCACATTGCAGAGCCAGTTGAACATCTTAGGAGTCACTGCAGAGACCAACATGTCTTGGCACAGTCACGTGGCAGATATAGCTAAAAGGGCGTCCCAAAAGCTTGGGGTGCTATTTCGTACAAGACATCTGTATACACCAAGCCAACTGCTGACACTTTACAAAGCCCAGATTCGACCAAATATGGAGTACTGCTCACATATATGGAGTGCGGCACCCAAACATACCTTAATGCTTTTGAACACCGTGCAAAAACGAGCTATCAAGCTGATCAATGACCCCGCACTTACCCGTAGCTTGGATAGTCTCGAACATCGAAGAACTGTGGGCGATCTATATCTCTTCTACAGGTATTATCACGGAAAATGCTCTGAAGAGTTGGCACGTATGATCCCCGTGGGAGTAGCACCTACTAGGCGAACACGTCAAACAGACGGTAACCATCAATTTACTGTCAAAATAGAGGCACCAAGATCCTCATTATATCAGAATTCATATCTCTGGAGAACAGCATCGCTGTGGAATAAACTCCCTGCGACAGTTTTCCCTGCAGGTTACAACCTGAACCGTTTCAAAACCAACACACACCAACATTTCCGCGCACTGGCCGCTTCTCGAGCGTGATAGGGATCTCCTTGCGAGTGCGCTTAACCGTAAAAAAAAATATAATTTTATGTTTTGATATTCTCGAATTTTTCAATTTTTTTTATTCTTAGTTTATATAAATATTGTCTATATTAATCTTGTTTAGAAAAGTATTTTTTTTTGGTATTTAACTTGTAATGTTTTTCTTAGAGAAGTAGTTTTTTTTTACTGTGTGTTTTTTTTGATACGTAATTTTTTTATCTATTTAACCATGTAGTTTATAGTCAATTTAATGTGTGGTTTATATAGCTCTCATTTTTTTTACTTATTAGTCGTTAATGAAAATTTTCTATATAATATATACAATCTAAATTTTAATACTTACCTTATTTGTAGTTAGGCACCATTACCTTAAAGTACTTAAAATAATAGAAAGCACTTAATCCAGTATACCGAAATATCAAAATTCTTATAACAAATTAGAACTAGACTCTCAAAAATAAAATGTTAAAAAATATATAAATATTGAAAATGGCATATTTAATTAAATCAGAATTTTTGTTTTGGCCATTTATAGATTATAAATAAAATCTGTCAATAGAACATATGTCTCGAGTGGTTAACAGTTTCCGCCAAGAGGAGATTTCAATTAGAGATGGTTAAAATCCTTTATGGCTTAGGTAAATAAAGAAAAACCCACATTTTATTATTTCAGTATATTTAAAATTTTAAAACCCTTTTAAGAAAAAGGACTATAAAATATTTAGAAAAAAAAAGATATAAAAAAAGATAAATTTTTGATTTTTTTAAATAAAACAAAATCTATTTGCTCTTAGTTAATAACTATTTATTATTTATAAATATCAATAACAAAAATATTTTTTTTATTATTATAAATATTTACAACTGAAAATTGAAAGAATTCTAAGAAAATAAAATATACATATTTACATGTATAACTAAAAACAAAATTTTCGAAATTCAAAAGTTATATTGGCATTATGTTAACTATACTACACTAGTAAATGCAAAAGTCAGTAAATAAAACTCTTTTGTTTATTTTAAAATATACATTTAATATTTAACAAACTGCGGCAGAACAAAGTAAATAAATAAGAGGTTAGTCAAACTTATTTCTAACTTAAAATTTAAACACTAATTTTATAAACACAAAATATAACAGTAAACACTTCATAAGATTATAATATCACTCTTAATATATATATATATATATATATATATATATATATATATATATATATACAGTGTGTCCACGTAAGTTGGCGGCATATGGGAAACTTTTTTATTATTAGCTTTACAAAAAAAAGTTATTCTTCATAAAAAGTTTTGCATGGTCCAAAACCTAAAATGCAACCATCAGATGTTAAATTTTTTCAGTCATATTACGAGGTTTGTCAAAAAATGTGATTTTTGCTCCAGAGTAAAGTACCTTTCTTTTTGACAATATCGAAAATTGTTATAAAGAAAAGATGTTTAGAATTAAAAATAGCTTTCAAATATTCAACATTGTTTATTTACATTAAAAAAATATTTTTTTCTTCATTTTCTCTGCGATTAAGTTTGCACATTAATGCATTGCATTTATTAATTATAAATTTGATTAAACAATTATAAATAAACTTTTAAAAACAATTATCTCTTAATATTTATCGAACACTGATAACCTTTAAGTTGCTTAATCACTAGTTTGTAACAAACAAATACGTCTGTCAAACATAAAACTGTACAATACGGATCTCTCAAAATTTTGAAAAACACTGTTAGACTGCCTAAAAAATTGTTTATACCTTGGCACTTTTTGAAATAAGATTGTTGACGTTTCTTCGAATTTTCGATATTTAGACAGTTCGCAAAGCCTACTTTAATTATCAGTTTTAAAAAATGCCAGTGCATCCTAGATTAATTATGCATTAATGTGCAAACTTAAATTTCCAACGTAATCGCAGAGAAAATGTGGAAAAAAAATATTTTTTTAATGTAAATAAACAATGTTGAATATTTGAAAGCTATTTTTAATTCTAAAAATCTTTTCCTTATAACAATTTTCGATATTATCAAAAAGAAAGGTTCTTTACTCTGGAGCAAAAATCACATTTTTTGACAAACCTCGTAATATGACTGAAAAAATTTAACATCTGATGGTTGCATTTTAGGTTTTGGACCATGCAGAACTTTTTATAAAGAATAAATTTTTTTCGTAAAGCTAATAATAAAAAAGTTTCCCATATGCCGCCAACTTACGTGGACACACTGTATATATATATATATATATATATATATATATATATATATATATATATATATATATATATAATGATATAAATCTATACTGAGTTTTATGTTCTTGCAGTTTTCGATAAATTCATTATGTTTCAATAAGTAAATGTTTATGTGTCCTACAAGAACATGAAACCTACAATGCTTACGATTTTCGAGATATTCAGCTAAGGCATCATTAAACACTCCCAGAAATCATAGAAAGCTGGTATTTAGCAAACTGACAGAAATTATAGACAAGTTCTTAAAAAACTCCAAATTCCCGACCTCCTGCTCCCTTTTCTTTTTCTTGTAAATTCTTCTTTAAAAAAAGCGATAATTTCAAATATTACTTCTTACTCATTTCCATTATTAGATTTAATTAGGAGGAAAGGTCTAACTGGTCTCAACTAAGTAAAAGCCATAATTTTTTCTTTTCAATCGATATTTAGTTTCTCTCGTAGGTTAATAGATGGCGCTTCTTGCGGGTTAGACTGTTTGGGTTTCTCAAGCAAAACGGTCTAATTAACTTCGCAAAGGTGTCACATTGACCAAGCATTGTTCTAAGGAGTCCCATAAGAACAAAAGAGTTAACTTTCAACATTTATTAGGTGTCCATTAGATCTTGGTAGTATTAAACGTGGACTTACCCCACTTAAGTGATTTGACTTGCCCCACTTAAGTGACGTCATTTAAATGATAAGTTAAGATTGTATAAGAAAGTTAGTTACATATTTTTTGTGTGGTTTATTTTGCATATGCTACGGAAATACATGAGAAACGGGCATAGTGTTAACATTTCATGGTTTGAATCTCATCTAGGGTACTACCCAGACATTTTATAGGCTATTAATTAGTTTTTATTTTATGTTTTTATACATTTTTTCAAAAATAAGCATTTTCTAAAATAAAGACCATTAAAAACAAATTGGTGAATATCCAAAATTTAAAAACCAAATTTTTAGGAAATTATATTGTCTACTAGTTGGAACACAAAATGTTCACAAATGATAATCGATCTTTTAAGGCAATTTAGCCCTGCTGTCCCCTATAATACTTTAAGGGTTTTGTTTATTTAACTATTTATTAAATACCAAAAAAAGATAAGAAACAGTATTTAATTTTTTTTTTCTGGAAAATTAAACATTGTTTAAAAAAATGTCGAGAACAATGAATATAATTGTGCTTCTGCTTTCAATTTTTGCTCTGAGTAAGTAATACCATAAAACCAGGGTTGGTGGCTCTTCTCTGATAAAACAGTTATGTTTTTTAATCGAGATCATCTACCAAGCTTATCATTCTTGCCAATTAGTATAACTAGTTTTTCTAGATATTTTCTAGAAGTCATCATCGCACGATACGGCATTTAGCTTACTTAGATGTCAGGGGCGTGTGGTTCATGTAAGCAGGCATTGCATTGCTTCCCTTAAAAAATCAGACATATTAAAAATAAATTGTTATTTTACTAGAAACGCGGCATCTTATGTTATATACCTATTTGTATATAACGCGACAACCGCTGGCTCCTCGCGCTCTACGTGGCAGATACAATTGCTTCTCTCGTTATGTAAAACATAGTGGGTGGTCAATGCATGCAAGCCCAATGCAAGAATTCAGTTCGCGCCCTTTAGCCTTGAAATAGGCATTCTGTTTGATTACGTACATACGCATTTCACAATGGCGTGTCAGCAAGAGGTTTCCGTAAAGGCCATTGCAACGGCCATTAAAAATACACAGTTGTGTGATTGTATAGAGTGTTTCTTTATTAACAAAATGTTTTCTTCCCAAAATTTTATTGAAGAGACAAATACAGGGTTCGTCAACGATCGTTTAGCCATTGAAAATATGTGAATTAAAGTAAGATCGCTATTTAAATAAATGACACTAAGAGAGATAAGTAGTTTAAGGCTGTTGTCAAGTTAGCAATTCAAGAAAATGGTTTTCTTTTCGCGATCTAATGACGTTACTCTTACCGGCTGAGTAGGCCAAAGTCGGCCATTAATCAAATCCAACTTGATTTTAATTGCTGTTGCGCCATCTCTTAGATATTATTTGATCTGTATGACTAATAATCAATACTGCGAATCCGTAATTCTGCTTTTAGTTCAGGCCCTACATCCGAGATTACAGCCATGTGCTGCGTTTAATGATAGAAACAACACACTTGGCATGGATAGACATAAGACTCGCTCGAACATTTTACGAAAGGGAACCCCTGGCAGGGGGTGGTCCCCCCCCCCACTTAAACATGCTTTTTGATAGTTTTTAGCTAATAACTCGAAAACAGTCAACTTTTTCAAAAATATTCTAGAAATCATTTTTCAAGCGGATACAATTTCCTTTTTAACCATGTACCTTAGTACCCTTTAACGGCAGTGGTGCATATTTCATTAGCGTACAAAAAAAGGGGAAAATATTTAAAATATTTCTTTTATCTATTTTTTGTGGTATTATTATTATGTGGTATTATTTGCAACCTTTTAACTTGGCAAAATAACTAAGTAAAAATTATTGAGGCAGATGAAAAGTCCTCTTTAACGATGTATAACACGCCCCCCTTACATCAGTGGCGCACCTTTTATAGGCATTTAAATAAATGAGAGGTGTGGAAAAAACTTGTTTTTTTTTAATTTTCTTAAAGTAGGAGGCACTAAATCCATTGTTTACCGGGACGCGTCAAATGAGCTAAATTTAAGATGTGTTGAAGGCCAAACCTTCCTGATGTTTTTACCAAAAAAATTGGGGGGGGGTCATAGGATTCGTTTTCGAGCTATACTTATTTAAATGTGCGCCACTGAAATATGGAAAAATATGACCTTTTGTCGTTTTTTTGTAATAACTTATAGCCAAATAAAAATAAAAAAATTATATTAGTCTTATTTTATTGACAAAAGGGTCCTTTTAGGAATTTTATCAATTTTTAACATATAGTTTGCGTCACATACCTACAGAGTGACTCAAAATAATTTAAAAAAAATACAGGAAAATTACCTGAGATTTAATACGTATAAAGAAAGGGAACTAAAAATGCATAGTCAAAATTCACTTCACTTGCTTTCATGTGAGTCGTTTTAACTATTCTAGAGTGATGTTTGCATAATAGATTTTATAAGCTAACAGAGTATTTCAAAAAAAAATTAATTCAACGCATGACGTATTTACTAATTGTCTACGAAATAGTGTGTTTACGGGGATGCGTCAAATGAGGTGAATTTAAGATATGTTTGAGCCTAAACCGTCCGGATGCTTGTTTAAAAAAAATTGGGTGGTCATCGGTTTCGTTTTCGAGCTATAATTATTTAAATGCGCGCCAATGGATTGTGGTAAAATGTAAGATTTTGTAGTTTTTTGTTATAACTTCTCGTGAAAGAAAAATAAAAAACCAATATGAATATTATTTTGTTGAAAAAAATGGAGCCTTTTTAAGTATGTTCTCATTTTTTAACATATAGTTTTCATCATATATCTACATAGTGGCTCAAACTCTGAATAATTGAAATGCAATAATAATAATAGACTTAATGGGTATTTCAAACATTTTTGAAATTCGCATAACATGTGTACTGATTGCCTATGAAATAGTGTGTGGAAAACGTTTACTGGGATGCGTCAGATGCACTGAATTTGAGATATGTTAGAGCCTAAACCGTGGTAATACTTGTTTCAAGAAAAAGTGGGTGTTGATCGGTTTTGTTTTCGAGTTATACTTATTTAATGCTAGAATATAGGAAATGTGGGGACAAAAAGACAAAAAGGGGTCTACTCACCCTTTTCCGGGGGTTCTGCCAAAAATTTTCAGAAAGAAAGCCTGTGAACAAACTTAGTTGATAAAAGTTTAAATATCAACTTTTTATCCCTATCAAGAAATAGAAGTTGTAGCGAAAATCCATAAGAGTATAGCTCAAAAACGAAACCGATGACCCCCCCGCCAATATTTTTGAGCAAGTTTCAGGATGTTCCCGTTAAGCACACTATTCCGCTACACAGTTAGTACACCTATTATTTGTTTAATTTAAAAAATGTTTGATTTACCCTTAAGATTTACTACATAAACCATTATGTATGTAAATGCTACTTTAAAATAAGTACAACGACTCACATTGAAGCAAATGAATTTATTTTGACTATGCATTTTTATTTGCATCCCTTTAAGTATATTTAACAAATCACAGTTATTATTCCTGTATTTCTGTTATTCATATTTTGAGCCACTCTGTAGATATGTGACGAAAACTAAAAAAAAATTGAAAACATACTTAAAAAGAGTTTTTTTTCAACTAAATAAAATGAATATTGGTTTTTTATTTCTATTTGACGAGAAGTTATAGCAAAACCACTACAAAAAGTCACATTTTTCTTTCTTCCAGTGGCGGATTTAAATAATTACAGCTCGAAAACGAAACCGATGACCCCCAATTTCTTTGAGACGAGTATTTAGACGGCTTGGGCCCTAACATTCACCTCATTTAACGCATCCCGGTAAACACACTATTCCGTAGACAATTAGTAAACGTGTCATGCGTTGAATTAATTTTTTTTTAAATACCTAGTAAGCTTATCACATAACCTGTTATGCAAACATCACTCTAGAATAGTTAAAGCGACTCACATGAAAGCAAGTGAAGTTAATTTTGACCATGCATCTTTAGTTTCCTTTCTTTATATTTAATAAATCTCAGGTATTTTTCCTGTATTTTTTTAAAATTATTTTGAGCCACTCTGTAGGTATGTGACAGGAAACTATATGTCAAAAACTGATAAAATTCTTAAAAGAACTCTTTTACCGATAAAGTAAAGCTAATATCAGCTTTTTATTTTTATTTGGCGATAAGTTATTACAAAAAAACTACAAATGGTCATATTTTCCCATATTTCAGTGGCGCACATTTAAATAAGTATAGCTCGAAAACGAATCCTATGACCCCCCTAATTTTTTTTGGTAAAAATATCAGGAAGGTTTGTCCTTCAACATATCTCAAATTCAGCTCATCTGACGCGTCCCGGTAAACAATGTATTTAGTGCCTCCTCCAAACTGTCCCACATATCTGGTTTTAAAACTTATTTTTAAAGCTCAAAAGAAATTTCCTTTCCAACGATTTATATCGCTCCTCCCTCAAGGCAGCGGTAGATCTGGCATAGACGCACCAAAAATGGTCAAATTTGGTATACACTTGAATCTTCATTTAAGACAACCGTGTTAGAACAATTTTAATACAGACACACATGAATATACAATATACTCCCCCGAAAATATAACGACGGGGAACGACCCGCCCACCCTTGGTGGGGGGGCTATCCCTACCCTTATTGTTTTTTTGACAATTTTCGGTTTATTAGAAAAAATGTGAAAAAAATATTTAAGGGGGGGACCACCCCCCCGCCTAGAGTAGGCTGGTGGATCCCCTTCGTTATATTATTGGGGGAAGTATACTGTATATACATACCAATTGTGTTGCTTCTCTCATTGAACGTAGTGTGTGTATTAATACTGTTCCAAAAAGATTGTGTTAAATGAAGATTCAAGTGTATACCAAATTTGACCATTTTTGGTGCGACTATGCTAGATCTAGCGCTGCCTTGAGGGGAGAGTGATATACATCGTTGGAAAGGCAATTTCTTTAGCTTTAAAAATAAGTTTTAAAACCAGATATGTGGGACAGTAAAATTTAAGAAAATTAAAAAAAAAAACAAGTTTTTTCCACACCTCTCATTTATTTAAATGCCTATAAAAGGTGCGCCACTGATGTAAGGGGGGCGTGTTATACATCGTTAAAGAGGAGTTTTCATCTGCCTCAATAATTGTTACTTAGTTATTTGGCCGTTGATCTTACAAACTGACGTATCTCAAAAAAATGCAGTTTTGAGATAATACCATAATACTACCTTACTTGTATCGTTCTTTCATCCCACAAAGTGTCGTAACTCATAAAAATCCTTTAATAACATTATCATGAACCAAGCCAATCCTCATAAGAAAAGGTGTCAGACAGGATGACACAATATCCCCTAAACTATTTAACCAGGCCCTAGAAGATGTTTTTAAAAACTTAGACTGTGAAGAAATAGGTATCAAAGTAAGCGAACAATACTTGAACCACCTAAGATATGCTGACGATATTGCCTTAATAACAGATAAGAAAGAGGAACTTATAAAAATGCTGGGAGAACTGGATACAGCAGCTAAAAATATAGGCTTGAGTATGAACTACACTAAAACTAAAATCATAACAAATACAGATGAAGATATAACCAGAATAAACCAAGAAAAAATAAAACAAGTAGATGAGTTACAATAAATAAGTTACGTCAGTTTGTAAGATCAACGACGATATGTGGGAACGTAAAATTTAAGAAAATTAAAAAAACAAGTTTTTTCCACACCTCTAATTTATTTAAATGCCTATAAAAGGTGCGCCACTGATGTAATGGGAGCGTCTTAAACATCGTTCGAGAGGACTGTTCATGAGCCTTAAAAGTTATTACTTCGTGGTTTTTTTCCAAGTTAAAAGTTTGCAAATAATTGGGTAAATACTGTAAGAGAGGGGGGTGGTTAACTAGAAAAAGTCAGTTTTAAGTTATTACTAATCAAAAATAATTTTTTACTCACTCTAATTTTTATTTACTTAGTTAAAAAAATGAATGATGAACATTTTCGTTTGATTTAAGGATTTCTACAAACACATTTATTTTTTATTTCGAGGCGGCTATTTAAAAAAACATGCCTACCTTATTAAGTATTTAACTGTATACAATGGGCTTTTAAACAAAAATATTTTTTTGAAAAAAAAAATTGTGTTAAGGATAAAAAATACCACAAAAAAAAGAGAAAAATAAATATAAAAAAATTTTCCCCGTTTTTCGTACGCTAATGGACTGTGCACCACTGCCGTCAGAGGGTACTAAGGTACATGATTGGAAAGGAAATTGTATCCGCTTAAAAAATGATTTTTAGAAGATTTTTGAAAAAGTTGATTGTTTTCGAGTTAATAGCAAAAAACTATCAAAAAGCACGTTTAAGGAGGGTTCGGTTCGCAGTATCGGACCCCGTAGGGCCTGAACTATTTTAGCAACTTGACTTACCTAGTTAACCGCCGAGAGCAGATCGAACGGTGTGAAGCGCGACTTATAAATGAGCAAGGTTAATGTCTTAAGAAAAAACTATTAAAAAATTAAATTTTTCTTGATTTAATGTTTCCTGATTAAAGCTAAAATAACGAAATAAATAATAATGACTATTTCTTCGTGTTTTAGAAGTGGAAATTTTACTGCGCTTGCTCCTGTTCAGTAATAAAAAACTATTCATGAATTTTGAGTCACAGCGGCAAACGCTCCTTTGGTCCCTCACTGATTTCTTGTTTTCCATAAGTTCATCCTTTTTTATAGGCTTTTCATAAAGCCTAAACGTTCGATGTCAACCACTGTATGTAGACTAACTCTTTTTGCCTTGTATTTTGTACTGAGGAAGGTTTGTATTTAAAAAATTCGTCAGGATTTTTCTTTATAAACAGAAGGCATTCGAAAATGTAAATTGCTGGCACGGTCAGAATCTTTTTTTCCTTGAATTTATTTCTGCATGATTCAGAGGATTTCATGCCGTTTATGACCCCAAATACTCGTTTTTATATTACAAAGACGTCTTCCACGATCTCGGCGACTTAAAATAAAGTAATACATTACCAATAGACCGAGGGTAGTCTTAAACTTTCTTGATCAATCTTGAAATGTTATGTCATGAACAAAATTCACCGAACACGAGCCAAATAAAAGGGTGGGGGTAGATTTAAAAAATTAGATTTTATGTGAAAATATGGCGTGTGTGATATCAAACGAAAGATAATTAAGTCTGGAGTTAAACAAAATAAATTTTAGGTTTTTTTTAAGGGTGGGGGTTGATTATTTCAAAAATTAACGTTTTAGTGAAAATATGGCGTGTGTGATATTAAACGAAAGGTAATTGAGTCTGGAGTTAAACAAAATATATTTTAGTTTTAAAAAAAGGGTGGGGGTAGATTTAAAAAGTTAGAGTTTAAGTCAAAACATGGCTTGTGTGGTATCAAACGAAAGATAATTGAGTCTGGAGTTGAACAAAATATATTTGAGTTTTTAATTATATTAGGTCACACGTACACTATACTATAGTACCTAGTGTGAGCTTAGGTACTCATATATTAGCAGAGTATTTTTATTCGTAATAGAATATTTGCCTCACACCATCGACGCATTTTTAGGTAGAAGTGTTTTATTATTATTAGAAAAAAATTGTTTTGAACAACAAGTTCCTACTTTAAGTGTGTGGCCTAATTAAGTTTCTCGACATAAGTGTTTTTCTTTAAATTATTTAAAAAAATATTTTTTATTTGTTTTGTTCTTCAAAAGCAGATACATATTATATACTTAATAAATTGCATTTACTAAGGACAAAAGATATCTTATTAAATAACAATTTGCTTGGCTTTAAACCCTGGGAACTAAAATTCCTTTTATGCCCTTTATAAAATAAAATAAAGCTAAAAATACTTTTGAATCCTTTGGAGAATAAAAGCAATCGCAAGAAACCAGTAAGTAAGTATACCACCCACGAAACAAGAAGACATAGGCTCCGGTTTAGTGATGTTTTTCTTTAAAATTAATCAATGCACAGGTACTGCGTTAAACTTTATTAAAATACAAAAATAAAAAATAAATGTTAGAAAATATGAACATAGTAAATTTTTTTTTTTTTTTATTAAAGTCGGCATCTCTCCCACAGTGCTGCGGAGATGCCGCGTGAAAATATGAGAGACGTCGCTGTAACCGTTTCTCTAAAAAACCTCTAATTTTATTTTTTTTTCTTAATTCGAGTCTGAAACAGATGTTACAAACTTCACCATACATTTTGCAAGTGAGATGTAGCCAGTTTAAGCATTTAATACATTGTAATCAATTCACTTAGTTATAGTTGCGTAAACTGCGAAGCAATTCACGCAGCGTTCCTGGTTTTCATTTTTTGGCTAGAGGTTCATCATCGCTGTCACTCCATTGAATTTTTTCCTTGTCTCCTTGAAAATGCCGCAACTATCCTTTTTGTTGGGGAAGATGCCGCACCGGATTATCAAGGTCACAGATTTAAAACGCAACAAAATACGGCATGGCACCTGTAAACATAACCTCAAATTACTGAATAAAACACACGAATGTTAAAAAAACTACCACATTGCAAAAAACCACACTTATTAGGACAGTACTTAAAATTTTGCCAAGAAAGAAAATTTTACCTTACCATCGTAAATTCAAGGATTGCAAGCGATATTTTAGAAAACAAACAAGTCCGATGTTATAACCGTTCACTAAATGATTAACTCTGAATGTGGGCATACTTGGTTGCCTATGTTATAGCGTAATCATTGAAATACGTGAAAAGCGGCGTCTCTCCCTTCGCGGCAACTCTCCCGCATTTACCCTAAATGGAAATATTTCCGTTGAAAATATTGGAGATTTCCGAACGGGTCTTGGAAATATTAGGAAAATTGGAAATATTTAAAAAAATATTATCTTTCATATTTTGTAACCCCATAAGCATGAACAATTTTTATTTCCGATACTATTGAAGATTTTGAGGAAGTAGACTAGCAAGACAATGTTATTAAGTGTGATGCTGATGACAGCCATGAAGATATGCCTCTTGCTCGACTAGTGAATAGTGTAGTTTGTCAAGAATGAGATTATTGTTGTACAAATTTAACCTTATTTCTGTTTATTTGTTTAAAGAATAACTCCTGATTTGTGTTCATGTAAAAGCCTTCTTCGTTTTTCGGTGTTTTGTTAAGATTTGTATAAACAAATATTCCCTTTTTTCTTATTTTTTAAATATTTCATATATTTCCAATATTTCCATATATTTCCAATGTTTCAGGAAATATTTCCAAAAAATATATTTCCGGAAATTTTAAAACACTACTCCGCCTAAAACATTCTCGCGTGGGGATTAAAATGTGCCCAGTTTTTCGGTTTTCAATGGAGTATTCTTGTCCAACGTTAAATACTGATTTATCAAACAAAAATTTGAGTGTTTCTAATACTTTTTCAGTCACTCATCAAATCAGGGGCGTCACACAGGCATTCTTACTTAAATTTGAGGCAAACATACTGCGACTTCAAGTTCCGTGATCCATAACCAATCGTTTTAGAGTAACTTCCTACCCAATTTTGTTTATTTGGGTAAAAAAGTACTTTTTTTTGTATTTTGAATAAAAATTATATATTTCTTAGTTTTTAAGATATAAAGCTAACTTCTTTACTATAATAACACTGGTCGGCATGAAAATCGGAAAATTCTTATGTAAATGACCTCCTGAATCCAAATATGAACTCCGTTTTTCCCCATCACCCCCCATTTTTGAGGGAGACCCCCCTACCTATTTTTACTGCTTTTCGATAGTTTGGTGGGACGGAAAGGATTTTTTTTGGCCTTAACATCATTATTTCTGAGAGACTGTTTAGTGTTCTCAAACATTAATATTTTTAGCAAGGTGGTATGCCATTTGTTTTTTTTTTGGGGGGGGGGTTGCATAAATGGTAAATGGACATTGTCGATTTTACCTTTTTATATACATTTTCTAATTATTTTTATAAAATTTTAGCTGCCAGCAGCTTAACGGTAAAGATAATAAACGTTATAGCAAAGTATAAAGCAACATAGTAGTATATAAAAGTATACATACAGAAACCACTGGCGTATACAAAAAATCGCCTTGGAGGGGCTTGGAAATTTTTTCTACTTTTATTTATTAACATATTAAAAAGTAGGAAAATAAATAGTTTTAATATAATCTATTTTTAGATTCTTGGGGGAGGGGCTTTCGCCCCCAAGCCCCCCTCCCCCTTGTATACGCTCATGCAGAAACTATAATAAAAAAAAATATATTGTTGCTTTATTTGTGAATGGGACAGCCGAGCGCGGGACAAACATTACAATGTACGGAACTGGCCTTTGCGAGAAAGATTTACTCTTGGTCATTAGTCCCGCAAGATAATATTTACTTGCCGCCTTTGCACTTCAAACTTGGATTGACCAAACAGTTTGTAAAAGCACTGGACAAAACAGGCGACGCCTCAAGGCCCCCTCCTGGGTGCGCCAATGTATTTATTATTGTTTGAAACTAAAATAACTCTCCTTATACTGAAAAATTTTAATTTATGTCGATAATATTATAATTATTATCGAAAAATGATAAAAATTGGTAAAAGGGCTGCTCCCTCAAAAATGGTGGGTGGTAGAAGAAAACGCAAGCTATATTTGGATTCAGGGCGTCGTCTTACATAAGAATCAGCGGAAATAATGCCAGGGCTCAATAAATTTTTTTTTGCAGACCAGTGTAATTGTAAACAAAAAACGTGTTTAAATCTTTTTTCTATAAGCGTGCGGGAAAGTCCACTTTTCCGCACGCATTTTACTGTGGAAAGTGCCACTTTTCCGCACGCATTTTAGTGTGGAAAGTGCCACTTTTCCGCACTAGTGCGGAAAAATATTTTTTCCGCACTAGTGCGGAAAAGTAAATTTGTTACGATTTTGAGGTGTTCTATAACATTTAGACCGTTCAAAATACATTTGTATCTTTCCTAGTACACGAAATATCCTAAAAATATTCAAATTGACTAAAATTCTGCTATATTTTCAATATTTTCGATAAAATAAAGTTTTCAGTAAAATAGGTTCAAATTATAAGTTTTAAACCTCCCCGGTATAAATATCGTCATTGTCAATGTCAAACAACAATGAAGACTAGTGGTTTTAGATTTGGCATCTTAAATCACCATAGCAACAAAGTACAAACAAACTGTCAAAACAAAGCCAATTTTGCAGATACAAGCGTCTTTTGAATTTTTCAAACAAAAAAATCAGATTTTCAATGGATTCTTCGGACGAAGATCTACCCCAGTCAGTTCTAGAAGCCGCTAGAATGTGAATAATAATAATTGATTTGATTAAAACGTTTTGAATATAAATAATTTTCTGATTAATTTTTAGTTTTTTCCTCACGCTTATAGAAAAAATAGTGTACCTAACTCGTGCGTAAAGTGTCTTTTCCGCACTTGATTGCTGGCCAAACTCCGCTATCGCGTCGTTTGGCCATCTGCAATCGCGTGCGGAAAAGAGGCACTTTCCGCACTAGTTAGGTAAACTACTATTTTGTAAAACTAATTTTGTAAAAGTTATAAGCGAACGTTTGTGAAAAAAACATGAAAAAAGCCATCATCTTGGATTAATTACGTCACACAGGCCCTCCTCCTCCTAGTCAAATTGGAGGCGAACACACGGTGACTTAAAATTGTGTGATCTATTATCAATCGATCTAGGGGTAGGGGACAATTCGCCGCGGCCGATTCGCCGCAGCCTATTTGCCGCGGTCGATTCGCCGCGGGGACAATTCGCCGCCGGTCAAGTCGCCGCAGGGACAATTTGCCGCGAGATTTTTTGTTTTATAATATTACCATTGGCAATTGTTTAAACATTTTTATTTAGCTTGGTTTCGAATAATATATTTGTGTGGTTATAACTTTTTTCAAACTTTTCCAACTAGGTATTTGGTTAGTATACACTTCAACATTTTTTTTTATTAAAAAAATAAGTAGAATTATGATTTCTAACTAAACTTTAAAAAAATCAAAATGACGGTTCCAAAATAGCGGATTGTCCCATTTATGAACCGATTTGCATCAAACTCGGAACTTTGAGATCTTTCAGGTCGCTGATTCTTATTTTAAACCTAAATTTAAAAAAAAAATCAAAATGGCGGACTTTTCCATTTATGAACCAATATGCACCAAATTCCGAACTTTGGGGTGTTTCAGGTTGCTCATTATAATTTCTAACTTAAACTTTAAAAAAATCAAAATAGCGGTTTCACAATTGCGCACTTTCTTATTAATAAATCGATTTGTCTCAGACTTAAAACATCGCCGCGGTTAAGGTAACATAATACAATTTTTAACTTAAATTTAAGAACCTGAAAATGGAGTGTTCAAAATGGCGGATTTTCCCATTTATGAACCAATATGCATTAAATTCGGAACTTTGATCTTTCAGGTCGTCAACTGCTGGCAAACAATGAACGCAAACGACATTTTCATGTTATTAAATCTAAATCAAAAAATGTATTAAGTTACTTTAATCGCCGCGATACATTGGCGTAGCTGGGGGGGGAGGGGCAGGGGGGGCTGGCCCCCCCTGAAGTCCCTCAGGCCCCCCCTAAGATATTTTAGGCCTCCCCTACCGACTACTAGTAAAAGAACATGACGCTGAAAATACATACTTTTCTATTATTATTCGGGAAATATTCAAATAAAATAGGTGCATTAAAATTTAAAATCATTTAGATAATGTTTACATTTCAGGAAAAAGCCCTTGTCTTGCGGAATTAGGCTTTTTCTCTTTAAATTATCGGTAACTTTTCTGCACTTATGCAAATTCCCGAAAATATTTTTTAAATTTAAACATAATTATGCATATTGAATATTTCATACATATTGGCGACATCTTGTAAAATATTATAGAAGTGTAAGTTGAATTTCGCATTTAATAAAGACAGCGACCTTTGCCCCTCTGTTTCCGAAATCGGGTTGTAGATGTCGTAAGGTTATAAAAGACCTTTTTAAACTGTTTTTCTAAAATAAATATAATAATCTTTTTAGTTTTTTTGAGGTTAGCGTTTAGTGTCTTATGGAAATTTTCCGATTTTGGTGACAATTTCATAACCATTTTCATATTAAGTTTTCCCACGTCCTTAAATGGAATAAATTCGTCGAGCAATACCGGGAAATTTTTAATATTAATACTTCTGCTCTAAGAGCAGACATGACCGTTTTAAAGAATTGTATTTTTCGGTTAAGTCAAACTGTTGGTCATGATTCTATCAAACAACATATAGCAGAAAACACCTATCCAAACCTCTACCAACTTTTTAAAGTTGCGAGTATTCTTCCAATTTTAAGTGCAGCTTGCGAGAGGTCTTTCTCTGCCATGAGAAGAGTTTTTAATTGGCTTAGAACAACTATGACTCAAGAGAGACACTCAGGTTTGTCATTGTTATTCATAGAAAAAGATGTTGAGGTCGACTTAGACAGTGTGGTAGACGCTTTCAGTCAGCGACGTAGAGAACTTTCTTTGTAGAATTGCTGAATTACATACTTCCTGTGTATACATATAAATAAGTTGGTAAATGTATTATTAAATTTGTTATATTAAAATATTAGAAAATTTAATGCGCGTATTTTTTTTTATTCATTGCACACTTTGCACGACTCTTTAAAACCTATGTTTGCTTTTTGTTCAAGATAGACCGGGGCCACGGCCCCCCCTGAAAAGCAAGGCTAGCTACGCCAATGCCGCGATATTTCAAGTTTGACGCAAATCATATCATCATAGGACCATAAATGGGAAAATCCGCCATTTTGAATTTTTAAAAGTTCCGAATTTGATGCATATTGGTTCATAAATTGGAAAATCCGCCATTTTGAACCCGCCATTTTCAGGTTTTTAAATTTGAGTCAAAAATTGTATTGTGTTAACTTAGGCGCCGCGATGTTTCAAGTTTCAGGCAAATCGGTTTATAAATAAGAAAGTGCGCCATTGTGTGGAACCGCCATTTTGATTTTTTTAAAGTTTAAGTTAGAAATCATAATTAGCGACCTGAAACACCCCAAAGTTCATGATGCATATTGGTTCATAAATGGGAAATTCCGTCATTTTGATTTTTATAAATTTAAGTTAAAAATAATAATCAGCGACATGAAGGATCTTAAAGTTCCGAGTTTGATGCAAATCGGTTCATAAATGGAAAAATCCGCCAGTTTATTTATTTTTTTAATAAAAAAAATGTTGAATTGTATACTAACCACCAAATACCTAGAAAAGTTTGAAAAAAGTTATAACCAAACTAATAAACATATATATATGATATGTATGTATGTAATATCATAAAACAAAAAATCTCGCGGCGAATTGTCCCCGCGGCGAGTCGGCCGGTGGCGAGTTGTCCCGCGGCAAATCGGCGGCGGTGAATCGGCCGCGGCGAATTGTCTCACCCCCCGATCTAGCGTAGTGTAAAAAAAACTTCCACAACTATCACACGGGATACCATAATAATAATAATAACTTACAAAACAAAAATTTACATTTTGCAGCTTTAATTATACAAAATATAATAAATAACTCAATGAAAGCTTATAATTTATCCTATAAATTTTACTTTATTTCCATTCGTAGTACAATATTTGCCTCACATCATCAACGCTTTTTTAGGTAGTGTTTTATTATTAGAAAAATCTTTTTTTGAAAAACAAATTTCTATATACAGTACCGGCCAAAAGTAGAGAAACCACCTAAAATTTTATATAAATCTGATCCTATACCAACTATAAAAGAACAAGTGATACATTTGAAAACTTTAATCCAGTTCTCAGTTCACGGGTTTCGGCGATTTTCGATACAAAATCATTTCATGCCTTTTTGCCACGTTTAAAAAAAAGCTTAAAATAAAACTTTTTTCTGTGTAATTTTACGCAATAATGGCAAGTACCATTCGAAAAAGACGTAAAAGTTTTATATGTCCTGAAAATTCTATAACAATTGCAAAAAAAATCGTCTACATATAAATTTTTAAAATTGGCAAAAATGATCAATATTGGCAAAATTGTAGAAATATTGGTCATTTTTAGCACTTTTAAAAATTTATATGTAGACGATTTTTTTTGCAATTATTATAAAATTTTCAGGACATATAAAACTTTCTTTTTCGAATTGTACTTGCCATTATTGCGTAAAATTACACAGAAAAAAGTTTTATTTTAGGCTTTTTTTTAAACGTGGCAAAAAGCCATGAAATGATTTTGTATCGAAAATCGCCGAAACACGTGAACTGAGAACTGGATTCAAGTTTTTAAATGTATCACTTGTTCTTTTATAGTTGGTATAGGATCAGATTTATATAAAATTTTAGGTGGTTTCTCTACTTTTGGCCGGTACTGTAAGTGTGGCTTCATTGAGTTTCTCAACATAAGTGTTTTTCTTTAAGCTATTTTTAAAAAATTGTTTTTATTTGTTTTGTTCTTCAAAAATAGATATACTCGTGCTCATAAAAATTCGGTACACGAAAACTTGAACGGTAAGACAACTGGGCGCCGCCAACTCGGCACCGCCAACTGGGCGCCGGGCCAACTCGGCGCCGCCAACTGGGTGCCGGGCCAACTCGGCGCCGGACTAAAAATTTTTTTTTGGATAAAATGTGTAGATGAAAAACAAAATATATTATTTATATAGAAATATCTTTAAAAAATCCTTTACGCAAGTTTTTTTGAAATTTGTTTTTGTTAAGTAAAGTTAAATCCATTAAGTCGACTGTTCGAATCTTGGTAGTTATAGTCTTTGGTAACCTGGTAACACTACAATTTCTGTTTTTTATGACAACAATGGCAGATCCAAAATGGTGGATTTCTTTATTTTTAAATCGATTTGTCTGAAACCTGAAAGTTTGCAGTGCCTGAGATCACTAACTACACAGTTTTATCCTCAAACTTAAAAAATTCAAAATGGCGAATCCAAAATGGCGGATTTTCTTATTTACTAACCGATTTGTCTGAAACTTGAAATATTACATTGCTTGAGGTCATTTAACACAATTTTTTACTCAAACTTAAAGCAATGTAATATTACAAGTTTGAGACAAATCGGTTAGTAAAAAAAAATCCGCCATTTTGGATCCGCCATTTCGATTTTTTTAAGTTTGAGTTAAAAACTGTGTTAAATGACCTCAACCAATGTAATATTTCAAGTTTGAGATAAATCGGTTAGTAAATAAGAAAATCCGCCATTTTGATTTTTTTAAGTTTGAGTCAAAAAATTGGTTAACTGACCTCAAGCAATGTAATATTTCAAGTTTGAGACAAATTGGTTAGTAAATAAGAAAATCCGCCATTTTGGATCCGCCATTTTGATTTTTTTAAGTTTTAGTAGAAAAATTTGTTAAATGACGTCAAGCAATGTGATATTTTATTGCTTGAGGTCATTTAACAAAATTTTTTACTCAGACCTAAAGAAATCAAAATGGCGGATCCAAAATGGCGGATTTTCTTATTTACTAACCGATTTGTCTCAAACTTGAAATATTACATTGGTTGAGGTCATTTAACAGAATTTTTTACTCAGACCTAAAGAAATCAAAATGGCGGATCCAAAATGCCGGATTTTCCGATTTACTAACCGATTTGTCTCAAACTTGAAATATTACATTGCTTGAGGTCATTTAACACAATTTTTTACTCAAACTTAAAAAAATCAAAATGGCGATCCAAAATGGCGGATTTTCTTATTTACTAACCGATTTGTCTCAAACTTGAAATATTACATTGCTTGAGGTCATTTAACACAATTTTTTTTACGAAAAAAGGTAATTCCCCGGCTCCAGAGTGCGTTGTTGCCAACATACTACATAATATTAATGCCCATGTGCAGAGCTCCGTCCCGTTGTCAGAGGTTTTCGTCCGGGTAAGGGATGTTTAAAAATTTTTGAACCAAAAAAAATTGTCCGCGTCCGGGTATTAGAGTGTCCGGTTATAGAAGTGAATTTTACATGTAAATAAATAGGGGAAAGCTTGGTTCTGATGATTTATGCTAATTTTGTTTGGGTAGGCAATTTTGAGCTCTAGAAGGCTAAAACCTCTTCTCCCCCTAATAGCACCAATGCATTACCTTTGATATAATAAGTATATCAACTAAATTGTTTTTGAAAATATTCCAACTGAATTACTGCTAAATAAATACACATGTACAATGTACATGTATTAAAATATAAATAAAGAGGTATGCCTATTATAATAATATAACATAGGAACTATCTGATCACAAAAACATGTCTGAGGACCCTCGAACTTTTTCTCTGCAAACTCATCTATCAGTTTGTTATACCTCATTTACTATTATTTATTTATTTATTTATTTATCCAATTCAGGTTGCACACAGTACATGGGTACCAAGCTAGCATCCCCTATATAACTAGTTACCTAACTATATACCTCAGTTTCTTTTGCACCACATACTTTACCTTAACTTTTTAATTGCAAATTATTTAATTTTTAACAGAGCGGCAACATTTTGAAAATGTTAAAATTTGGTTGCCCGCTAAAGGTGGTTGCCTGAGGCGGCTTCCTCGTTGCCTTATCCATTGGCACGCCCCTGGCAACATTTCTTTCAATATATTAACTGACTATTACTTGGTCAGACTGTATTATAATTCCGCCTGTAATCCACATTTAAATGGTTGTACTTGTGTTACAAAAATATTATCTTGTAGATCTATTAAATACCTTGTATTTTGATTAATTTCTAAAATGGGACGTTCACGTGAATTATGTTAGCAAAAAAATTAGAAAATTAACTTACAAGTTCTCGCATAAGACATATTCTTCCGTTTAAATTAACAAAGTTGGTTTATGTAGCTTTGGCTGAATCGGGACTATGTTATGAGATATTGTGTTCAGTGGCGAAGTTAAGGGGGGGGCTTGGGGGGGCTAAGCCCCCTCAATTTATTAATTAGCCTCCCCAAAAAAATTTGCGATTGAAGGTGTCCCAATATTTTTCAATGCTAACAAAATTCGAATGATTATAATAGTTTTCGATCATTATAAAACTACAAATTTCAAACCTATCGTAAATTTGATGAAAAGTGGCAACATTGCTAATCTAGGCGAAGGCGGGAACGAAGTAGCGCAGCCAATGATAAAGACTGGCCATGGCGCGTTATAAGCAAGTCGGCGGTCACGTGATCTTAGGAGTTCCAGGATTCTTATTGTATTGCTTAATATATTATCTGTTTTTACACAATTTAAATAAATTGACAAAAAAATTTTGTTCTCATATAGGCAAAAATTGAAAAAATATTTTGCTGATGTATGTGTTTATTATAGATAAAAGAACTGAATCTATAAAATAAAAAATTATATAAAATTTGCACTCTAATATCTTCAGGTATATTAGGTACATAATATCGTTAGTTACTTCAAATCTATACAACTATTTTAAAATTGGACATAATAAACCTTAGCTTTAAGTTTTTTAATTTTTCTTTGAGTGTCATCATCTTTGTCTGTGTTCTTGTTCAAAGATTTATTAGCAGACACTAAATCATTATGCTTTTTAATAAAATTATTTAAAAAAACTTTAACTGCCCTCAAACTGATTTTTTCAAGATTTGACAATAGTTTTTCTCCACAAAAACACTCGCTAGAGTTATCTAAAGAAAATTTTTTAATATAAAACATTTCACAATAATTTATTAAAAAGCAACAAGTGATTTTGTGAATAAGTGAGATGGTTTTCACGTTCAATAAACTGAATGTATTGGTCGTCAATAATTTTTTGAAAAATTACCCAGCACAAAGTTTAATATATATTTCATCAATGCGTAAGTTAACTACCAACTCATGTTCTTTTAAAAGCTATTTTACTTTTTAAATATTGCACACTACCAGAGAGATTACTATCTGTTAACGATATTTTACAAATCAGTTTTTTAATATTGCGAGGGTACAGAAGACGTATTACCTTAGTTTTGTAAATTGACATGTATGCACTGGATGACTGGATAAACAAAGATGAAGCCAACATTAAAGTGTATCCACAATATCTTCGATTCTCAGGTGACCTTTTCAAGAGACCTAATTGTTCAATAAGAAATGACAATTTCAACACATCTTTCACTCTCCCTATCGAAAATGTCACTAAGGATGTCTATTACTTGATGAATCTTATCTTTTACCACTTTCATTTCAATAAACTGCATTAGCTCTTCAAGTATATCAGTGCTGTCCAAAAATAAAACTCCTACTTTTTTTAGCAGTTTGTTCTTTGGTATGGACATTTTTGTTAACATTTACAAAAAAATGACAGATCTCCCTCAACAACTAGAGATGCTAACAGTGATGGATTGTTGTTCAAAAATGTCATCAGGCACAGGCAGACTGTGTCACGATCTTGGGTTCAAATTCAATTTTTGTTTATTTGAATAATGTTTGATAAAACTTTTGATTTCTTATGAGCTTAAAGTGTTTCAAGACTTTCTTGTATTTCAGTTTCCAGTTGTTGCTTCTCGACATCAGCTAATCGAACAGTAGATAGGTTGTCTACTTAGGTCTTTCGGAACATTTTCAAAAATCGTAGGTACAGCATTTTCTGTTACACAATTATTAAACCAAATAACCTGCTCGTTAGGAAAATGTTTGATGCAAACTTGTGGACGTTTTAACATACTTAAATCATTAAGAATTTTTTGCAATCAAATTTCATGCATTTGTTTATCCACTGGCAAATTAAAAGTTGACACATATTGGGTTTCAGTTTTTTAGTTGGACCGACAACCAACAACACTACACGTTCGCAGCATTGTTTATCTTATAGGTATTTTCTTTTTAATTTACTCATTAGTCATTAATTATTTTAACGCAAATCACGACAGTCTTTTTCGTGGGCTGCGTTATTTTAATAACTTTGATAAAATTCACATAAAATTCATGCCCGAATTCAAAGAAAATCGACGTAAACAAACATACCAAAACTGAAAACACACATGTTTTATAATGACAGCTGGCCGGAAGGCGTTCTTTTGTGACCCTCCTACGGTCACGTGATATTTCCGCGCCCGGGCAGGTCTTTCTCGTGGGCTGCGCGAAGAAGGAACAACGATTGGAACGAACGACTGATATTCGATAGTCGAATTATTGCAATTGCATCGTAGCTTTCGCGTGTTTTGGTTTGTCTCTGGCCTCCGCTCTTCTGCTCTGTTTACTCAGTCATTTGGTGTGGAAGGACACGATTCGTACCCGCCACTTCACTCACTATGTACGCGACCGCTACATCGGTGTTCATTCGGTGATTCGATTGAATTATAATTCGGTAGTCTGTTGTAAGTGCAAATTTTGAATACCTATTGCATTTTAAGCCTAAATTTTAAATTGAACCCAATTTTTTACCTCATTGTCTTGTCTGATTCTTACAATTCCATCTCTGAGTGTGTCGCTTGAGAGAAGTGTTTTGATGTTTGAAAAGGTTAAAACTTAATATATTAGAACTTATTGCCCAAATATTTTTTTTTATAATAACGATGTTATGGACAAGTTTGCCTCCCTAAAGGACCGAAGAATTGAGTTGCTGAACAATCTTTGAAACGTAATACAGTCTAACAATACTTCTATCTAAGTGATTATAATCTATAGCCATTATAAATAGGTATAATGTTTGAATGTTTTTTAATAATAATAATAATTAATAGTTTTATTATTATGTTGACAAAATGGTGAATGCACCCATAAAAATTTTTTTTTACAAAATGGTGAATGCGCTTAAAAAAATTTCGCCTGCGACGCTGTTGCCCCGCTGGCGCAGTTGTGTTCTGGGGCTCAAGCCCCTTCAAAATTGAAGAGCTAACTTCGCCACTGATTGTGTTGGGGTGCCACTTGCGACTCTATTGTATCGCCACTTAAAATTGCTCAGAAATATGTACTCAAGATACTATTGTTTAAACCGAAATTATATTCTACAGAGCTTTTATTTTCTGAAATAGAGTTTTTACATTTAAGGCAGTTATATTGTATGAAAGTCTTACAATTCTCGTTAAATTATAAGATATTTCAAAACTTTGTTTCACATGATATACAAACAAGAACAGTATCTAGGCTAAACTATTGCACTTCTTTACAAAACTTTTCAGGGACTCAGCGGACTATCTTGTTTACAGGTCCTAGACTCCTTAATCTGTTGCCACTAATCATAAGAAATAAATCGTTAAATAAGGCAACAAAAAAACTATAAAAATTTGGATTTAAAATAGACACTTATTGGAATAAAACCTGACCTTATTTAAAAATCGACCCTATGGTGACAGATTTACATATAAAAAGCAGCTGCTCTGCTTCAAAACTCGGCCTTTGTGTATTTAAAAACCGGATTTATTAGTGTCGGTATTTATGAAATGAAAGTTAGCGTCTATATTATTAAATTTGGCTTTGGTATGTCAATTTTGAGAGGTCAGCTGTTATTTTTCTGTGTAAATGTGTCAAAATAAAGTCGATTCTAAAATAAAGTCAGGTTTTATTCCAATAAGTCCCTAATAACTACCAACGTCTGAAATAATCTGGTTTATAGAAAATTAACTCATTTCTGTTAGAATATTATGCTTTACCTGTTTGTGTATTTTGTTTTGTAAAATGTCTAATAATTTATATAATAACTTGTGTAACTTAAGTAATTTAGTGTAAGGTAAAAATGCTAGTTGGAGACATACACAAATGTCTAAAATTCATCGTGTCTTCTGCTAGCACCTTCTTTTTTCCATGAACCACAATTTTCTCTTTTCCTTTTGTAATAATATCTTATATAAATAAATAAATTTCGAACAACAAATTTCGAACAAGAAAATATATTAATTATTGACTAGCTAGTAATTTCTGCAATTTTTTTTAGGTCGAGCCGACTCAGAGGTGGTACATGTAACAAAGTTAGGTAGTTATAGCGGTTCCTCCAACACAACTAGATACTGGGACTGCTGCAAACCTACTTGCTCATGGAAAGGCAACACTGCTAGAGGAACGTATGCCAAGTCTTGTTCCGCTAATGGTGTAACATTAGCTGGTGAAAATGTTCAGTCGGGTAAGATCAATTCTTAAAAAGATTAGTTTTAACGTAACCAACGTACGACTACTACTGATATGTCGGTTTACAACGTTTTTCTACGTCGTCCGACGCCTATTCTCCACCTCCTTTGATCCTGACAATCATTTTCTGTCAGGTTTTTTTTGACTCATTAATCTTTGGATTGACTGTTGCCATTCTAGTTTAGGATACCCTCTTTTTCTGCGCCCAATTGGTTGCCATTCTAGGACCTGCTTTGATAATCTTTCTTCGGTCATTCGTTGTACAGTACCGTACCATATCAGTTGTCTTTTAGTGATGTCATCCATTATGCTTCCCTCGATTATCATTCTTTCTGTTATGATCTCATTTCTTATACGATCTGTTCTAGATATTCTCATTGATCTTCTTATTGCATCCATTTCGACACTTTCCATTTTTGTTTTGTATTTTTCTGTTATCCGACAAGTCTCTATTCCATACAACAGCGTATTTTTCACCATTGTTTAATATATGTTAAATTTTACATTACTTTTTATCTCTCTGCTCAATAAAATACTCTTAAGATAATTTTTTGCTTTTACTATTCTTTTTTCCAGTTCTTTAAACTCTATTTCTGTCTTATCAAATGTGACACCCAAGTATACATACACATTGCATGGAGATATTGTTTGTCCATTGTCTAGTTCAAATTCACTTCATTCGTTTTCTATACATAAGTACTCACAAATATCTTACTAACTAACTGACACGTAATACAAATTGTGAAAGGCTTTCGCGGCCATCGTCCAATGGTGGGTGTGCTTTCGGGCGCCAACGAAAAGGGGTAATAAGAACATTGATAGAGAGGGCGAAAAGAATCTGCGAACCAGAACATCTAGACAAAGAATTAAACCATCTTAAAAACGCCCTCGTAGCAAATGGATACACTCAAAGCGACATAGAAAAATGTATACGACCAAAGCCGAGCACTAGAAGTAACAGTAGCGGTGGACTGAGCAGCCGCGAAGTTACTTCAAGAGCCTTTCTGCCCTACATCCCTAGAGTGACAGATAGGATCGGACGTATTCTGGGAAAACACAACATAAAAACGATCTTCAAGCCATCTAAGAAGATCGAGAACCACCTCAGATCTGCGAAGGATATAAGGAAGCCACTAAGTTCTTCGGGGGTATACCGCATTCCCTGTACCTGTGGAAGTGTCTACATCGGAACAACCAAACGGTCCGTAAACACAAGAATCAAATAGAACACAAAGGCAACTGTCGATTCGGACATACGGAAAAATCCGCAGTTGCAGACCACACACTAAACAATGAAGACCACCGAATAAAATTCGAAGACACACAAGTTCTCTGCGCCTCCTCTTCATACTATCCAAGACTCTATAGAGAAGCAATCGAAATTCATAAACACCAGCAGAACTTCAACAGATCTGAAGAAACTCTTAAAATTAACAGAACATGGGTACCGGTTCTTAAAAACACTAAACGGCTCGCTTACAATAACAAAACTGAATCAAGGGAATGTGACCAATCACCGACCAGCTCTGATATACGCCCCGCCCACCATAGCGTATATAACCTGCGCCCGCGACAGACTAACCACCAGTCTTCGAGAAGCCGACAAACAGTCAACATCTCCTGGAGATGCCATCCACTCGAGATGGCGAAACGTCGAGAACGAATTTCCAACGACGACGGCCGAACAGCCCGAAAGCACACCCACCATGACACGTAATAGTTTAAAGTCTTTAAAGTTTTGTTGGTACAAAGAAACTGAAAATTAAAAATTTTTAATTTCAGTGAAGTAATCTAAAAATTAATCAGTCAGTTCCTTTTTACAAAATGAATGTGATCCATTTATTGATTTTTGCTCTCGAATGAGAAATTTTAGTTTTAAAGAATCTAATTGGTCAAAAGATATGTTGCCAAGGTGATTTTTAAAATTTAACAAAAATATCATACCTCAAAATACCAAGTTTAAACTGCAAATACGATTTATGGAATATTAAGAAGTTTTTTGACTTTTCGATAGGTGTCGCCCGAGGTCTCAAATTACCCTCGTAAGCTTTTTATTAATGCTGGAAAAGCACCTTTTTTTTTTATAAATCTCTAATCTTATGCTTCTTCAACTAATTAATAGATTTGTTAAAATTGATGTACCAAAGGGACATACGAGGTTTTTTATTGAAGAACATTAGTGATTTTGTGAAAGAAAATCAATTTCAAAATTAAAAATCAAAAAAAGTATCGACAATTGAGAACTTCATTTTCTTTTAAAAACTTCTTTAGTTGATTACCTTCCTAACGGTATGCTACACATTGATAAAAAAACATTTCTGCTTTAAAATACGGATATTCCATCAGAAGGGCGAGATTCGTTCAGAATTGGTAAGAAAAACAATTTGATGTTTATGATCGTTTACCTACTTAAACAAAAGTTAAACTTTTAACAATAATGTATTGTGTTCTTTATTTATAAATTTTCTTCGAAACGATCATAAACATCAAATTATTTTTCTTATCAAGTCCGAACGATTATTGCCCGTCTCACGGAATATCCGTATTTTAAAGCAGAATTGTTTCTTTAATCAATGTGTAGCATACCGAAGAAGGTAATCAACTAGAGAAGTTTTTAAAAGAAAATGAAGTTTTCAAGTGTCGATCCTTTTTTTAATTTTTGATTTTAAAATTGATACCCTCTTTTTCTTCAATAAAAAACCTCGTATGTCCCTTTGGTACATAAATTTTAACAAATCTATTAATTAGTTGAAGTAGCAAAAGATTACAGAATTATAAAAAAAATTGTGCTTTTCCAGACATTAATAAAAAGCTTACGAAGGTTTAAAGGTGGGATTTTGGGTAATTTGAGAAAAAAAATTAAAAAATTCATATATCTTTAACCGTGACTCCAACAATATCCCAAAAAATTTTGACGGTTCATGTGCCGAACACCCTGTATATCGATCGATGAAAAGATCGCAAAGAAAAAGAGACCATCCGTGACCTACGATAGCTCTTCTGTCTTTCAGGCCAGATCAACGCTGATTAGCTTTTTTACCCACCATCAGACGCGAGCGTCAATCAGCGCAATTTTTAAGCCAAATAATAATAACGTGAAATTTAGTACCCGTGAATTTAAACATCAAAGTAGTTTTCGTTGCTAATCGGGTAAAAAGAAGTTTTTGTTTCTCTCATATTTTTCCGTGGTTATCTCGAAAGCTTAACCTATTTTGGGCCGTTGATGCGTATACGCAACACTACAGTAATATTTTTTTTACAAAAATAGGAACCTTTTTGACATGAGATATAGACAAATCCCACTTGTGTAAGGTTAAACAAAGGTAATCAAATTGGATTTAGAAGATTTTTTTGTTTCCGTCTGCCTGAAAAATTTTTGAAAACCCTAATAATCTTTTCTTTTTTTGGCTCCAAAACTTTCAAAATTCAAAAAAGCACAAGTATATTTATATTTCCAAAGATATAGTACTTATAAACAAAGTAAACTTTCAGTAATAATATCAAACGGAAAACTTATGTTTACTTGTAGCAGGTTTTTTTTAAATACGTCATAAATTATAGTGTTGCGTTTACGCATCAACTGCCTAAAGGGTTAGGTGAAATTGCCGAAAACAGTCGGCGTGCAGATATACTGTGCAACGCTTACAAATGTAAATCGTTTGACTTTTGCACACCCGACATCTTATTCTGGAGTCAGTTTTGATAAAAAAAATTCAATATAAAATCAAAAAAAAAAATTCATTCCCCAACCAGCGGTAATATCAGCATACAATAAATATATGGGAGGCGTAGATTTACACGATAATGGAGTTGCAACCTATAGAATCAAAGTAATGGCTAAAAAATGGTGGTGGCCACTTTTTAAAAATAATGTTATTGACAGTTCGCTTGTAAACGCCTGGAAACTTTACAATACCGTAAATCATTTATTGCATTGTGAATGCTCAAAACAAAGAATTTTGTTGCTATAGCACTTCCGATAAATCCGCCCACTGATATGAGTGGTGACCTGATGGGACACGTCATATGCAAAACCGACTCCAGAAGAAGATGTCGGATGTGCAAAAGTCAAACGATTTACATTTGTGAGCGTTGCAGAGTATATCTGTACGCCGACTATTTTCGGCAATTTCACTTAACCCCTTAGGCCATTGATGCGTTAACGCAACATCCCATATTTTGTTAAGTTAATATCCTATGTTTTTTTTACGGTACTTATTAGTTACATTTGTGTATATTGATAATACAAAAATACTTTTTTTTATAAATATTGTTTTCTTTCTATCCTTGGCCCAAAATGGGTTAACCTCACGGGGGTCCAAGATCTAATGGACACCTAATAAGTGTTGACAGTTAACTGTTTCGTCCTTAAAACTTCTTTTTACACATTTAGCCACGAAAACTACTTTGATTTTTAAATTCACGGGTACTGTTAATATCGATAATGAAAAAATGTGAATTTTTCCGTAATTCATGTGATTTATAATTTTAATTTAGGATGCGAAAGTGACGGCTCCGCCTATGTCTGCAACAACAATTCTCCATGGGCAGTAAACGACACTTTTGCTTTTGGCTTTATTGCTGCTGCCTTCAAGAACCCACCGGAAAACATGTGTTGCGCATGCTTGCGTCTTAAGTTCCAAAAGGGCGGCTGGGGACCAAATCTTACGGGAAAACAAATGATTGTTCAGGTAATTAAATACATATACTTATACAGGCTGTCCAAAAATTAGACGTCAATATTCAAAAATAATTAACAATAAAGATAAAAGTTCATATAAACTAGGTCCAAAATTACTCCTTTTCCTACATTTCTCAAAAACTATTATCTTTTGCATAATGCATATTTGGATTAAATTTACTATGTACCATCTCCCAAGTAACTCTGTAGTCATTTACATCAGTATTTGTAGAGTGGCCGGGCTAAATGATCTAAGTGCCAAAATATACAAATTTTAGATTTTCCACCCAAAATGATGTATGTGTCAAGGCCAATACGGGGCTATAAAAACTAAGTGCAATTTCCCCACCTTATGCCCTAACAAACATGTTTAAAATCACGCATTGCATTGGCGTAGCTAGGGGGGGGGCAGGGGGGCCTGGCCCCCCCTGAAGTCCCTCAGGCCCCCCCTAAGATATTTTAGGCCTCCCCTACCGACTACTAGTAAAAGAACATGACGCTGAAAATACATACTTTTCTATTATTATTCGGGAAATATTCAAATAAAATAGGTGCATTAAAATTTAAAATCATTCAGATAATGTTTACATTTCAGGAAAAAGCCCTTGTCTTGCGGAATTAGGCTTTTTCTCTTTAAATTATCGGTAACTTTTCTGCACTTATGCAATTTCCCGAAAATATTTTTTAAATTTAAACATAATTATGCATATTGAATATTTCATACATATTGGCGACATCTTGTAAAATATTATAGAAGTGTAAGTTAAATTTCGCATTTAATAAAGACAGCGACCTTTGCCCCTCTGTTTCCGAAATCGGGTTGTAGATGTCGTAAGGTTATAAAAGACCTTTTTAAACTGTTTTTCTAAAATAAATATAATTATCTTTTTAGTTTTTTTGAGGTTAGCGTTTAGTTTCTTATAAAAATTTTCCGATTTTGGTGACAATTTCATAACCATTTTCATATTAAGTTTTCCCACGTCGTTAAATGGAATAAATTCGTCGAGCAATACCGGGAAATTTTTAATATTAATACTTCTACTCTAAGAACAGAAATGACCGTTTTAAAGAATTGTATTTTTCGGTTAAATCAAACTGTTGGTCATGATTCTATCAAACAACATATAGCAGAAAACACCTATCCAAACCTCTACCAACTTTTTAAAGTTGCGAGTATTCTTCCAATTTCAAGTGCAACTTGCGAAAGGTCTTTCTCTGCCATGAGGAGAGTTTTTAATTGGCTTAGAACAACTATGACTCAAGAGAGACACTCAGTTTTGTCATTGTTATTCATAGAAAAAGATGTTGAGGTCGACTTAGACAGTGTGGTAAACGCTTTCAGTCAGCGACGTAGAAAACTTTCTTTGTAGAATTGCTGAATCACATACTTCCTGTGTATACATATAAATAAGTTGGTAAATGTATTATTAAATTTGTTATATTAAAATATTAGAACATTTAATGCGCGTATTTTTTTTTATTCATTGCACACTTTGCACGACTCTTTAAAACCTATGTTTGCTTTTTGTTCAAGATAGACCGGGGCCACGGCCCCCCCTGAAAAGCAAGGCTAGCTACGCCAATGAAATCACGTCATCCGTAAGTTCGCGTGCATGTATTGTACAGTTCTTTTTAGTTTCCCACCAAAACGCTTTTTGGCACTTAGATCAATTAGCCTTTCCACTCTACATTTACTAAAGGGTCTACAGTGCTGAGTGCTACAATTCTAGGTTTAAAAGTCTACATTTTGGTTGAAGGTTTAACTCTTTTTCTCGTTAATGCAATAGTTTTTAATATTTAAATAAATTCGTGGGCTGAATGCAATAGTTGGGTAACTCGAAATTTCGCGATTTTGAGTTATCTATTTTTTCATATAGTGGGAATCAAGCGCTATCGAATGCAAAAGCTTGATAATACGTTATTCTAAACTGACGACGTCTATCTGCAAATGTAAAAAGTAGACAATTCAAACATTGTAAAACTTTTTTGGAGCTATAAATGGATAACATTAGATACCAATATGTTTTTCTCTATTTTCTGATCCTTTTAATTTATAAAAGAAGACAACTGTGTAAACCCCAAAAATAAAAATTATCTCATATTGTGCAAGCAACCCTTTCACCAGGCGACTCCTTTTATAATACCAATTACATTTTATCGATTTTCTCAAAACTACAAAAATCTAGTTACCCAACTAGGAAATGTCGAATAAAAACGGTGTAAGTCAGTGTCAGGTATCCGCTATAAATATAGCGGACACCTGACACATGTTAATTTTTTAAACAAGTTAGCGACGATTAAACCGATGGTCGATTGTTTTGTTGAATGTATAATTGAAAAGGGATTCTAATATATCTTGTGTTTTTTACAGTATTTAAATATTGATACGTATTTAAAACGGTAATGCATCTAGAGATATAATTTTAAGTTATTTATTTATTATTTAGCTTTGAATATTTTTGTATATAAGTTTTTTTGTCAATCATGGAACATTTCTATTGTTTTTCGGACTTTAAACCACCCCGCAGGGGTTATATTACAATTTGAGACTATTTTTAACGGGAATCCTACGACTGCACGGACTAAATTTCCAAAAAATTAGATTTCGTAACAAAATTTTTATGTGGTTGTTCTTTATTTCTAAAGTTAATTTAAATTTGTGTAATATAAAACTCACTGAGAAATGCTTACTATCATATTGCACATTAGGGTGAACCAAATCTTTGCAGTTATTTGACCTGTGAGTATTAAAAAAATACTCTGCCAATATTATTATTATATTAATTATATCGTTTTTCGCTAGGATGCATTGCATCGTTTCACTGCAAATTCACTTTTTCTATAATATTGTGAACAGTTTCAGAAACCACCCTCATTAAGGCAGTCTTTAGGGGTACCATCCAACGAACTGTAAAAACATATAGTAAATATCCTCTTCTGTGAAAGGTGTAAAGCCTTCTATGTTACAAAAAAAAAACAAATGTCAATAATAATGTAGCTACAATAAAATGAGCATAGGTATTATTTTAACTCTTTTGCGAGCGGAAATACTAATAATCTTGGTATATCTCAAAAACTACGTAATTTATCAAAAAAGGTGTTATGAAAAAATTTGTTTGTCAGTCAAAAAGAACATAAAAGCTTTAAAAAATAAAAATAGGACCACTAGGTAAGGAGATACGCTTAAACAACAAATCTTTTAATTTGACGGCCATTTTCAAAGATGGCGACCAAACGAACATGAGTTCGACCAGGAGTCAGCGCCTAGACTAACTAGAAAAAAGGCAAAAAATTGATAAACTTTCGAGAAGAGGATCAGCTAGGATTTATATGAATATGGCTCTGAAGTCAGGAAAGAGTCCATATTCAAAATGTGCAATTAGTCTTTGGAACCCTTTTTATGTAACTTATACTTCATTCAGGCACACTGTGCACTGTGCGTCGCCGTCTATACGTCACTCATTACAAAATTTTTGTTGGCTTAAATATTTAACCAAGTTTTAAACAAATTTTTTTTTACAGGTCACCAATACCGGAGGTACCAATGACCCCAGCAGCGATCACAATGCCTTTGATATTCTAATTCCTGGTGGAGGTGTAGGATACTACACTGAGGGTTGCAAGCATCAATGGAAGGCTCCTTCTGGAGGTTGGGGAGACCAATATGGTGGATGCCAAACCGAAAGCTGTTGTTCCACACTACCAAAACAATTACAAGCTGGCTGCCTGTTTAGGTGGAAATGGATGGGAGGTGCCTCAAATCCCCCTGTAACATTTGAGCAAGTCACGTGCCCTTCTCAACTCAAAAGCATAACTGGTTGTTCATAAATTATATTGTTCATAAATTAGTAATTCATATTTTGGATTAAAAACTTTTATAAATAAATGTATTTTCTTAATAAAAGTGTGAAATCAACTTTTTTTATTCTCCATCGATCGCCGATAAGTTTCCAAGGAAACCTCAAGTTTTGCACATATGTAGACTTGAGTATACATATGTGCAAAAAAATTAGGCCAGATCAGAAAAATAAATTTAGAAAAAAAAACTTTTTGAGAACAAGCTTTTATAAAATGGACTAAAAAGCATAAGATAATTTTTTGAGTCTTCTGATATCATAATAATAAAAGCAATGGACTTATTAAAGGAAATTTACCCGTTTTTGTTTTAGCCTTGTTAACTCGACGTTTAATGAAAATCCAAATTCATTATATTATAGCAGAGAAATGTAAGGGTAAACAATTTAACCCAACCCTACTCAAGCTACCCTTACATTTTTCTGATATGGATGGACATTACTACGCCTGCTTCATATTAGGCAGATCATCCGCGACCGGCAGTGTGTCGATTTATTTTGTCACATTGAAAAAGAAGAGTCGGCCCATCATCGGTTGTGGACGATCCACCAAATGCGCATGGAAAGGCATTTACCTATTATTAAATACGCCCATCGCTTTTATTATTATGATGAAGATTCAAAAAATTACTTTATGCTTTTTAGTCCATTTTATAAAAGCTTGTTTTCAAAAAGTTTTTTTTCTACATTTATTTTATAATTTTTAGATTTGTCTAAGTCTATGCATTTCAGCTATCGTTTCCTAAAACTGTTCGTTAATATTTGAATCATTATATGCAAGGATTAATTAATTTTGGTCCAGATCGAACAAACTAAAGCCTTACCTCTTCTACACCCCCCCCCCCTTTTTAGTGGGAGAGCATGTGAATTTTAAAATCAATCAGATACCTACGTGGAAGTCAGTTAAAAGTCATCAGAAAAACTCATCATTAATTCCATTTTGAATTCTTGTAATCTGATCAAAAATTCGTAATACTCATCCTCAAAAACCCCCAGATACCAATTTTGGTGGAAATCCGACAAACTAACATTTACCCCCTCTCTGCCCGTCACGTTAGGGGGAGGTAGGCAGTCTGTGATACCACATTATTGGATTGTCATCGGAACTATAACGGTATACGAAATTTGAAGTCAATCGGATACGTGGAAGTCAATTGAAAGTAATCAGAAAAACTTGACATTAAATCGTCCATTTTGAATCCGCCATATTGAATTTTTGTAATCTGATCAAAAATTCGTAATTCTCATCCTCAAAAACCCCCAGATACCAATTTTGGTTGAAATCGGATAAACTAAAGTTTTCCCCCTCTACACCCCCCACGTTAGGAGGGAGGTAGGTACCCGATGAAACCATATTGTTGTATTGTCATCGGAACTACGACGCTATGCGAAATTTGAAGTCAATCGGATGTTTGGAAGTTCTTCAAAAATGAGTTGCAAGATTTAATTACATTCATACATACCCACATACATACATATACAGGGTGTCCCAGAACTAATGGTACATAGTTAAACTGTAGATTCCCTGGGTCAAAATATTACGATTTAGCCATACTTACCTTAGTCCAAAAGTTCGTACTAACCGAGATACAAGGTGTTAAACTTTATTTTTTCAATTCGATTTTCTTTAATAACTTTAATTATAATTAATATTTTTGCAAAAGCTAACCAGCGTGTAAGTTTTTTTAAAATTGGCACGACGATTACGTTGAAAAATTTGATGTACAATGTACAGGGTGTTCCTTAGACCACTACCATTGCATAAAAATCAGTGTATTTTTGTTGTGCCTCGGTGTATACCACTTTTTATGTAAAATAATGGTTTTCCCATCCTTTTTATGTAAAAAAGTTATAATGTTTTAAAGTCGCTCAAAGCAACGGTTTTTGAGATTTTTGCATTTAAAAACACCATCCATAATTTTTCCGAACCGAACGGTATCATATGCTTTTTGTAGGTCCACAAAGGTAACGTGAGTCTCTATATTTCTGGCGCTTCTTTTCTCAATTACTTGTTTAAGACAAAAAACATTATCACTACAAGATCTGCCTGCACGAAACCCACTTTGCTCTTCTTCTTGTTCATGAAAATCATTCTCTATTAGATCTCTAAGAATCCTACCGTACAATCTACTTAGAGTGCTGGTGACTGAAATTCCTCTGTAATTGTTACTATCCAGCTTGTTTCCTTTTTTATGTATTGAGGATATGAATGCAATTTTTCAATCATTAGGCACTGGATGTCCGTTTATGCACTGATTGATAATATATGTGAGATTTTCGAGTAGTTTCTCTGATCCATATTTGAGCATTTCAGCATATATTCCCCAGGTCCGCTAGCTTTTCCGGATTTAAGCTTTTTTATACTATTCTTTATCATTTCTTTTTCGATGATTACTTCCTCTCCATGTACTTCTATGTCTCTCCTCGGATAGGCTGTTAGATATTCGGGTCTCGTCTCCTGCAGCAGTCCCTTGTAGTGTTATGTCCATTGTTCTGGTCTCATGATCTGGATGTTTACTTTTTCTTTTGTTGGGTTTTTTTACTGTAGAAATGAATTTCCATACTTCAGAGCTCTGCCTACCTCCTACGTGTGTATTTATATCGTGGCATTTCCGCTCAAACATTTCATTTTTTTCTGTGCGTATCAAACTTCTTAGCTGTCTTCTGGTTTCCCTGTATATTTCTAGGTCTCTTTGCTCTTTAGTACTGAGCCATTTCAAGTATGTACGTTTTTTCTCTTTGACCATTTCCTGTATTTTCTCCGTCCACCACATCTTCCTGTTATTTCTATTATCTTGGTATCCAACAGATTCGTTGCTTGCTTCCTTCAAGCTTTTTATTATGTTTGTATATATCTCTTCAAATGAGTGATTTGTGTTTATTAATTTTTGATCTAATCGGTTCTGATACAATCTTTGAGTACTTTCGATTTCTAGACTTCTAAAGTTGTATTTTTGATTGTCTTCGATGCACTCTAGGTTTTCATTTTCTCTAATACTTTCGTCCTTATTTGTTTTTTAGAAGGGAATAATATTTTTGCTTTTACCAGATGGTGGTCAGATCTACAGGTAACACCACGAAGTGCTCGCACATCATACCACTTTAATTGCGAGTGTTGTCCACCTATAGCATAGTCAATGATTGATTTAAGATTTCTTGTTGGCTGAATCCAGGTATATTGATGAATATCCTTATGTTTAAAAAAACCATTATTTATTTTTAGGTTGTGGGTTTCACACAATTGCGTCAGTCTTAAGCCATTATCATTTGTTACTTCCTCTCCAAATGGTCCTATCACTGTGCTCTGGGTTTGTCTACCAGTTCGGCTATTAAAATCGCCAAGCATAATTATTTCTCTGGTATTACCGATTTTGGTGATAGTCTCATCCAGTTGGTCAAAGAACATTTGTTTTGCAGCTACTCTTTCGTCATCTGATGGTGCGTAGACTGCTATTGTGTTTATATTATGTCCAAGCATCTTCATGTTCACTCGAAGTATGTTTTCACTAATGCAATCGTAGTCTGTAATTTTATTCTTTAGATTTTTTTTTCTTAGCAAGGATACCCCTCTGGCTGCTCTGCTTTCTTTTGGGACTCCAGTGAATATATGGACAAAATTGCCGACACTATTCGTACCTGTTCCTTTATTTTTTGTCTCTGTGAGTGCAATAATATCGATCTTACAATTCTGCACTTCAGTTGCAATAATGTCCAACTTTTGATTCACTCCCTGTACGTTCCATGTAGCTATATTTATAGTCCTTTGTCTTTGCTTTTTTCGTCTTCGAGAGTTTCCATCCATTGCTCCGAGGCTTTGTTTAGGCTTTTTGGTGAATTGCTTTGTTTTACTTTTGTGTTAAGTATTAGAGAACCAGTCTAATGCCTCAACCCCTTACCTGGAGGGCCAGGATTTTTAATCAAGGTTTTTCTCCTCTAGCCTTTGACGAGCCAACGCCATACTGTAAGGCAACAGCTGTGGTCTTTTATACTATCCCTAAAAAAAAAGGGTTGCCACCTACGCTATGATCACCGTACCGAGGTCCATTCTCTCCGCCTGTCATATCGATGTGGTCTTCTCCCGTAACCCTGGGAAAGGGACCCTATACAGGTGCTAACTCTCCGGGTCGGAGAGTACCTGGAATCTACGGAGGGCAGGGGTCGATTCATTTCCCCTGATAGACATCTGACGAGGTCTACCCGTTACCCCTGGAAATCAACATCCGGCAATTGTTAAATTGCAGGAGTCACTAGATTTTGCAACAATTTTAAATAAGCAGCCCCATTTAAGTTACCATTAATAAAAAATGGCCTGATGATATAATCTCCTGGAACCCCCAAACAAATAATACATTTTTGAAGGTATTGTGTTCGCACATTTACCGCCAAATATTTATTTTCTTTTGCCCAATAGCGAGTAATTGATGGATTGTGCGCATTGTGTAGGGAGCAAGATCATTCGGTAGAAAACAAAATATTACTGACAATAGTTTCGTTCCATCAAAGCGTGGGACGGTTATAGAACGGTACGAAAAATCCTGTTTGTGTTCCAGGTCGACGTTGTACTGTTATGGGACAGTCAGTTTTCCGTTACATCAAGCAACCTAAACTGGTTTCGGACTCCTTTGAAAGACAAGAATTGCACACAGGCGCATTAGAAGGCGCGGAAAAATTGTATGTAAAACACACACATTTCTAGTTTACATCACCTGAGATACCATAAAATTACATTAAACTTACATTTGTCTGAGAACATTCAAAAAACAGTGAATAACCCAAAAAATTAAAATTTTTGTCAAATTAAATTGAGTTTTACAACCAATTTTAACACATGACAAAATGCCGGGGAAGCCACGTAAATATACAAATATTTTTTAAATTCCCAAAAAAAATTTTTGCAACATCTGCAGCATCTGTTGATTTTTTTGCAAGAGCCTCTTAATTTTTATTACTACGGGACTGCGGATCGTGTAGGTATACCACATGAAAAAAAGCTATACTGACCATAGGGTAGCTTGTTTAGAAAAAGAAAAACTAGTTTAGCAGGTGATTGGATAGGATTCGCTTTAAGGCATCGACATTAAGGTCATTACTAAAGTACAAGCTACAAAATGTGATTTTCCTAACTTCTTAGAAGTATCACGAAAACCTTGTGAATATTAAGGCTTTCTATAATATGTAGGTAATTTCACAAATATTTTATAAAAATCAAATTAGAAAATACAAATAAATAAATATATAAATTTCACATAAAACTTGTGATATTAGAAAAAATAAATATATTTTCACAAGTTTCGCCCAAAAATATGTGCTAATGCAAGTTCGTTTTAATTTTTGGTATATTTAGTTTATTAGGCAGTGGTTTATAGTTTGTGAATACAGGGTGTAACTAAATAAGTGTAAAACATTTAAGAGGGTGATTCCGCATCAAAAAAAGATAGGATCTTTCATATAAAGAAACTTCAATGGAGCATCCCTTGTTAAGATACAGCCCCTTAAAGGGGGTACATAAAATTTTCTACTACCAAAAATCCGGTAATGAATTTGGTTTACCCCATGGTTGTAAGGGGTGGAAAACGCAACCCCTTATTTGTTTTCCATTTAAAAATGTATTTCCGATAGCCTGTTTTATTGTAAATAAAAAATGTCTCTTGGATTTTTGCCCAAAATAAACCAGTTCGCAGCAAAAATTTATTTCACGAACAACTACAGAGATACATCGTCATAAATGTTATGACTCCCTTTAAGGGGCGGTATCTTAACAAGAGATGCTCCAATAAAGTTTCTTTATATGAAAGATCCTATCTTTTTTCGATGAGGAATCATCGCCTTAAATGTTTTACACTTATTTAGTTACACCCTGTATAAATTTAATTGATGTAATTTTATCTGCATTTTAAAGAACTAAAATTAAAAATATATTATGATAATCCTATGTAATTGTGTAATCCTTTCTGTGTGCAATTTTAATTTCGTGCTCTCGAATTCATCCGTTGCCTTCGATTTATCTTTAAGCGAGACGCCAAACCTACCCTTTCTTTTAGTCACGTGATTTTGAATTTAACTCTCGCATATGATCACGTGCCTGAAGTAAATGGAACAGCATTCGGTTTTTGGATAGTTATTTGGTCGTTACATTTAACCCGAACCGTTTTAAAACAGTCCTCGTACTCCTTGTACTGCATTGCGCGCGCATTGGGATTTTTGGGACGGTTCTACGACCGTAGAACTGTTTGATGGAACAGAACTAATATGAAAATATGGATTTTCACGATCCATATTTTTTTACAAAACTTCATCCTTAAAGGCAATAGTTCCTGAGATTTTGTTAACTTGTTGACTTTGTATTTCTTTTTAAAATATTTCGAATATTTCTGAGAAAAATATCATTAGCAATGGCTGAACAAGGAGGAAGTACCTCAGCCGCAGCACAAACGACACTTTCTCGCTGTTGCCTGTGTTCCGACATGGGTCTTAAACCCTCATCCACCTCTCCATTAACGCTGCATTTTCTGCAGAGCTTAACGTACCCAAATGACGCTGCACAAATTACATGTGCGTTGGGCTTCGGTGGAATGCTTTTAGACTCATATATGTTATAGAAGCGATCTTTCCATACAAGGTTTAAATGAGACAAAGCTTCGGATGGGCTTTAGGAACTTTGCAATTTCCATTTAAAGGTTGCAATTTGACAATGTTGTGATTTTAAAAACAAGCCAATATGTCAAATCATTTCGACTATAGTTTATTTTGGAAAATTTTTAGACCAACACATACTGTATATGTATACTTTTAAGGTTGCTAGTAGTAACGCATTTTTTAAATAAGTGACATTTATTTTTTATGTAAATATCGGGGTCACCGATTATTACATTTCAACAATTTATTTTTATTTGACAACTTATCACACTCAGCCATAAGGTAACCAATTCTATTGACACGTTTGTTTATTTTTATTATCAAAACATTGTCAAATTGCAAACTTTGGATGAAAATTCCAAAGTTCCTGGAGTTTATCGTAAGATTTGTCCCATTGAAACGATGTATGGGAGGATCTCGTCTATAACATACATAAGTCTTAAAGCATTTCACCGAAGCCCAATGCCCATGTTATTTGTGCGAAGTCATTTATCAAAATGGTTAATTATATTCAAAAAGGTAATTTTGCAAGGAAACGGTCCTCGTACTTGGTAATATACACATTTATTACATCCCAAGTGGAGATTCCTGCAAAATACCATTTTAAAATTTGAACTTTTTCTTCGATAGTAGATTTAACGCCGGCATAATAGACAAAATTAGCAAGGTTTATAAAAACGCAATTCTTACCTACTTCTAACTTCGCAAATTTAAAAGACAAGACAATAGCTGGCCATACACGCCGAGGTTGTTCCGCCGGTTTGGAACGGCGCGGTTCAAACTGGCGGATTTGTATTTCAATAGCAGGCCATACACAAAGAGGTTGATCCGCCGGTTTGGAACGGCGCGGTTTAAACTGGCGGATTTGTCTTTCAATTAGTGGACATTCCACGCGCCAGTTATAGCCGGCAGAGATTTATCTGTGAGTTCAGACCGACGGGCGAAACTTGTGGGTTCCGCGCTCACAAATATTTTAACCGGCGCTGACTTCTCTGTCGGTTTAATCGCTGTTCTGGCCAACGGCTTCTCTCATTTGGATATCTTGTTTCGTAAGATCCTCTCTTATCAAATTTAATAAAAAATCATACGTGTTGATAGAGAATTATTGAAATAAAGCCACGCTATAATGGTGCCAGGTGCAATTTTGACACCTTTACATTGTAATATCAGCTGTGATCTTTTAACACACGGCCTTTGTTTACTATATGAACCGGAATAAATAGTGCCTTCTTTTATTAATTGAAAATAAACGACGAAAGTTTTAAATTTGACTTTGATATGTCAATTTTGAAGGATCAACTGTCAGTTTTTAATGTGAATGTGTCAAAATAGTGCCTGGCACAATTATTGCCTGGCTGTATTTCAATAATTCTCTGATATCCATTCTTAAATAATTTTTAAAATCGTCTGGATCATTTTCTCGTAATTCTTTTAATAGAAGGTCATGGCTAAATAGTTTCCTCTTAAGCAAATAAGTTTTAACCCACTTGGAACGTCTCTCTTTTACACCACTATGCATTATTTTCATATTAATAATCATTCCCATACACAGAGCCTGCTTCTATTTAGCACGAAACAATTTACATACGCTATGCTTAAAATACCGTGCCGCATAAAACTTTCGACTTGACGAAATTCCACAGTTTTGGTTAAACCGGCAGATAAATCTTGAGTTTTAGCCCACTAACGCGCGGTTATGTCTGCCACAGACCGATATGAAGGATCGATTCGAAAGATTTCTTTTTGTGTTAGTGGACTGCAGCAGTTTTAAACCGTTATGGACAAAACGGTCAGACTTATCTGTGCCGTTCCAAACCGACGGATCAACCTCTGTGTGTATGGCCAGCTAATTAGTGGACATTACACGCGCCAGTTATAGCCGGTACAGATTTATCTGTGAGTTCAGACCGGCCGGCGGGCGAAACTTGTGGGTTCCGCGGTCCATATTTTTACCGGCGCAGACTTGTCTGTCGGTTTACACTGTGCCAGGGATAACAGACCGTTCATATAGTCTCTCTTTAATTTATTGAATATTATGGCACATGTTTCCGGAATGATATAACCAAGTGCCTGTGCAGAAATTCCCACTGAAAATATCAGATCTTCATATGATCTTCCCGTGGCAAGGAAACGAAGGGCATCATTTAATCGCTGTTCTCGTCCAATAGCTTCTCTCATTTTGGTCTCTTGTTTCGTAAGATCCTGTCTTACCAAATTTAATTAAAGGTCATACGTGTTAATATCCATTCTTAAATAATTTTTAAAATCGTCTGGATCATTTTCACTTAACTCTTTTATTATATTCATATTAATAATCATTCCCATACACAGAGCCTTCTTTTTTTTATCACGAAACATTTTACATACACTATGCTCAAAATACCGTGCCGCTTAAAACTTTTTCCAAATTTCACAGTTTTGGTTTAACAGGCAGATAAATCTTGACTTTTCGCCCACTAACGCGCGGTTATATCTGCCATAGACCGATATGAAGGATCGATTCGAAAGATTTTTTTTGTGTTAGTGGACTGCAGCTGTTTTAAACCGTTGCGGACAAAACGGTCAGACTTATCTGTGGCGTTCCAAACCGACGGATCAACCTGTGTGTGTATGGCCAGCTAATCTTGATCGCGTAATGCGCCCTCGTTGGATCTCCCCTGATATGCCTGGTCAGCTCGTGTCTACCTGTCTATAGTTTCTAATTAAATAATTATTATCTACGCCTAATGTTCTCTACGCCCCTGTTGCATAGCCTTGAACTTGAACTAACTATTCAGTGATCCTAATAGCTTGTGTATTTATTTTGGTACACTATTCCCCAGTGGCGTCTGATGACCATATAAATTGCGGGGGCAGAAATTTAAATTGCATTAAAAATGAGGTGAACAAACTTAGCGAAACAATTTTAGTTTCCAGACAAGCAGCTACTTGGTGTAGTTTTTAGTTTATTTATTTATAGATAAAGTCCATTCGCCTTTCTTTTTTATGGTAAAGCAACCTCAAAAACCCCACATAATTTTAAACAGTTTTAGGAGAACAATGTCCCGTTGCACTCCCTGTAGGTGCCGCCACTGCTGTTCCTGCTGTTAGAGTTTTGATATTTTTTATTATGTTAAACGCATTATTATTCTTAATTGAACCAAATTTCTTGGTGTGACACGAACGATAAGTCAGTCAAATTATTTAAAATTGAAAAAAAATCAGGAAAATATATTTCTTTTTACATGAGTTCTCCATTTTCACACTGTTCCAGTTTCCTATTAGACATTATTCTTACTAAGTGTAACAAATTCCGTGTTTTGACAGTAACAGAAGTCAGTCAAATTATTTAAAAATAAGAAAACTGGAAAATATATTTTTTTACACTGATTCTCATTTTTGACACTGTTTTTTGATCTTTTTTAGTATGATATTAAAGGTATTATTCTTATTAACTGTACTAAATTTCGTGGTGTGACACGGACGGTTAATCAGCCTCTATCGATCGCTGATTTGGCGCCCCTAGTTACGCCACTGTTACAATAAAGACATTAGTATGTGATTTATTACCTAATTTCTATCATAATAAACAGAATTATTAAAAAAGGTTGCTAAATAATACAATTATTATTTAAATTTAATAAATAAATTTTAAAAAGAGATTTTTAATATTTATTTGTAGATATTGGAAACTTATTGTTCATTTTCCTTTGTTTTATGAGCTTTACGGCAGGACTTACTACTATTACGTAAATTATTATAATACTAAATTAAATTAAATACGCCACAGTAAAGAAATCTTTGGAAAATAATCAAAAAGAAGCGAAAAAAAAGTTATGCATTTTTCACAAAAAGTTGTGACGTAGAAAACAATTCCTGCAATATAAAAAAATTATGAAAAATTGACCAAATATTTTGAAGTTTTTTTTAATCTTTTTCAGCAAAAATAAGTACGAGTACATAGGTATAAACATAGCTAATGATTAAACAAATAAATCCACATTTTGCAGTAAATGAGTTCAGTAAAAAATAATTTTAAAACGTCAATGTGAGGGCTCTAGGACAAATCGCCACCGCTGATTCGCCTTCTTACTGTCTTGCCGCCGCAGACCCAACTAACCGCCGCACAGTGGAACGTTTTGAAGATCTAGGTGGACAACCCCTGAGCAACATTAACACTCTTTAATGCTTGATTTTTTTAGCTTTAAAATAATATAAAATATTTAAAAGCATTTAGTATTTGCAGTATTGCCGACCTCTTATATAGGGTGATTCAGATTTTAACGATTTTAAGATTTGTAGTCATACTGTATGTTTTTAACGAAAATTGTTTCAACAAATTTTATAACAATGAAGTAACGCTATATATTTTTTTTAGTTTTTGCAAGAGGGAATTTAAATAAAACAGTTTTGCAATATACCAGGTGTTTCAGAAAAATTTAAATAAAGACGTTTTAGGCGGTAAGGGACGAACAAGAAAAAAATTCGGCTCTCATCTGTCACTATATGAAAAATAAATGCATTAAAGAAGTCCATTTTATTATTATCTTGCAAACTAAACTGTGTTAATTAATTTCTCAATCTGACACAAAAAAGACAAGAAAAATATATTATCATATTTCTAAAACCGCATAATAATAACTCGCTCCGTTTAAAACTTAATTTTTTGGATATTTTTAACCTCAAAAAACTTCATTTGGGGCTTGATGCAGATGCATTTTTATTAAGCTTGGTTAAGCTTGTGACAGAGTGAAAAGTCACTGTTTACAAAAATTCGTGAAAGTCGAGAGTTACATAGGGCATATTCTTAAATTACGTAACCCCTCCTCCCCCCTCCGTAATGCATTTTTAAGAAAAAATATATTCAAGAATCATGACAGCGTAACGCAAGGTTAATAACCCCCCTTCCCCCCTTGAGCGTTACATACTTTAGGAATCGGCCCATACACATAGATACATGGGATAGGGTGTCTCAGATAAACGTAACTACAAGGGGGTTTATGAGGATTTACGAGACGGTAAGACATATCAATTTTGGTAAAAAAGTGGCGCTATTCCGAGTTGTATCAAAGAAAACGTTTATATGCGTTTTCAAAATATTGAGAAATAATTGGATCAATGAGGGATCTGATACCTTCCTAGCTAGCCTATTAGCACAATTTAAGTGAAGCCATGATAATATATCAGCTTTGAAAAGTTTTTTGTACATATCTGAGAAACTGAAGCTCTAACGAAGTTTTTAGTTATAACACGAATTATTGAGCAAAGTATAGTCTACTGTATTACGAAAACTGTATATTGATACGATGCTCCGTTAAAGCAATAGATTTTTTTAAAATTTTAATTGTCAAAAAACTGTCAATTGCATTCATAGATTTTGACCAAAATCTAATCAGCTCGTAAGAGTGTCGAGCACTATTTTACCTAAAAATTTTATGAAAATCGGTTGAGCGGTTTAGGAGCTATCGTGTTACGGACAGAAATAATATACACACACACACAGACATCACGACGATATTGCTAGGATAGGTCAAAATACACCAAAATAACAAAAAAAAAAAAATTCGTCGAAAATAATACCTATTAATAATATCTACCGTTGCTATGCGGGCTAGGAAGGCAAAAACTAAAAATTGTGACTTTTTGAAAAAAACAAAGTCCTAAAAAAATTGTTAACGTCATTTTATTTATTTTATTTATATAGTTTTATTCAATTTGTTTAAAAGAAGGCGACAATATTTTAATTTTTCGAATAACACAATTTAGGTTTTTAAGAATTATTTTGAAACCCCCTGTATTATTAAGCTCGCAATTATTTTTATCAAAAAGAAAATGTCATTAAACACAAATAATACGTTTTCTATTTTTAGAGTTGCAGGCTAACAAAATAATTAAGTACAAGTTTACCGCAAAAAAAAGGACAAAATTTCAATACTACATCAGAAAGTAGAGATTTCGGGTAATTAGAAAATATTAAAACTAACATCAACAAATTCTAACAAACTAAAGTTTCAGTCCAACAAAAACTATATAAAAATAAAATTTTCCTTACCAAAACACCAGCGAATTTATAAAATCATAGCAAGTAAAACACTGCAACAATGACAGTCAAAATGCTTCCCTAGTCTTAAGTACATGTCACTCTAAAAATGCCTGGCACTTGTTTTACTCCAATGCCTACTACGCGGGAAAAAACAATATTGTTTTAAAGCATTGCCCATACATAAGATTAAAATGTCTAAGCAGAAAATTTTTAAGATGTAACTTTCAATGCAAATATCTAGACAACCAGAGGGGATAAAAAAATAATATTTTGGATCTAGGATGTATGGAATATGCTCTTTAATTGTAGGTAGCTGAAATGTTAATTTATAGTACTTAACCATGTCCACCTAGATTAGTCAAACGCTCCACTGTGCGCCGCCGGGATATCTCGCAGTCGACACACCTCGCCGCCGCGCCCGTCTAACTAGTCGCCAACTCAACTCGTCGCTGGTGCTGGGCCAATTCGTCACCGACCCAACTCGCCGACGCAATGGTTTTATTTTGCAATTTAATTTATTTAAGCTCCCTAACCTTACTTATTTTTTTTCTAAAACTAGCTCCAATATCTTACTTTCGGGACGTCGAAATCGGGATCAATTGATCGCAAACGCATGTCGCCATAAAAGAATATTTTAAAGAAAATAATACTTTTTAAAAAGTAAGTAGATTTTGAAAAAAAATACAAAAAATTATCAAAACGAATTTTATACTTCACACAAAGTTTACGTTTCTGTGTGTTTCACGTCATCAATAGAGAACAGCTGACCCAGGTAAGCCAATTTTAAACAAAACCAACTCCTACATATGAAATACTCGCGTCCGTGCAATGCGACTAAACTCCAAGGTGTAGCGCCATCTAGCGAACTGGCTCGAGCACTCGAAAGTTTAAGCACCTGGCATCGTCTTGTCTGAGACGCAGGGCGCCATCTATGACAAGTTTCATCCATTAAAATTCGTTTTGATTTTTATCGATCCACACACAGCACATTTTCCATCTTTTTTCTTTGCACAAAAAAATATTTTAAATGTTTACTAAGTATACGAAATAAAATTAAAAAATGCACAATCAAACCGTGGTGGCGCCGTGGCGAGTTGGATCGACGTTGGTTGAGGCAAATTGTCCCATTTCCCACTGTGGTCGTGTTCGAGATATGCAATTCTAATATTTAAAAATTGTCGATTGTCTGACGTTAGTTCTTGGGAGGGGAAAGACGGGGATAAACAAAATTGCAATTTTGATATAAACGGGTTTCCGCACAAGATTTTTGGTCTTTACCCCGCCGCACATGTCACTACCTATAAAGGATATAACGACGGTTAGTTTTTAGGCTATTTCAATTAACCTTGCAGAGACTTTACCTTGTTTAAAAGAAACCTAAGTTTTACAATTATAAACAGTATAAACGAAATTGTGTGTGCTTAAGCCCACACGACAGAAGGGTAAATTTCAACAAAGAAGTTTACACTTCAAAAAGTATTAATTAGTTGAGTCAACAAGAGACACAATTGGCCATACCTCACCACAGATCAACATTTTTTGAAAGAGGTATTTTTATGCATACAAAATGCTTCCTGTGCATATAAAAGGTTTACAAAACTCTGTTCATTTCAAAAGGCCACCAAAAATATATGTGCTCGAAAAATATTTTTATACATTTTATTTTACAGATTGATTTTTTTTATCTTTTATTTCTCTCATTGTTTGCATGTACAATTATTATAATTTTTTTTTCTTTTTTTCGCTGTGTTTGTAAGATATTGACGGTAGTAACCGTATATTTATTTATTTTACTTATTTATTAGAATACATACAACACATGATATCAGAACACTCAAAAAATTATTTTATGCTTTTTAGTCCATTTTATAAAAGCTTGTTTTCAACAAGTTTTTTTTTCTAAATTTATTTTTAAATTTTTAGATTTGTCTATGCATTTCAGCTAGCGCATCAATATTGCAGGGAGTCTTTCCTGTCAATCCCTAAAACTGTTCGTTATTATTATGATCATTATACGCAAGAATTAATTAATTTTGGTCGAGATCGAACAAACTAAAGCCTTACCTCTTCTACGCCCCCCCTTTTTTTTAGCGGGAAAGCATGTTAATTTTGAAATCAATCAATACCTACGTGGAAGTCATTTGAAAGTAATCAGAAAAACTCGTCATTAAATCGTCAATTTTGAATCCGCCATATTGAATTTTTGTAATCTGATCAAAAATTCTTAATCCTCATCCTCAAAAACCCCCAGATACCAATTTTGGTGAAAATCCGACAAACTAAAATTTTACCCCCTCTCCGCCCTCCAGGTTATGGGTGAGGTAGGCGTCAATGATACCACATCATTGGATTGTCATCGGAACAATAACGGTATGCGAAATTTGAAGTCAATCGGACACGTGGAAGTCAGTTGAAAGTAATCAGAAAAACTTGACATTAAATCGTCCATTTTGAATCCGCCATAATAATTTTTATAATCTGATCAAAAATTCGTAATCCCCATCCTCAAAAACCCCCAGAAACCAATTTTGGTGAAAATCCAACAAACTAAAATTTTACCCCCTCTCCGCCCTCCAGGTTAGGGGTGAGGTAGGCAGTCAATGATACCACATTATTGGATTGTCATCGGAACTATAACGGTATGCAAAATTTAAAGTCAATCGAATACGTGGAAGTCAGTTGTAAAAGTAATCAGAAAAACTTGACATTAAATCGTCCATTTTGAAACCGCCATATTGAATTTTTGTAATCTGTTCAAAAATTAGTAATTCTCATCCTCAAAAACCCCCACATACCAATTTTGGTTAAAATCGGACAAACTAAAGTTTTACCCCCTCTCCACCCCCCATGTTTGGGGTGTGGTAGGTACCCGATGAAACCATATTATTGAATTGTCACCAGAACTAAGACGCTATGCGAAATTTGAACTCAATCGGATGTCTGGAAGTTCTTCAAAAATGAGTTGCAAGATTTGATTACAAGATTATATACATACAGGTGAAGTTAAATAAAAGCTTGTAAAAAGGAGGCCCACTTAACTGAACACTAAGTAACTTACACGACTGGATTATTTAGGATAAGTTGGAGAGATGCAATCTTTTTGAAGGGGTCCTTATCCGTGGATACTCTCTCGCGTTATAACTGTTGTTGGATTGTTTAGTTTACACTGGAAAACATTTAGAGATACTTACTAACCGAAACGTCATGCTTTAAAATAAATAAAGACAATGGAAGTTGAACTACATTTGTATATAATAATCTTTGCGTCGTTTTGGTCCTCTCGATTCTCAATAACTCTCCAATATAAGAGTAAGGAGGAAGCTTGATGAAAAAGCATTAACATAAATAATATAAGCAACTATAAAATTTTGTTAATTTTTTTATGTAGGTATTTATCGTGCACTTGATTTTAATAAAATATTTTTGTCATGACAATGTTTAATAACTAGGAATTTATTTCAGTAGTTGAAACGAAGGCTCTTAATTTATTTGTTATTTTTCTATTTAGTCTTCTTCAATCCCCTCTTCTCTGTCTGTCGCAGTGTTCATCCATCTAGTTCCCGCCTGTTTCTTTAAATCGTCCGCCCATCCCATTTGGGGTCTTCCCTTACTTCTTTTATTTTTCCAAGATCTCCAGTTTACAATAAATATGTTCCATCGATCGTCTTTCTGTCTGATATTATGACCGGTAAATGTCTATTATAATTTTGCTACTTCTCCTCTGATATCCCTTACTTTTGTTTTATTTCTTGTCCATGCATTCCTTTCTCTATTAGTTAGCTTTATATGTAACATTTGTCTTTCCATTGATCTTTGGGCTTTTGTTACCTTATCCATGTTTGATTTTGTAAGTGTCCAGGTCTGGGCTCCCTAAGTAAGTACAGGAACGATATATTGGTTATACACTTTCGTTTTAAAGTACTGAGGATATTTTTTATTTTTAAATATGTAGCCAATCTTACTCGTCTCTTGATTTGTGTAGTTCATACTCAAGCCTATATTTTTAGCTGCTCTATCAAGTTCTTCCAGTATTTTTATCAATTATTCTTTCTTGTCTGTTATTAAGGTGGTCATCTTAGGTGGTTCAAGTATTGTCCGCCTACTTTGATGCCTATTTTTCCCAATCTCAGTTTTTAAAAACATCTTCTAGGGCCTGGTTAAATAGTTTAGGGGATATTGTATCATCCTCTTTCTTATGAGGATTGGCTTTGTTTTTTTCGTGGATTTGGATTGATGTTGTTGCTTCGCTATATATAATTTTGGCAATTAAGTCTATATATCTGTGATCTATTCGGCCATTAATTAACGATGCTTTTACTACGCAGTGCTTAATGCTATCGAAAGCTTTTTCGAAATCTATAAACGTAATACATAGTGGAATGTTGTATTCGTGGGCTCGTTTTATTAGGATTTTCATCATTAATAGGGGGTCAACTGTACTGAAACCTTTTCTGAAGCCTGCTGAAGCTTCTGTTAGTATTTTCGTGAAAAGCGTATAAGTTGCATTGAGGACTGTTATAGGTCGATAGTTTTTTAGGTTTTCTTGTACAGAATAATGGTTATGGATTCTCTCCAGTTGTTTTGGATATTTTTTTCTTTTAGTATTTTATTCAGGAGAATATGGAGGGTATTAACTACAGCTTTACCACCGTACTTGAGCAATTCTGTCGTTACTCCGTCTTTTCCAGATGATTTGTTATTTTTAATTTTCTTTAATGCTCTCTGTATTTCTGCTTTGCTTATTTCAGGTCGTAGCTCTGAGTTTATGTTGTTTAATTTTGGTTGGAGTTTCTTCATGGTTTCTCGCGATGGTTCCGTTTTTGTTTGGTATAATATTTTTTAGAATAGTTGTGTGATATTTATGATATCCTCTTTAAGGATAGTTTTTATGCCGTTTATATCCTTTATTTTAGTTATTGCATATATACCTACAGTCGGCGTTAGACATTGTATTATTTTCTATAAGTCTCTTAACTTTTATTTCTAGGCTCTTTCATTTATTTTCTTTTAATATTTTTCTTATAGTTTTATTTATTTCTGTGTATTCTATAGATATTATTTTTCCTTCTTTCTCGAGGTTTCGTCTTTTTTCCATAAGTTTCTTTATTTCCTTTGATATACAATTTTCTCTATTTTAATCTTTTTGTGCGATATATTTCCTACTTTGGTCATACACAGCCTCAGTTTTTTTTTATTTTTTGTCATTAGGGTCACGCAAAATATTTCTTATTTTTAAAACAATGAATTCTAAAAATACTTTAGTATTTTATAGCCCAAGAAAATTTAGGCATCCTCGCGGTAAGTAACAAAAAAAATTATTTAAATTAAATCGTAAAAAGAACCTAACAATACAAGCCATATTATAACACACAGAGAAAGTTCAATTTTTTTTTAAGGTATATGATTTCATTTTAAATTATCATCTGTTTCGTTTTGTTTCTAACTTATTGGCTTTGTCCGCTTTTGTAGCCAATTTGCCAGCTCAACTCGGTGGACACCAAGATAATCTGACTCGAAGTTACTTGGTGCCCGGTGCTCGGGACAATCACAACTCATTCACAAGATCCAACTGGCCGGCCCGCCAAGCATCCCCACGACACGGTCCGTCGGTAGACAATTTTTGTTTTTTGACGAGGATTTAATTTTCCCTACTACTATTTGTCGATCACAAGAGTATTTATCGTACTAGCGCCATCTACGCTCTTAACGCAGGTTAACGTGACTTCCGAACAACGGCCTTGTATTGATCATTAACTTTGCCTACTTTGTTGATACCCAAAACTCCGCCCAAGAGAGGCGGTACTCCTAGGTCCGGTAAAATCTGTATTCACAAATGGATAGTAGGTTCAAGTTTGTAATTCGATCGTGATTTTTGTACGAAGATGACATATTGCTCATCCGAAAGTTTAGAAATATACAAGCAATGTTTTTTTTTTGCTTTTTCAAAATTGATGTAATTTATGGACGACCCTAATGTGACGAACCAAAATTATTTCAAAGTTTTAACAGGCAGCACACAAACCTTATTTAACCGAAAAAGAAAGATCATAAATTGTTTTAAAAGCATGCAATTAGAAATCAAATATCTAAAATAAAAATAAAAATAACTGTTTATCAACAAAGTAAAATGTCGAACCATTTTAAAAGAAAAATAAAACTAACCTTTGATCATGCACTAAGATGTTCAAATTGTTCTACAATAGTAAACACTTTAAGTATTATGCATTAACAAAGAAAAAGTGACTATTTATCTGGCGCACACTTAGGATTACCGATAATCCGATCGAAACGAGAGCCCGTGTACAACAAAAATTATAAAATCATTTAATAAACCAAATGGGTGCTCGAATTTAGCAAAACACCTGTGAACTAAATAGATCCAAGATGTTTTTAAACAACAAAATTCCTTTTAAATTAGTAAAGTAGGTTACCAACCAAACACCTAGTCAGCACTGGAATTTCACCGAAATATTAAATATTAAATAATTTTTAATTATTGGCCTCTTTTCTTGGAGCCAAAGCACAAAACAGGTGGCTGATTTATTCTTTTCTTGGAATCAAAAATATTAAAAATAAGAAATTAATTGAGCACACTTCTGGATAAATAGGTTAAACCTGTCACCAGATTAATATTTATTACCTTGTTATTCAAATTTGCCTAAATAGTTTTGAACATGTGCATTAAACAACAACAGATTTTTTTAATATAAAAAGACGAGTCGCGATTATTAAAAATCAGTCATAAAAAATCAGTGAAACAATTAACATGAAGAAGAAAAAGAAAAGTCTTAAATACGCAGTGAAACACTTAACATGAAGAAAATAAAGTAAAGTCATAAAAAATCAGTGAAACAATTAACATTAAGAAGAAAAAGAAAAGTTATAAAAACAAAGTGAAAATATTAATATTAAAAGATTAGTATCAAAACCGCAGTTAAATTGTTTAAATTAAAAAGCTCGTAGTAGAGAAGTAATTTAGTAAAAAGTTAAAAATCAGTATTTTACGTAACAAGATGCAGGTTGTAGAACTGCATCAAAAACTTTTAGTAGTAAATATATAAATCATAAACGAAACAAGATATTTTTGGAGCAAGAAAATTGGTGTTGAAAGGTAAAATGGTGCCTTAGATAAGAAACAGTAATTCTTATGGGTTCCTGGACATTATTTGGTGAGGTAATTTTTTATAGGAACTTAGACTCTAATACCAGTGTTTGGTGTTTAGGGAAATAATATGCCTTTTAAACTTGAATCGAACAATTATGTGCTAGACCCAAATTAAAAACTATATTGTGGTTAGAGTCTAGGAAAAATTGTGTTTAAATTTCTAAAAGTGTTAACTGATGTTATTATTGAAAATATTCTATTGACATTGCTTTGTTTTTGCAAATTTTGTACTAAAGTAACAGAATTTAAAGTGCCTTTTAATATCATTTCTCCTCTAAGCTAAGCACTCTAGGGCTCCTACCGCAAAATAAAATTAATATAACCGCAGATAGGCAAAAGATGAATTTCTCGGCTCGACTTAATGCCTAAATGCGGGCTTTACACTATAAACAATTTATTTTTTAAATTTTATTACATTACCCCAAGAAACGGACGCCACTGGAGAGTGTGTCATTGGTCGTACCCCACTGACTTGTATATCGTTGAAAAGGAAATTTTATTGTCTACAATGAAGGTAATTCCATATTTTTCCCAAAGAAGCTTAGTTTTTGAAAAAAAATTAAGAAAACCTAAAAATGTCAAGTTTTGGGGTGTCTGGGGGGTTTTTAAGGGGTTTTGCAGCTAAAATTTAAAAAACCAATAAAGTTTTATTTTTAGGTTAGATTTCACACATTTTTAATGCATCTCTGTGTCATTGTGGCTTTAGGGCGGGAACTTAGTCAAATCTTTAAAAATTCAAACACGACTATAAGAGGAGAGTGTCCCAAAATCTGGCTTGGCAACATCCAGTTAATATGTGACTTATTATCAGCTAGAATCCATTGTCAAACTGCGGTCCTCATATTTTGCATACTCAACTACCTACAGCGCCTGCACTAAATGACTCATTTTTCCCACCTGTGTTAAGGTGTAGCACTATTTAAATAACAGAAACTTATTGCAATAAAGTCAGGCACTAATTGCGTCGGGCACTATTCTGACAGTTTCGACATTATAAGGACAGCTGTCTTCTTTCAAAATTAGGCATTTGTGTATTACAGGAGCCGGAACTAATAGAACCGTCACTATTAATGGAAAACAAACGACTGGATTTATAAATTCGACTTTGGTATGTCAATTTTAAAAGATCAACTGTCAGTTTGCAATGGAAAACTGTCAAAACAGTGCCTGGCACTATGATTCCCTGGCTTTATTGCAATAAGTCCCTTAGTTGCCTTATTTTGGAATTTCCAAAAGGTCTCTACTGTGCAACCTACAACTATTTCTAATACACAACCTTTTTTTTACTTACAGATAATCCATTCAGAGCAAGCCTGGATCTCTTCCTTAAAATAATGTCGAAAAATAAATTCTGTTTACCGTTCGTTGTGGCTTCGAATATTTATTTTTTGGGACTCTATTTGTACTTGTTTGTAATACAGGATTATAAAACAATAATGTCTTATTCAACTGTTTGCTTGGTATCAGAGTTGGTAAGTAAAATTCTAAACATAGTCACCACTATTTACTAAAGTGTCTACAGTGCTAAGTGCTACAATCCTCGGTCTACAGTCTAGATTTTGGTTGAAGGTTTACCTTGTTTTTCCTGTGAATGCAATAGTTTTTAATATATTTATAAATTGTTCATAAACATTGGCGTAGCTAGCCTTGCTTTTCAGGGGGGGCCGTGGCCCCGGTCTATCTTGAACAAAAAGCAAACATAGGTTTTAAAGAGTCGTGCAAAGTGTGCAATGAATAAAAAAAAAATACGCGCATTAAATGTTCTAATATTTTAATATAACAAATTTAATAATACATTTACCAACTTATTTATATGTATACACAGGAAGTATGTAATTCAGCAATTCTACAATTAAAGTTTTCTACGTCGCTGACTGAAAGCGTCTACCACACTGTCTAAGTCGACCTCAACATCTTTTTCTATGAATAACAATGACAAACCTGAGTGTCTCTCTTGAGTCATAGTTGTTCTAAGCCAATTAAAAACTCTCCTCATGGCAGAGAAAGACCTCTCGCAAGTTGCACTTGAAATTGGAAGAATACTCGCAACTTTAAAGAGGTTTGAATAGGTGTTTTCTGCTATATGTTGTTTGATAGAATCATGACCAACAGTTTGATTTAACCGAAAAATACAATTCTTTAAAACCGTCATTTCTGATCTTAGAGTAGAAGTATTAATATTAAAAATTTCCCAGTATTGCTCGACGAATTTATTCCATTTAACGACGTGGGAAAACTTAATATGAAAATGGTTATGAAATTGTCACCAAAATCGGAAAATTTTCATAAGACACTAAAGCTAACCTCAAAAAAACTAAAAAGATTATTATATTTATTTTAGAAAAACAGTTTAAAAAGGTCTTTTATAACCTTACGACATCTACAACCCGATTTCGGAAACAGAGGGGCAAAGGTCGCTGTCTATATTAAATGCGAAATTTAACTTACACTTCTATAATATTTTACAAGATGTCGCCAATATGTATGAAATATTCAATATGCATAATTATGTTTAAATTTAAAAAATATTTTCGGGAAATTGCATAAGTGCAGAAAAGTTACCGATAATTTAAAGAGAAAAAGCCTAATTCCGCAAGACAAGGGCTTTTTCCTGAAATGTAAACATTATCTGAATGATTTTAAATTTTAATGCACCTATTTTATTTGAATATTTCCCGAATAATAATAGAAAAGTATGTATTTTCAGCGTCATGTTCTTTTACTAGTAGTCGGTAGGGGAGGCCTAAAATATCTTAGGGGGGCCTGAGGGACTTCAAGGGGGGCCAGGCCCCCCCTGGCCCCCCCTAGCTACGCCAATGTTCATAAATACCTTGCGATATGGGTCATCTTTTACGTTTGCGATCAGTTGACAACGGTGAGGTTTGAATCATCACAATTATCATCAATTGACCTTCAGTAGTAATGAATTTAATTTAAAAAGAAATAAATGCAGACATGATTGGCAAGGTATAATATGCACAACAATAGTTAAAACAAAAATACTTTTTTTTAAATCACTGAACCGATTTTGCTGATTCGGAACTTGTTGTGTGTGGTAAAAATGCAGCTTTTTCACTCATTTAACACAACACAACACAATAATAAAAAAGCATCTTTGAAGGGTATATTTTAATTTCGTCCGCCATCTTGGATTCTAAGATGGCCGAGAAAAAATGTTTTTTGGTTTGGACGAGGCTTTATGTTTTGTTTTTTTTTTAGGTTATTATTGAACATTACTATGTTCTAAATCTATCAAAGGAATGCAGTCATGAAAAATTTTTTGATTTAAATTTCTGGAAAATCGATGAAGCTGGACAAAACAGGCACATTATTAAAAAATTTGTCAAATCAGCCAATCGCCACATCACTATAGCATGTTGTTTGTATTATTCTTTGGTATTTCAATTTCTATTTGCAATTGAGGAAGACCAACAACTGGTTCCATATTATTATTTCGTTAATAAAACAAACCAAACTTTGTGAGTAGGACGAAACTCTAGGGTCACTGCATCACGAAAACTGCGTCTTCTTTAACGCCAGGCTTCCAGGATGCAGTGACCCAACGAAACTCACACCATCTATCGGTCTCATCACATAAAACCCGAGAATAGCCAAATGATATTTTCAGATAAGGCCCTATCTCGATTTTCACATATATCTATCTATATTAGGGACTTATTGCAATAAATTATATATTTTTTTTTATTTAGTCAGTTTAGAACGTTTTTCTACGTTGTCCGACGCATATTCTCCACCTCCTTCGATCCTGACAATCATCTTCTGTCAGATTTTTTTGACTCATTGATCTTTGTATTGACTGTTGCCATTCTAGTTTAGGACGCCCTCTTTTTCTGCGCCCTATTGGTTGCCATTCTAGGACCTGCTTTGGTAATCTTTCGTCGTTCATCCGTTGTACATGGCCGTACCATATCAGTTGTCTTTTAGTGATGTCATCCGTTATGCTTCCTTCGATTCCCATTCTTTCTTTTATGATCTCATTTCTTATGTGATCTGTTCTAGATATTCTCATTGATCTTCTTATTGCATCCATTTCGACACTTTCCATTTTTGTTTTGTATTTTTCTGTTACGCGACAAGTCTCTATTCCATACAACAGCGTGCTTTTCACCATTGTTTCATATATGTTAAATTTTACATTCTTTTTTGTCTCTCTGCTCCATAAAATACTGTTAAGACATCCAATAACCTTTTTTGCTTTTACTATTCTTTTTTCCAGTTCTTTACAGTCTGTTCCTGTCTTATCAAATGTGACACCCAAATATACATACTCATTGTATGGAGATATTACTTGTCCATTGTCTAGTTCTAACTCACTGGATTCGTTACCAATACATAAGTACTGTGTCTTGTCCACGTTCACTGTTAATCCCCACTTTTGGTATTCTTCCATTAGCTACAATTACTTGGTCGTCAGCAAACTGTAGTGTGTATATGGTAAATCGGTCGTTAAGTTGTATTCCCATGCTGTGCACTTTCCGTTTCCAGTTTTTTAGAGCTACTGCGATATATATTTTAAAAAGAGTTGGAGAAATACAACATCCCTGTCTTAAGCCTTTTGTTACCAGGAATTCTTTTGAAAGTCGATTTCCAATTTTAATTTTAGATTTTGACCCTTTGTATAGTTTTTTATCGCTTTTATGTATGTATGATTGATATTAGTCTGCTCTAGCACTGTCCATAGTTTTTCTACTGGAACGGTATCATATGCTTTTTGTAGGTCCACAAAGGTAACATGAGTCTCTATATTTCTGGCGCTCCTTTTCTCAATTACTTGTTTAAGACAAAAAACATTATCACTATAAGATCTGCCTGCACGAAACCCACTTTGCTCTTCTTCTTCTTGTTCATGAAAATCCTTCTCTATTAGATCTCTAAGAATCCTACCGTACAATCTACTGAGAGTACTGGTTACTGAAATTCCTCTGTAATTGTTGCAATCCAGCTTGTTTCCTTTTTGATGTATTGAGGATATGAATGCAATTTTCCAATCATCAGTTACTGGATGTCCGTTTATGCATTGATTGATAATATATGTGAGATTTTCGATTAGATTCTCTGATCTATATTTGAGCATTTCAGCATATATTCCTCCAGGTCCGCCAGCTTTTCCGGATTTAAGCTTATTGCAATAAAGCCAGGCAATAATATGCCGAGCACTATTCTGACAGTTTTCCATTGAAAACTGACAGTTGATCTTTCAAAATTGACATACCAAAGTCGAATTTATAAATCGAATCGTTTATTTTCCATTAATAGTGACGGCACTATTAATTCCGGCTGTTATAATACACAAAGACCTAATTTTGAAAGAAGACAGCTGTTCTTATAATGCGAAACTGTCAGAATAGTGCCCGGCACAATTACTGTATCTTAAGATTGGCCTTTATGTTGTAATAGTATACGTCAAAATTTCAGATAGGGCCATGTGTTTTGTGTGCCTATACTAGATAGCTCTATCGCATGATAGAGCCTTATGTCATGAAACCGACGATAGGTCATTCATCTCTATTTTAAAACTTTAACAAAGGACATCTTGTAGTAGAATATGAATTTTCATGGTGGAGATCTGGCATGTGGTGCAGAACCAATCTGCACCTCCTCCAAGGGGGTGGGGTTTTTACAAAAAATGAAAACTCAAATTAGTTTTACATTCGTTTTTTAAATCCACTATTTTTCAAAAACGTACACTGTTAAAAAACCCAATCAAACGCCTCGGAAAGAAATGAAAAACCGAAGACGAACCAAGCAAAGAAACAGGAATATGATTTTTGGTACATGGAACGTACAAGGAATGAGTCGAAAAGTGAATGAAATAGTACATGAGTGCAGCAGAATGAAGGTTGACCTTGCTGTACTAACAGAAACGAAGAAGAAAGGAAAAGGATCTGAAAACCTAGGACAATATGACCATTTCTATAGCGGAGTGGCAAAAGAAAAACATGCTCAACAAGGAGTATCTATTTTGGTCAACAAAAGATTTAGAAAATTTATCACCAACTGGGAAGCAGTAAATGAACGGCTAATAAGAATGAATATAAGAATAAAAGGAATTTTTGGAATCTATGCGTATAATGACGATGCAAATGTAGCCGTGAAAGACAATTTTTTTGAAGAAATCCACATTGAAATATCAGCAGTAAGTACATCTAGAGAAATTGTAATATTGGGAGATTTAAATAGTAGAACAGGTAACAGAGTACATGATCTGACAGTTGGCCAATATGGAGAAGATGTTGTTAATGACAATGGAAACCGGCTTATCACAGTATGTGAGCAATTAGACCTAAAAATCCAAAACGGTTTTTTTCCAACATAAGAAAATACACAAATATACCTGGACTAAACCCTCACAAAACCTAAAATCCGTCATTGATTATCTTATCACTAAACAAAAGACAAAACTAAAAATTCAAGATGTCAGAACAAAGCGTGGAGCAACATGCGGAAGCGATCACTATTTTCTGGAGACCAAAATTCTCTTTCCTTATCAAGGCCGAAGCCTCCATCAACAAAATCTTGATGATACAGTGAATGAGGAAATTGATCACTGTCAATATAATCTACTAAGCCTAGAACATGACAGCGTAAAAAACTTATACAAAAAGAGACTGAACGAAAAACTTAATTCAAGTTCAGGTGAAACCCCAGATGAGGAATACGAATGTATCACATTAAGCATCCATCAAGCTGCAAAAGAAGCACTAGGATTAGTGGAAGAAACTCCTAAAAGAACAAAACCATACTGGTGGGATGCTGAGATTGAAAGTGAAATAGAGGAAAAAAGGAAATTATATCACACATACTTATCCCAAAAGACAGATAGAAGCAGAGAAGAATACAAAATCGCGCAATCAAAGGTGAGAAAAATGATCAATGATAAGAAAAATCAATCATGGATGCAAAAGTGCCAGAAAATAGATTCCTACTTAGGAGGTAGGAGAAGTACCGAAAGCTGGAAAACTATAAGATCGATCAAAAAAGAAACATGCAGAGATATTATTTCACCAATACCAGACAAAGAATGGGATGAGCATTTTAAAAAACTTTTAACTGAAGAATTCAAGGAAGACGAAACAGACAATATCATTAGAACGATGGGATCTCCAGTACCCCTCACAATATCTGAGGTCAAAAACGTGTGCAAAACCTTAAAAAGCGGTAAATCTGCCGGACCCGGAAATATCCCAGCTGAACTTATTAAATATGGCACTGAAGAACTGTTTTGGAGATTACGGAATCTTTTCCAAAGATATTTAAATGGAGCTGTAGTCCAACTGAGTGGAAAACGTCATATATATCCACAATACACAAAAAAGGAAGGAAAGATATATGTGACAATTATAGAGGTATATCTGTAACTAGTACGCTAAGCAGAATATATGGCAAAATAACAAGACATAAAGTGGAGAGCGAATATAAAGATATGGAGGCAGAAGAACAAGCTGGTTTCAGGGCGGGTAGATCGACTTCAGATCATCTCTTCTGTATAACCCAAGTTATTGAAAAGAAAATGGCATACGGACAAGAGCTGCATCTGCTTTACGTAGATTTGCAGAAGGCCTATGATAGTATACCACTAAATCTACTTTGGAAAGCGTTGGAAAAGACAAACATAAGCGTAGAACTAATTAAGGCCATCAAAGGGTTATACCGCAATAGTAAGGCAAAAGTTAAAATAAAAGCAAAACTAACCAAAGGCTTTCAAGTAAATAAAGGTCTTAAACAAGGTTGCTGTATCTTGCCTACGCTCTTCAAGATATATTTGGAACAGGTCCTTAAAGTCTGGAAGAGAAAATGCCAAAACATGGGAATTCCGTTGGATGAAACCACCTTGTATACTTTATGTTTCGCCGATGATCAGATAGTGGTGGCTCAGGATTATGACGACCTCGAATATATGACACGAAAACTAATAGAAGAGTACAATAAGTGGGGACTAGAGGTTAATATCAATAAGACAGAGTATATGTGTATTGGTGGAACGAAACAGGATCTAATCTTAAATACTGGGCAGCGAATTCAGTCCTGTGATGAGTATAAATACTTGGGTCTAAAAATTACAGCTGACGGAACACTAGACAAAGCTATAAAAGATAGAAACATACAAGGAAGAAAAGCAATAACTTTATTAAATGGAATAATTTGGGACCAAAGTATATCAAAACATAATAAAAAGCTTATATATAACACCATTGTAAAAAGTATTATTACATACGGTTCAGAAGTATGGCCAATCAAAGATAGTACAGAAAAAATGCTTTCCGCTACGGAGATGGACTATTGGAGAAGAGCAGCAGGGAAATCAAAAAGAGAAAGAGTTACCAATCAAAGAATAAGAGAAATTATGACAGTGGGTGAACGTACTCTAGTGGATGATATAAGAACAAAACAACTGGTGTGGTACGGACATGTACAAAGAATGGATGATGGAAGACTACATAAACAAATATTACAATGGAAACCAACTGGCCGAAGAAAACGAGGAAGGCCGAGGAGAAGCTGGAGAGGAGGAATAGATAGTGAAATAAAAATAAGAGGCCTAGATGATGAATTATGTGCAAACAGAAACGAGTGGAGATTGGGTATCGGAAGACGTAGAACGTTGTGAAACCGATAAAAATATATATATTTTAGCATTTGCGTAGATAACTTAACATTCTAACCCCCACAAGGTTATAAGCACCCCCAAAATAGATCTGAAAACGTCCAATTCCTCGTCCTGCGCATCCAGGATGATGGGAGCAACGTTGCTGCAGCTTCGCCCTTAGCAAAAGGAACAGAGGATGGAACACTTCAGTTCTGCTTTTCTGCAGGTGCAGGATCCTATGCAGATTTTCTTGCATCTGCAAGCAACCATCTTAAGCAGATTTTGAGTGGCGGGCTCTGCACGCATAGTTATTGGCATAAGACCCTGTTGACTGGTGGTCCATTCGCAGTCGGATGGATTTTTCTCGATCCCCAATCATTTTTCGACCTTGTGGTAGGTTCTCCAGACATGATATTTGGCAGCTTCTGTAGTTGGGGGGAGGCGAACAAGGTTTATTTTGGCCATTCCTGCCGATTTTCAGCGTGCCCTGATCCCCTCTATAGAGGTTCAAGTAAATCTTCTCGCCAGCATTTCCTACTTCTTCCTGCGTCGAGTTTGGATCAAAGAAAATTTTGGCGAGATCTATCCAGTGGGGATTTTTTTGTAGACTTTTTCACAACTTTGTTTTGCCTTGCCAGAAAAGAACAGAAGTGGTGTCACACCCACTGATTGCATACAAAAACAAAAGCTCTCCTGGAAGCTGCATTTTTTCACTTAAGAAAGAATTTGCCTCATATTGAGCGCACTCAGATCCTCCACTACCACGTTTCTGGAAGTAGACATTTGTTTGTTTGTTGCTCAAGCCTTTAGGAGGACCAGTAAATCAACATCGTCCCACATGATGAAAACTTGGTCCTATTATGAGCTCTTGGAGTGGGCAGTTCTAACTATCTCAGCATCGGCGTCTTCTGGTGATTGATGAACCTCGATACCCTGTCTCTCAAATTCGGTACACATCATGGTGATCAGTCGGCGTTTGTTCGATTCATTTGAGAGCACCACATCACATGAAAGAAAAGCAGATCGCCGCAGACGTTCAGCTGATTTATTGTTTTTCATAGCCGCATCTTCTGGGTATCCATCAAAAACCACTGCAATATTTTTACCAAAGTTGTTTAAAACGCAGCTGACGTATCCAGCCACAATATCTCTGACTGAATGATATCAATGCCAGACCACCTTGTGCAGGAGGAAACCACCATCGACCACTGTGAACGCCTTGTTTCCTGGGATAATGTTTTCAGCGAGCGGTGTAAATGCTGGCAAGGCAAAATGAAGTGGTGCGAATGTCTACAAAAAAATCCCCACTGGATAAACCTCGCCACCATTTTCTTTGATCCAAACTCGACGCAGGGAGAAGTAGGAAATGCTGGCGAGAAGATTTTCTTGAACCTCTATGGAGTGGGAAACAGCATATCAGAAAAAAACTCCCCTTTTCGATTTTCCGACACAAATATATACAAGGTTTTATTCTTTGCCTAGATAATTAATGGCCACAAAATTTTAATTTTCTTTTAAAAAAATATACGGACCCTTCATTTTTATAACGCCGCGTATTGTTTGCGTCTTCGGCTATATATTTCGTTTTCAGCGCAACAGTCTTGGTGGTCGTGAGTTGACTATGTATCATTTTGTCTATCCTTCTCTTTTTCTCAGCTTATTTTGTTTAAGCATCGTAGGAAGGAGGAGACATAGAAGTACACGGAGAGGAAGTAATCATCGAAAAGGAAATGATAATGAATAGTATTAAAAAGCTTAAATCAGGAAAAGCTAGCGGACCTGGAGGAGTATATGCTGAAATGCTCAAATATGGATCAGAGAAACTAATCGAAAATCTCACATATATTATCAATCAATGCATAAACGGACATCCAGTACCTGATGATTGGAAGGAGACAGGAGACAAGCTGGATTGCAACAATTACAGAGGAATTTCAGTAACCAGTACTCTAAGAAGATTGTACGGTAGGATGCTTAGAGATCTAATAGAGAATGATTTTCATGAATAAGAAGAAGAAGAGCAAAGTGGGTTTCGTGTACGTTTTTGTCTTAAACAAGTAATTTAAAAAAGGAGCGCCAGAAATATAGAGACTCATGTTACCTTTGTGAACCTACAAAAAATATATGATACCGTTCCAGTAGAAAAACTATGAAGACATGGAGTATATGATGAGAAAGTTAATGGAAGAATACCAAAAGTGGGGATTAATAGTGAACGTGGACAAGACACAGTACTTATGTATTAGAAATGAATCCAGTGAGTTAGAACTAGACAATGGATAAGTAATAACTCCATGCAATGAGTATGTATACTTGGGTGTCACATTTGATAAGACAGAAACAGAGTGTAAAGAACTGGAAAAAAGAATAGTAAAAGCAAAAAAGTTATTGGATGTCTTAACAGTATTTTATGGAGCAGAGAGATAAAAAAGAATGTAAAATTTAACACATATGAAACAATGGTGAAAAGCACGCTGTTGTATGGAATAGAGACATGTCGCGTAAGAGAAAAATACAAAACAAAAATGGAAAGTGTCGAAATGGATGCAATAAGAAGATCAATGAGAATATCTAGAACAGATCACATAAGAAATGAGATCACAAAAGAAATAATGGGAATCGAACGAAGCATAACGGATGACATCACTAAAAGACAACTGATATGGTACGGCCATGTATAACGGATGAACGACGAAAGATTACCAAAGCAGGTCCTAGACCCAACTAACATTTATAGTAGCGGCTACATGTTCTAAAGGCTTTGCTACTTTCTTATAGTAGAAATGTGGTGATCCCAACCAAAATTTGTTACTTTTTAGTTCTAACTACTATTTAGTATCAGGAAATAGTAGATGTTTCGTAAAAACGACCCTCTAAACTACTTCATAGGATTGTTTCTTGATAGTCGATTCTGATAGTCTTCTCTACCACAATAGGACGTTGCTAAAGTTTTACTTTCTTTTTAGTCGTTATTTCGTAGTCGCCCTGACTTTTATATCCTACTTAATTACCACTAGAAAGTTAAGCTTCATTGGAGTCGCAAACAAGTGTATCCGACAACTACATTATAACTTTAATTTTTACCACAAAAGTTTGTGTCATCATAGTAACATCTGATGTAACAATGTAGACAAAATAACTTTTTGGATCAACTTTAAAGCCGCAACTACTTTCAAGTAACCTTTTCGACTATCAGGGAATATAGTTTGGGACGCCATGTTTTTATGTAAGACAGAAAATTTAATATTTTTGTTGTCGTTTTATGAGCTCATATTAAAGAGCCATACTATTTTATAAACAAATTAGTTGAAGCTTACCAAAAATGCTCTTCTTAAGCACCATTTGTTGGAGTTAACTGTCGATTATGAAAACATAACCTCCAAAATCACAACACAAAAATTCCATCAGCTACCAGAAAACGGCTCAATTTTACGGGCGCACCGGTTTTTTGCAATATATATAATGCATGTTATACAAAAAACTTTGCGTCGCACTCAAATTTTGATCCTCTGCTCGTAAATTCTCACACTTTTGGATAACATAGTTCATATTATAACCATAACCAAACAAAAAAACTAAGCGAGTCTGTTTACTGTTGTGTCCACCATATTGTGTAACAATTCTACCAAAAAGAAACGATTATATTATTTGCAACTACATCGCAACTTTTATGCCATTACGGAAAAAAAAACAGCCTCTACGACGTAGTAGATACCTGGCTACGACGTAGTAGTGTAGTTGTTACTACAGTGACTTTAAACACTTGGCCAAGTAGTTATAACCAGAAATTGGTTCCCCACTTAGGGAATTATAACGTCGCTGTATGGTATACTGAGACGTAGCGGGAGTACGTTGCGGTTACTTTTAAGAAATTCTTTCTAGTTGGGGTTTCGTCGTTACAACTTTAATTGTTTGTTGGGGAATGGCAACCAATAGGGCGCAGAAAAAGAGGGCGTCCTAAACTAGAATGGCAACAGTCAATCCAAAGATCAATGAGTCAAAAAAATCTGACAGAAGATGATTGTCAGGATCGAAGGAGGTGGAGAATAGGCGTCGGACAACGTAGAAAAACGTTTTAAACCGACTAAATAAAAAAAAATCGTAGGAATAATAAGGAAAAAAATTCGGGACTGCTATAAAAGATAAAACTGTACCTTTTTAATAACACTGGTCAACAAAATTCAAAAAAAATCTGTCCCACGGGCTGAATTGGGTGTACTTGGTCGTACTTTGTACACTTATTTCATATGTGTTTTCAGAATTTTTCTATCAGGCAGGGTTTCAAAGTGACAAAGCAATAAAATATAAATGTCAAAATCACAAAGTGATATATTTACTTGAAAAATGTAGTCATATATGACTTTTGACTGTATTTTGCATCAAAAACATCTCTCTTCATCGTCCCGCAATAGTCTACGAAAATGGCGGGCCTCCATTTGCCATAATATCTTCTCCACGACTAGAACGTCCTGGTGAAATTGTTCGCCATGTTCGTCACTGACTGATCCAAGGTTTTCTGGGAAAAAGTCCAACCCGTGGCTTTATCTGAGTCCAATAAATTCTTAACAATTTCTACGTAATTTTCGGATTTACGATTTCCCAAGAAGCCGTTGCAAATATCCTTAGAAGACAATCAACTGCTTTTTTCAGTTCCATTCAGAGCCTCAACAAATTTTTCATCTCGAAGTATTTGTCTGATCTGAGGTCCCACAAACACACCTGGGCATTACTGATTGTAGGGAACTTACTTTTTACATATGCAAACCCTTTGTTAGTTCCATACCTTTAACAAAATTCTTCATCAACCCAAGCTTAATGTACGAAGGTTGTAAATATATTTTTTGCGGATCATCAAGCGGGATACTAGTGACATTCTTATTTCCAGGCGTCAGGGAAATTCGTTTTGACCACTCTTTCTTTTCATAGTGATTTTTCCTATCCAGACTGTCCCATTCGCATAGGAAACAACAATACTTTGTGTGATCGCTTTATGTTGCAAAAGTAAAGCTTTTAAAGCTTCATGTTGTCATAAGATTCTTTCATGTTGCCTGCATCAGCCAAAGGAACAGAGGGGAACTTATTTCCATTGTGGAGAAGTACTGCTTTTAAGCTTGATTTGGAATAGTCAATGAATAAACGCCACCCATTTGTATCATAACATGTTCCGCGTAATACGCAAAGCACACTTTAAGATATCTAGTTTAATTAAGTTATTATTACGCTACACAAATAATGAAATAGTAATGCGTGATACAGGTTTTTTGTTAAATGACTCTTATAGTAAAAAACTATGGGTGATGGAGAAATTCTAAAAACATAGTTGATTTCAGCATGCAAAATTATATTCAGGCATTTTTGCGCTTGGGACAAAAATCTTGTTAACCAGTGTAATCTCTACATCAATATTATGATTTTAGATATCAACTGATGCGCCTTGTAGCGGGAACAAGTATGATAATCAACTGCTCCAGTGCGGTGACTCTGACGTTAGCCTTAAACTTTCTGATAAACGGTTCTATTGTTCAGCTGATGCTGATGACATATCATTTGAAATCAATAAATAGCAAACCCAGTCAGTCTGTCAATTACCAGGAATGGGTTTATTTAAAACTGAAATCTACGTGTAATCTAATGAGAAATATTAACATGTATGTATGACACAAGAGGCAGTCAGTAATTTATAATTAAAGGGGCAAAGTTATTTTGATTTTTTAAAAGTTTATAAGGTACTTGTCTCAATTCTCGTTACTGACCCACATTTCGTCAGTTTTGATTTTTTTTGCCAATATTAAGAATTCTGTTTAACGAAATTAAAAAACAAAATGCCCTGGTTTCCATAATCATTTAGTCTATAAACGCTCAAATAGCCGCTTTTAAAACAAGACTGCTGCGAAACACTCAACCCTGTCGTAGGTGTTTGATTCTAAGGGAAGAGAATTGCGCGTCTATATATTTTTTCATTCAAACTTCTTTATAAAGTAGACATTTAAAAATAACGATCAAATTTAATTGTTCCTAAATTTTTCTGACTCTTAAAAATTTTCTTAGAAACAGGGTTGATGGAGTAATGGACAATAAATTTTGTTTTGGCCCACATTTCGTCATGCCTGACGAAAATTGGGCCAAGGTATTTTGGAAAAAAGTAAATTGGGATTATAAAGAAGTCGAGTTGTTTAACGTCCTTATTTCTTCATACACTTTGAAGGGTGTAACTTAGTTAATATTAAAACATGAACAAGCACAAATTATCTCACGGCTACACGCAGTATCCAGATTTTATAATGAGGATGACATTATTTGTGCAATAAAAAAACCAATCCCCATAAATTCAAGAAGACAATATAAATGACTTGACTTTCCACATTTTGAATAAAAGTATCATTAAGTAATAAGTAACTGATATTCCCGCTGGCCCTACCAGCTTTTCTGATACCTGATTTTCCGGCTGGCGAAAGATACTAAGTACCTATATTACAATCCCATTATTACATATTTAATGGTCTTTTAATGTGTTATTTGAATGTTAAATAACATTATTTATAATTTTGGAACGGAATCAATTAACTGTTTTGGAAATTTTGGAATTTTTGTTTTAATTTTTGGTCACACGACCACCGTTTTTCTGTTTTTTGGAGAGCCGTGCGCGAAGCCAGAGAAAAACGGCACTTGTAACGAGCCGCCGTACGTGTCACTACGACTCTTTTTTGTGACAAGAGAAATTGGGCACGTGACAAAAGAAATTGTGAAATCCAGCGCTTGAAACTTCCGAAGCAAGAAATAATGTAAACCAGGGCGTTAGTCACGATTCTATTCAATTTATTTTATATTTGGCCTGCTGGCAAAATTTCCATTGTTTCCATTTTGATTTCCCTTGGGCCTTTCCATATGGTCCTTCTAGACGCATTTATAGAACCTAATTTGTATTGAAAGTCTCACCAAGAACTTGAAACAAAATCATTTTCGTTGGCCATAAATTGTGACATCTGTCATTTGGACACCGCTAACCATACTTTGTTTTGAGGAACGTGACTGTGTTCATCCAGAATTTTTCGAGCATTTCGCTAATTTTCCGTTTTGATATAGTCAATCCACTCGCGATGTTTTTTGTGAGAAACATTCCGTGTGTCTGAAACAAATTTTTGCGTGTTTAGGTTAAAGCTTGTGTAAACATCTCGCGATTAAGTATGTCGGATCTAAGGACGCTGGTCAGACAACAGAAGTCCATTATTTCTAAGGTAAAAACAACTTTGACCAAGGCTCAAGAGGCCTACCCTGGCCCCACGAAAAAGAAAACCCATTAATTCTAGATTACAAGACCTTCAGTATTTGATCACTGACTTTGATCAGTTGCACTTCGAAATTCTTAGCTTGTCCTAAACTGAAAAACAAGATGAGGATCAGGATAAAATAGTTGAGGAATTTGACGACATGAAGTAATGTATTAAGACTCACTCGGTTTCAGAAACTGCAACTGTGCCTTCCACGTCAGATTCTGGGTTGGAAATTCAGAGAATTGAACTCCCAAAATATGATGGAAATATGACCGGGTGACAAGTCTTTTTTGACCTTTAAAATAGTCTCATTCATTCTAAAATAAATTTAAGTCACATTGCTAAATTCCAAGCCATTTGTACTACCCTAGGTCCTTTGGTTGAAAGATTACAAATTATTGGTTTTCCATTTACCAATCATCACCTTGCAATGAATTCGTTCTGTTGGAAGAAACCGCAGTGAAAGTTGACATGGCTCAACCCTAATGGAATAACAAAAATGAAATTGATAACATATTGACTATTGAAAAAACCATCGTTAGAGATGTAATAGTCCTAAAAAGCTTTACAACAGGCAGTGATCACAGGATGTTCGAACAGAAAAGAAAAATTAACAATAACAATCAACAACTTGACATGAATAAACTTACACAAAATAAGGCTGTATACAAAGAAATGCTAAATGACCAGCTAACCCAAAACTTAAAATGCGAAAATGAAAATAAAGATGAAATAAATAATGCGCTGACAAGAGCTATGATACAAGTAGGAAAAGATGTCGCAAAAAAAAGGTAAAATATTTAAGACCGACTCAAGGTAGATAATATGAAATACTTAAAATAAAGGATATGAACGGCATATAAACTAACGTTATAAAGAGAGGATAATATAAATATCATACATATATTCTATACAGAATTATACAAAACAAAAAGGGAACCATTGCGAGAAATCATAAAAAAAGTCCAATCAAAAATAAAGAACATAAACTCAGAACTACAACCTGAAATAAGCAAAGCAGAAATAAAGAGAGCAATAACGAAATTCAAAAATAACAAATTACTTGGAAAAGATGGAGTAACGGCAGAAATGCTACAGTACGGTGGTATAACTGTAACTAATACCCTCCATATTCTCGTCAATAAAATACTAAAGGAAAAAATATTCCCAAACAAACTGAAAAGAATCAGTACTGACTTTGATCAGTTCTACACAAGAAAGGCGATAGAGCAGACCTAAAAAACTATCGACCTATAACACTCCTCAATGTAATTTATAAGATTTTTACAAAATTATTAATAGATAGACTAACAACAAAATTTGACGGATATCAATCCAAAGAACAAGCAGGCTTCAGAAAAAGTTTCAGTACCGTTGACCACCTATTAACCATAAAAATCCTAATGGAGCGAGCCAGCGAATACAATATTTCACTGTATATTGCGTTTATAGACTTTGAAATAGCTTTCGGTAGCATTGAACACTGGACAGTAAACGCATCTTTAATTAATAGCCGAATAGATCACAGAGACACAAATTTAATAGCCAATATATACCGGGTGGGCCAAAAAAAACCGGACAATTTTTTTGCATTATAACTTTTAAACTATCCCATCGATTTTAATGGGATCAAACTGCACTTGGCCGAGAATTATTCAGAGTTTTGACTAGACCTGGACGCTTACAAAATCAAACATGGATAAGGTAACAAAAGCCCAAAAATCAATTTAAAGACAAATGTTACATACAAAGCTAACATATAGAAAAATGATTAAATGGATAAGAAATAAAACAAAAGTAAGGGATGTCAGAGGAGAGGTAGCAAAATTCAAATGGAAATTTGTCGGTCATAATATCAGAGAGAAAGACGATCGATCGAACAAATGTATTGTATACTGGAGACCTTGAAAAAATAAAAGAAGTAGGGGAGGACCCCAAATAAGATGGGCGGACGATTTGAAGAAACATGCGGGGAATAGATGGATAAACACGGTGACAGTCAGAGAAGAGTGGAAGATATTGGAGAAGGCTTATGTCCAAAGATGGATCAAAGAAGGCTAAATAGATAGATAGATACATAGACCTGTTACACCAAATAATGTTCATGATGTACGAAATTTGAAATTTGCTGGCTACTTTCCGGAAGAACTTTGGAGCGTTTGCCAGTTTTGATGATATTGACCTTTTAGATTCTTTTAAATTGAACTGGCTTTTACAAAAAATTAATCCCAGAGTGACAAAGACAGCTCATTTTGCTTTAATTATTTTGGGAAGCACCCGGTGATTCAGTGTCCCTCTACCATGTCATGTAGAAAATGCATGAAGGTTCACAATACATTGCTCCATTTTGTTAATAGCCCTCAAGTGTAGTAAGTACTGGAGTGGGTTTTTTCCACCAGTGAAATTCACCCGCGTAGATCCATGTTTAACTCTACCTCTTCTACTGCAATAAACTGAACCACCCCGCAGCAGAAATGTGCTTTTTGCCACCGCCCATGTCCTAGTGATAAATGCCCATGATGTGTTTGTTCCGGCCGAGCTATGTTTGGCTCAGCCAGTGAGGCTAGTTTTATGACAGCTTCTTGTGGTTAAATTTACCTACAATACCCATCACCACCCCTATTCAGGGCATAGATAATATGAATGAATTTCGAAAAAATATCATCAATAGACCTGGCGCACGCGTACATGTTCGAGAAACCGTCATTTTTAGGATATTCCTTAAGTAACCATATAGCAGAATTGAACTGAGGGTTTTTATGGGAAAGTCCAACCTTCTTTAAATTTTTTAACAAAGCAACCTAATTAGGTTGCTGTCTGTTTTTATTATGTTGGTGTCTCCTTGCGATGCTTTTATGTGTTGACTGGTTTTCTAAGCCCTGAAGTTGACGTCTATACGTCGAATCGCGTAGGCTTTATTAAAACATTTAAAGAAGGTTGGACTTTCCCTTAAAAATCCTCACTTTAACTCGACTTTAACTATATAACATTCTGTGTAATCTGTCTACGGTTCGTATACTCATTACCAGGTTTAACAGTTTCTGCTTTTTGAACTTTTGTTACACTTGCGTTGTAGACACTCTGTAAAGCAATCTTTCAAGCGCAGGACAACAAAAAAACTAAACATTAAAAGAGGATGAATAAGACTATATCATATAAAATCATAAAAAAAGTATGTCGAAAAAATTCTTCAGGTGTAGACGAAATTCCCGGTAAAGTAATTATATCAAGCCAAGATCTAATAGCTTCTCCATTATCGCACATAATAAACGAAAGTTTTACACAGGGCATTTTCCCGAAAGCCCTTAAAATCTCAAAACTTGTCGTAGTCTTCAAAAACAAAGGAACTAGACTTGATATTAAGAACTACAGGTCAGTCGCCTTGCAATGCCACGTAGCAAAAGTTTTGGAAGCATGTTTGACCGAAAGGCTAACCAATTTTTTGGAAACTAATAACATTTTCTCGATATGTCAAAATGGTTTCCGAGCCAGACGTTCGACGGACACCGCACTCGGATGTGCTCTCCAACACATTTATTACAGTCTTAACAAGAAAGACCATGTTATGGGCCTATTCTTTGATATGAGCCGTACCTTCGACACCATTGAACATGATCTTCTCTTCCAAAAATTAGATCGTATGGGAGTAAGAGGTGCTTGCAATACTTTCATTAGATCGTACTTATCTGAAAGATATCAACAAACAATGTTTGATGATGCCAGGTCTACGGCTCAAGAAATTCGAAGGGGAATGCCACAAGGCTCCATAATATCCCCGACTCTCTACCTGTGTTATGCCGACGACCTACCAACAAATTCCTTGGCCGACACAGCGTTTACAAACTATGCAGACGACACGGAAAGCTCAGTCTCAGCAAAGAACGAAGAGCAGCTTAAGAATAAATCTCAGGCATGCCTAAACTACGTTGCAGACTGGAGCACCTCTAATGGCATTAAACTAAACAACACAAAAACGGTGGTCATGAAATTTCTTCCAAAGATCACATCCACGGATTCAAGTCTTCTGCTTAGAGTGGAAGGGCAAGGAAAAGGGCAGCAAAGAACGAAGAGAAGCTTAAGAATAAATCTCAGGCATGCCTAAACTACGTCGCAGACTGGAGCATCTCTAATGGCATTAAACTAAACAACACAAAAACGGTGGTCATGAAATTTCTTCCAAAGAACACATCCACGGATTCAAGTCTTCTGCTTAGAGTGGAAGGGCAATCAATCGAAAATGTTGAAACCAGTAAATTTCTTGGTGTGTATATAGACCAGAAACTAACTTGGAATATTGATCACGTGTTGGCAAAACTTAGTTCTTGTTCATTTCTAATTTTAAACATAAGAGATACCGTGTCACTGGACGTTCTTAAGCTGGTATACTTTGGACTATTTCAATCTGCTATGGCCTACGGAATCATTCATTGGGGAAATGCAGCGCGAGTCGATCAAATACTAATCGCGCAGAAACGGGCGATAAGATATATGACTAAATCAAGCAAACAAACATCTTGCAAAGATCTTATTGAGTCTCTCAAAATAATGAGTTTTCTATCCCTGTTTATTTATTCACTTCTTATCTACGTAAGAAAAAGTATAAATAAATGGCCAAAAACATCCGAAAAACATGACTACGAAACTAAAAATCGGAATCAACTACAAATTCCATTCTCTAGACTTGCTATAGGCCAGCAGAGTCCCCAATATCTCGGGCTTAAAATTTACAATCATGCACTAAAAATGCAATGTTTTACAGAGACAGATAACTTTAAAACTTTTAAAAATAAAGTTTTGCAATAGAAAAGAGTTATTACTATCTCAAAGATTTTTTTTCTATGTATGAAAACTTTTGTTTGTTATTTATTTTTTAAAAAATTTAAGTTTTCTAAAAATGTATTTTAAACTTTAACTTTATTTTTTGTGACGTGCTAACAAGATACTTTTTTTTTATAAATATTAGTATATTAAGGCAATATTGTATTTTCAAAAGCGAAATATCTATCTATCTATCTATCTATCTATCTATATGAGAATTGTCCGTTTCGTTTAAGAATAAATACATTTTAATCATTTCCAAAAAAATCGGGTGACTCACCTCAATTTTTGAGCAATATAACTCTTTTCTTGTGTATGGATAAATAAAAAGGGATGCTGAAAAGCTTATTTTATTTTAGGTACAAAAAGCATTTCTTTCCTCATTGTAGTAAAATTGCCATGATGTTTAATATATTTGGACCAATTATTCTGGCTTCGATTGTTTTAAGTGTTAACCTGGTAAGTTACAACATGTACAAATCCAGTCCGATTCTTTTGTCTCCAGGAAATTAATTTCAGATTTTTGGCTGCTACTACCTAGAGACGCCGTATTTGTGTATAATAGAAGGGCGTATAAGAAAAGACAACCATGTAAGTAGTTGCCTTTGTCGTACGCGTAGAAAACGAATAAGAATACATCTGTCGATTTTGAATTTAACCGAGAACAGGGTCCCTTTCGCGGCTCCTTGCGCTCTACGTGGTAGATACAATTGCTTTTCTCGTTAGGTGAAACATAGTGAGGGGTCAATGCATGCAAGCCCAAGGCGAGAAATTTCGTTCGCGCCATTTAGCTTTGAAATAACAAGTCTGTTCGATTACCTACATACGCGTTTCGCAATGACGTGCCAGCAAGAAGCTTCGGTTTCGGTAAAGGATATTGGAACGGCCGTGAAAACTAGACAGTTGTGTGATTGTATAGTGTGTTTTTTCAATAACAAAAAGCTTTCTTCCGAAAGTTTTAATAAAAATATAAATAGGTATCATAAATCAAGAAACTAAAGTTTATCGAAGACTAAAAAAGATATTACTACACTATACTACAAACAAGCAAGTCTGAATTTTTTTTTAATTTTTTCATTTTTCATCAAATTTTATCGCACGCCCCTGGTCTCCACTACTACCCGGTACTTTTGTCAGAAAGTCATATATTGTATACCGTATCCAGGTGTTTTTAAGATCTTTTTGTAAACGTTGACCGGCATGCAAGATTTTAACCTGGAAAGTTATAGGAAATAACATTAATAATAAGGGTAAAAATGCAAAATGCGTTGATCCGGCCTGAAAAGACAAAGAGCTGTCGTAGGTCACGGACTATAGTTGTTTTCTTTTATTTGCATTCGATCTTTTCATTGATCGATATTGTATAGCAGTGTTTTTCCCTGCTTTTGGTTTTTGTTTCTCTCGTATCCCGGTAGATGGCGCCTCTTGCTATAGTTCGCTCACTAATTACATTTAATTAGAGACAAAACCGTCTGATTAACTTCGCAAGATTTGTCACTTGACCAGCAGTGTTCTGAGGAGTCCCATAAGGACGACACGGTTAACTGTCAACACTTATTAGGTGTCCATTAGATCTTGGACCCCCGTGAGGTTAAGCTTTCAAGCTACCCACGGAAAAAAAAATATAAGGGAAACAAAAAACTCCTTTTTGCCCGATTAGCCATGAAACTTGTTTGATTTTTAAATTCACGGGTACGAAATTTCACGTTTATTAATAATAAGGTTTTTAAAATTTGTCATTTCTGTACAGAAATATTTTCTGCACAAGTGCGGAATTTTTTTTTCCATACTAGTGCGTCAAAGTACAATTTTCTGCACTAAAAGTAGTGTGGAAACTCACATTTTCCACACGCTTCTAGACAAAACGTTTTTCAGCACCGCTTTATAACATCTTAAAATAATTTAAAAACATCGTCAGTACACACGAGCCAAAAGAACACTGCGAGGTTTTTTCTTGTACAGCGTGTCCCATTTTCGATGGGATTAAATGGGAAACTCGGTTATTATTAAAGATATAGATTTTCTGATTGCACCTTACCGTGCTCTTTTTTTGAGCCCTTAAAAATGGCGTAATCAGATTTTTGCTATACCCCGTAGTTCGCTAATACAGGGAGTTTTTAAAACAATTGTATTTTAGTTAATCCCTTCTATCTCGCTTATTTTGCGGGATATTTTTATTCTGTAAAAAGCTTTTCATAAAAACTTTTTTAGAAGAAAATAATGACGTTGTCAACTTTTTAAAATATTGTTTAGTTTTTCAGATATGGTATTTATCATAAAAATATTAAATACGGACCTGGATTTTTTTTATTACTATTTTGATTGGTTTCATGCTAGTATTATCATAAAATAATAAAAATTTAAAAAATTTTTGTTTCAAGGTAAAAAAATATTTAATAATTCAAAAAAAAAATAGTCCGAACCTGAATATTCCCAACATAAATATCAATTAAAACATGCTAGTTAAACAATTTTTAGTTTAACTGTTTTGATACTTAGCATAATAAAATGGTTTTACGTTAATTTACAGATTTATTTGAAACAAAGTCTACGAAAAATACAAAAAAAAACAAATTACAAAAAATAACTAATTTTTCTGATTACCATTATGTGTAAGACATTGTTGGCATTTTTTAAGTAATTTTTCTTAACATATTTTGCATAAAAATATTTCTGCCATTTAAATATTGGGATTTTGTTGCTTGAATGAAGCAGTCAAACATATCAACATTTTTCAAAATCTGGATATGGTCGATTTGTAGCCAGTTTAAAATAATTGTAAGCCATTCACAAAAATGACAAGTAAAATGACAATGTCAATTCCACGCTTTTGTTTTGTAAATTTTACGACCTGCTGTGCTACCATCAAATAATTAGTAAAATATTATTTTTGTAACTTTTTAACGTTTTTTACTTTATTTATAAATCTTTTAATTATCATTTCAAAACAGATAAATTAAAAATCGTTCAACTAGTGTGTCTTGCAATTTTTAATTTATAATTACGTTGGAAATTTCCAGGTTCGGACTATAATTTTTTTTTCAAATATTAAATAGTTTTTTTAACCTTAAATCAAAAAAATATTAAAGTTTTATCATTTTAAGGTAATAATAACATGGAACCAATCAAACTAGTAATAAAAAAAATCCAGGTCCGTATTTAATTTTTTTATGATAAATACCATATCTCAAAAACTAAACAATTATAAAAAAAATTGACAACATCATTATTTTGCTCTAAAAAAGCTGCCATAGAAAGGTTTTTACAGAATAAAAATATCTTGCAAAATAAGCGAAATACAAGGAATTAATTAAAATGCAATTTTTTCAAAAACTCCCTGTATTAGCGAAATCACGGGGTATAGCAAAAATCTGATTACACCATTTTTAAGGGCTCCAAAAAAGAGCACGGTCAGGTGCAATCAGAAAATCGATATCTTTAATAATAACCGAGTTTCCCATTTAATCCCATCGAAAATGGGACACGCTGTACATGTCAACAATAAAGGATTTAATAAATTAAATGAAACAAAAGAAATAATAATAAAATTAGTATAAGTATAAAGTTAGCATAACTGTTTTGGTTAAAATTCTATTATTGAAAACATGTTCTGCAATAAGTATTCCGTTGTTTTGTTTTGCCAAGTGGTGTTTGCTTAAATATTTTTGCCTTTCACAGGAAAACATCTGGAGAGCAATCGTCACAACTCTAGTGTTCATTGGCATAGGATTTATTTTAATCAACCAAATACAAACAACTCTAAATCAGGTATGCAAGACAAAAGTTAATAAAATAATAGGGTATTTGGTATTTGACAAATTTTAGAAAAGAGTTTAGAATGATACATAGATCCCTAATTTGCTACGCAAAATTATGAAAATAGTATATTTTATCATGACAACATTTAAAATCAAGTTTTTTAATTTCCGATTTGAATTTGCCGCTAAAACGCTCATTTCGCTAGCATTGCGTTGCAATGACGTCACAGCGCAGTAAACTCGCGGACAGATACATGGCATTCAAGTGTTTATTTGTTTTTGGCCTGTGTTTTTACTGTTTTTTATGTAAAAAAATGTCCTATAAGTGGTGTGTAGTGCCTCAGTTTTTGAATACTAGCATAAAAACACCTGAAAAATTTATTCATGTGCCTACAGCAGTAAAAGAACGGAAAAAGTGGCTAGAACTTGCTCGCAGAGACACAAGGGCCTTTCTAATACATCTTCACTTTACATTTGTGAAGATCACTTTGATGTGAGTATAACTAAATTGTTTCTATTAATTTTTCTCACGTTGGCTATAATATACAGGGTGTCCCAGAACTAATGGTACAGTCGGGGACTTTTTAAATGGCCGCCCTTGAAAATAAAAAATATTCTTATTTGAAATTCGGAAAATTAATTTAAACCAAAATAAAAAAAATGTGAACTTTACCTCTGTATGTATACATAAAAATTTAAAAATGTATATTTTTTCATTTCTTTCAGTGATTAATTTTGACAGAAAAAAAATACACCGGCAATTTAAAAAGTCCCCGACTGTACATGGTTAAACTGTAGATTCCTTGGGTCAAAATATTACGATTTAGCCATACTTACCTTAGTCCAAAAGTTCAAATTAACCGAGATACAGGGTGTTAAACTTTATTTTTTTAATTCGATTTTCTTTAATATCTTTTTTACTAATTAATATTTTTGAAAAAACAAACCAGCGAGTAAGTTTTTTTAAAATTGGCAAGACGATTCCGTTGAAAAATTTGATGCACAGTGTACAGGGTGTTCCTTGGACCACTACCATTGCATAAAAATCAGTATATTTTTTTGTGCCCCAGTGTATACCAGTTTTTATATAAAATAATGGTTTTCCCATCCTTTTTATGTAAAAAAGTTATACTATTTTAAAGTCGCTCAGAGCACCGGTTTTTGAGTTTTTTGCATAAATTTTTTTCATTGCAGTGAGTGATCTGCCTAATTTATGTACGATACTTTCTTCAATTCTTTCTACTAATTAATAATTTTGCACAAAAATTGGGTTTGGTGATTTTTGGGCATGGACAATTTAATTTTGATTAAAAAAAATAAAAATATTATACAGGGTGTTCTCTGGCTCGGTACCGTTACATTAAAATAGGTCTAACTTTTTTGTTCCTCGGTGTATACAAGATTCTATAAAAAACATTAATTTTTTATTTCTTTTTAAGTGAGAAAGTTATGGTGTTTAGATGTCGCTTAGAGCAACGGTTTTTAAGATATTTAAATTATAAGTTTTTATTGTATGCGTAAAAGATTTTTGATTAAATTCTTACCCACTTCATACATATTAGCTATAATCAATAATTTTTTATAACATTTTAAGATTGGATGTTTTCTTAGGAAACATTAAGTTAAAAAATATACAGGATGGTTCTTGAATTATCATAAGTGTGTTAAAACAATTGTAAATCGTTGACTAATAAATGAATTGAATTGAATTGAATTGAAATTATTGTCCGTTATGGCAACTGTGTAGGGCGATGTTTTTAATGAGGAACAAAAACTTCTTCGTATTAATGTTTTTAAAAATGGTAAGTACGTATACTTTATTAATGCAACTATTTTTTTATTGTTTTGAAAGAAAATTATAATTATTAATAAAATTGATATTTTATAATTTTTTTTTTAATATAAAACAGCAACAAAGTTAAAATTTTAAAATTGACAAATAGTAAATCAAACTTAAAATTGTTTATTATAGTAGGCTTTGAAAGTAAAAAACAATAAAATCCAATAAAGTTGCTGTCTGCGACTATTCTGTCAAACTTTCTTAAAACTACAGAACTGTTTGTAAAATTACTTAATAATCAAAATCATATTCTGTTTGAAAACCTGCTTAAGTATACACCGAGGCACAAAAAAAATACACTGATGATTTTAATGCAATGGTAGTGGTCCAAAGAGCACCCTGTACATTGTACATCAACTTTTTCAACGGAATCGTCTTGCAAATTTCAGAAAAACCTACTTGCTGGTTAGTTTTTGAGAAATATTAATTAGTAGAAAGAATTGAAGGAAGTATCATACATAAATTTGGCATTTCACTCACATGCAATAAAAACTTTAAATGCAAAAATCTCAAAACCCGTTGCTCTGAGCGACTTTAAAACGGTATAACCATTATTTTATATAAAAACTGGTATACACCGAGGCACAAAAAAAATACAGTGATTTTAATGCAATGGTGGTAGTCCAAGGAACACCCTGTTTATTGTACATCAAAATTTTCAACGGAATCGTCTTGCCAGTTAGAAAAAAATTTACACGCTCGTTATTTTTTGCAAAAATATTAATTAGTAAAAAAGTTATTAAAGAAAATCGAATTGAAAAAATAAAGTTTAACACCCTGTATCTCGGTTAGAACGAACTTTTGGACTACGGTAAGTGTGGCTAAATCGTAATATTTTGACCCAGGGAATCTACAGTTTAACTATGTACCATTAGTTCTGGGACACCCTGTATACAGTATATCCGTAAAGTCTGGAAATATTGTGTCAGTAAAGTCTGGAAAGATCGAATTTCCGAGAAAATCGTAACTTTTTTAGAAAAAAGCTCGGACACGTCGATTTTTATTTAAAAAGGGGATTCAGAAAAAAAATGCGTTATTATACAGGGTGTCTCAAAAAAAAAGATATGACATAAACTTAAATTTTTTCAAATGGAATACCCTGTGGAATGTTTATCTTTCTGAATAGTCGCATATTTGTTGCCCGAAAAAAATGTTTACAATTTTTTTAAATAAATTCACATTTTTATTGCCATTATTTCTAGAGTCAAGACAGTTCAATTTTACGAGTTAACGTGCAAAAATGCCTCGACAAGTCATAAGTGAGATTGACCGTGCAAGAATAGTGGTTTTACTTGAAGAAGGTCATTCTCAAAGGTTCGTGGTAGAGTTGGTGTTTGGCAAAGTGACGCATCTCGCATCTGGAAACGCTATCTCTAGAATAATTCTCTTCGTGATAGACCCAGAAGCGGTAGAAGACGTGTCACTAATCAACAACAGAACCGTTATATTCACTTAACTATCCGAAGAAACCCGACCATGGCAATACCAGCACTTCAAAGAGATATGCGTCATGCCTTGGGAATTCAAGTATCGGTTTCTACATTGCGGAGACGAATACTCGCGACAGGTTTAAGGTGTCGCCAACCAATCAGAGTACCCCGAGTAAACCCTGAACAAGTTTTTAGACTACAGTGGGCTCAAGAGCGTGGCATTACCTGCAGAATTTTGGAACTCGGTGTTTTTTTCTGACGAAACAAGAATTTGCTTGGTGCAGGATAGTCATCGTATACGTGTATGGAGGGAGCCAACAAGAGCTGCCCAGCTGGCTCAAGCACGCCCCGTGCCACCCTTTGCAGGAGGATGTGCTATGTTCTGGGCTGGTATCACGTCTAATGGTCGAACAGATTTAATTTCTGTTCAGGGCACAATGAATGGAGACAGATACATTAGAGAGATTTTAGATCCTTACGTCAGACTATGGCGAGGAGCTGTGGGTGATGCTTTTGTTTTTATGGACGATAATGCCCGACCTCACCGTACCAGAGCTGTAAATGAGTATTTGGAAACAGAAGGCATCAATCGTTTGAACTGGCCCGCACTATCGCCAGACATGAATCCCATAGAACATGCTTGGGCCATGCTTGCCAGGGCGGTGGCAGCACGCAGAAACCCACCTAGGACTATACAAGAGCTTGTTCATGCTGCTCGGGAAGAATGGCAAAATATTCCTCAACAACATATCACCAATCTGATAGACAGCATGGGCAGGCGTCTTCAGGCTTGCATAAATGCTAGAGGTGAAAATACCCAATATTAAGGGTTTTCAAGTACCCTTTTGAACAAAATCCATTAATTTGTAAATTTTGATTTTTATTTAAAAATACTCCTATGTTTAAAAAAAGTTTTTTAATATAATAAAGTTTTTTTACGGGTATCTTAGATGTTTTCTTAATTAAAACTATCAATTAATAAGTCTCTAGGCCATTTTTCCTGATAAAAAAAATAATTTTAGAGATTTAGGGTGATGCAAAACTTTTGAATCTATGTGTAGATAGGTGTCCCAATTTTAAAAAACAATTTTATATTACCATTTATTATTAATCACATATTAGCCTGTTTTGAAAAGAAATGTTACTTTTGGATAAAAAATGCATTTTTCTCCCATTTTTAGGGGATCAAAGTGTTACTTTTTATCCTCAAAATTTCGGAAAATTGATAGTAAACCTAGTAATAAAAGTTATTTTCTCTCAAAGGATTGTATGCCTTGCTACGCTTGTGCTACAACCTTTTTGCCTCGGGAGAAAAAGTGACACTTTTATCCCTTGGTATATAATATACAGTGTGGCCGTAAAAATGTCTATTTTAAGTAAAAAAAGTGTGTTTAGTTCTAACTCTGACTGTTCAGATTTTAGAGCGCCATAAATTGTCAAAAGTTTTAATATTTACATGTCAATATCTAAAAAACTCTACTTAAGTTTTAGCTATTTCAGTCACCCTGTATGGTACGATCTAATGTGCATTATCAATACCGTCAAATTAATAAAAGAAATTTGAATAAGGTTTAAGATTGAAATTGAATGCGTCAGTTTTACACGGTTTTGAATCAGTGTGGCATGACAGGTCGGCACTGCGCCGACTCGGAATAACGATAACCATGTTTTTGCTGAAAACAAAAAACACTTTATTATTCTTGTTGTATAATTATAATACCGATTCGAACAGCATCTTGACCTTTATTTAACTTTCTTTAGGCTGAAGAGGTATTGAAAGCTTTATGTTTTGTGCCATGGTATACTTGGAATACGAGAAACAGATTGTTGTACCTGAACATGCTTCAATTTTATTCCTCAGACTTTATGAAGTTAAGCTTTTACGGCTTAATGGAATCCAATGTTAGATTATTTATGAAGGTAAGTACAATAGCAGAAGTTATTTGGTGTCTCAGATTTCATAATACTTATACCTAAAAACCAAAGTCGTTTTTTTTATTACAAGCTTTTATATATATTTTATTACAAGCTTTTATTTAGCTTCAGATGTTCTGTCTAACTATCTAACTATCTAACTATCTAACTATCTAACTATCTAACTATCTAACTATCTAACTATCTAACTATCTATCTAAGTAACTATCTAACTATCTATCAAATCTTGTGAAGCGTTTTTAACACACTTCCCATTATCCGATTTGGATGAAATTTGGTACACACATAGTGGTCCCATGACAATACAACATTAAGAAAAAAATATCCTCCCCCCCTACCCCTACCCCTTCTTTAGAAAAATGTGTTTTTGACACACTTCCCGTTATCCGATTTGGATAAAATTTGGTATACACATAGTGGTCCGATGATAATACAACAATAAGAAAACAATATCCTCCCACCCCTACCCACAGCCCCTTCCATAGAAAAATTTGTTTTTTACACACATCCCGTTATCCGATTTGGATGAAATTTGGTATACTTATAGTGATTCAATGACAATACAATATTAAGAAAAACATATCCTCCCACCCCTACCCCCTTTTATAGAAAAATGAGTTTTTGACACACTTCCCATTATCCGATTTGGATGAAATTTGGTATTCACATAGTGGTCACTCCTACCCCCACCCCCTACCCCCTTCCATAGAAAATGCGTTTTTGACACCCTTCCCATTATCCGATTTGGATGAAATTTGGTATACATATAGTGGTCCGATGACAATACAATAATGAAAAAATGTCCTCCCACCCCTACCCCCTTTCACAAAAAAATGCGTTTTTGACACACTTCAAATGACTTTATAAAATTTGGTATATGCATAAAGGTCCGATGGCAATACAGCCCAAATAAAAAATATATTTCTACCTCTCCCCCACCCTCTCCTTCCCCCAATAGAAAAATGAGTTTCCAAACAATTCACGATCAGCGATTTCATTATAATCTAGAATAAACTCTTCTGTTCTGTTATTGAACAAATATTTTCATTAAAATGAGCTGAGACTAAAAAGTAGAAAATAAATTGGTAAATTTTTTTTAAGTGACAAGCTTTTATAAAATGCACTAAAAATTAAAAAATAATTTTCTAACATTCTAATATTATCATAATAATAAAAGCGATGGCATATGGCAAATACAACTTCTCCACCATTTTGACAAGGCCGCGCTAACATCAAATGAAACAAAAGAGGCTATTTCGAAAGAACGTGACTGGATGACACCATTTCGGCAGTTTACAAAAGGTCAATATAGACCATTCACCAGCCACAGATAGTAGTTTAAATAAAAATTAAAGTAATCATAGTAACGTATTCACTAATATTATCTTCTTAATTGTGATCAGAGAGGGGGGGGGGTTTGAAGAGGTGGTTAGTTTAAGGAGGTGTTTGACCCCTAAGCTCTCGTACCTTTATGTACGTCACTAAATTTACACAAAAAAATAAAAATAAATAAAAAACGTGCCGTTGAAAGCACTAAATTTTAAAAAATGATTATTTTCTAACTTACTTTCTTTAAGTTAGTAGTTACTCCCACTTCATTACAATATTTAAAAATACATTTAAAGAATGGATTTTGTAGCTGATAAATTTCTCTACAAGATATGTTCTTAGAACTGTTATCCTGAAAAATCTGAAAATTTGCCCAGGCACGTGATTTCAGTCATTTTTGGAAATTAGCTAGCTCCGTTACTACTACTCGCAAAACAACCATGGAACAAAATTTCATATAACTCTTTTTGCGATCTCGTGTACTAGAACGAAGTTACAGGGAAAAAACTAAAAAAAGTGCCAATTTTTGATGGTTTTTTCAAGATGGCGGAGGGAGCACAGGAGTGGGGGTGACGAAAACTCAGATTTTTAACTACCCTCCTGAGCTTAACAACGTATCCAAAATTCAGAACTACCGGACCTTTTGTAGGGTAACCCCCCTATTTTGGCCTTTATTCATTGAACTATTAACAAATAATGACATTCTATGACCAGAACACCTCGCTTACTTTTACAGCCAAGCCCAAGGTAGCCCCTGGCCCTCAATAGCCATACCACCAGCGACCCCAGGACCCTGCCTGGGAGGCCTGGGCCCTGACGGGGCTCACCGCCCTCCCGCCCGGGACAGTCCGGGCCTGGTAGGGAGGAGGTATACCCTACCAGGCCCTATATTTTTTACAAAACCTGTCAAATTATTTAGGGACACTAGTACTTTTACCCTATGCTCTTGGGGGGTTGGGGGGGGGGGGGGGGTGGCTCCTATATACGCGACAGATTGCACCAATAGTGTAAGTGTAAATTTCTTTTATGTTTTTTAGGTTATGAAAATTTCGTATACCTTGGCAACATTTATATGGAACTTAAGATATCGAAGGCAATAAATATAAGCACCATTGGCGTACAACGGAACTTCAATAAAAATAATTGCATAATATATTTAATGTTTTGTTGTTTTTAAATTACTTAGCGCGAAGCTTTGGCTTCCGATAAAATATAATATTAAGATCAATACATCTTTAGAACCACTGCTTTTTTTTTGAAAATAAACCAATTAAATCTTTTGTAACGGCTGTTGGAAATTTTTGTTTTTATTTTGGTCACCTGACCACGGTTTTGTGTTTTTTGATCACGCCTTGGTCTTTTGGAGTGCCATGGCCGAAGCCAGTCAATACCTTTTTTGGGATAAAAGAAATCGGACACGTGCCACAAAAATTGTGAAAACCAGCGCTGGGAAGTAGTCAAATAATTTTATAATTGGCCTGCTGGCAAAGTTGCATTGTTTTTTTCCCCTTTATGAATTTCCAAGGAGGGTGAAAAAGGAACTGGGCTTTTTTTTGTTAACTCTAATCTCAGAAGCTACCTGACCGATTTCAATGACATATATGTTTTATAAGCTATTCTGTCTTAAGACTCGTTTCATATGGAACCGATCAACCACGCGGTTGAACACCGCAGGGCCATTTTTTAAATGATCACGTTCGCATGTCCGACGAGTTATTATGGAAAGATAAAGATTTAAAATTAAGGAATAAATTTATTCAAAGTACATTACGCTGCTGGGTAATCCCTTGTTTATCCATCAATTAAGCACAAATTTAGTGTTAATTTTGACTTTGACTTTTACTTAAGACATACACTGTCTTTATAAGATATAAACAGATTGAAAATGATATATAAAGTGCAATAAATAAAACATTTTTAAATGAGTTTTTATTATTATAAAAAAAGCTACAAATTAACGACTATTTTTTGATGAAATAATAAATAGTCTAATTGATTGGTAAAATAAAATATAATGAAAAACCAAACACTATCTAGCATATTTAAATTTGCTTTTAACATTCCTGGTGAGTGATGAGTGAATAAATAATGAAACAGTTGTTCGTGAAGAGAATCATTCTTAAATGTCTACTTTTTAACGGCTTGACGAAAATCTGACATGATTTAAAAGTACCTCCTCGCCTTGGTTGTAAGTTGTGTAGGGTATGTTTCAAATACATAGCTTATTAGTGGTCGCACATATCATCCAAAAGCTGAAAACTATAAAAAAAATCAACTTATAACCACATTAATCATAGGTACTAGATTATGGAAAGATAAAGATTTAAAATTAAGGAATAAATTTATTCAAAGTACATTACGCTGCTGGGTAATCCCTAATCCTAATTAAGCACAAATTTAGTGTTCATTTTGAATGTGTCTCCCTTTTATTTAATATCAAAAGAAAGGGATAGACATAAAATTAACACTAAATTTGTGCTTAATTGATGGGCAAATCAGGCACATATCAGGCATTGGAAACCTGTATTCAGAGTTCTGTAAAGTAAGCGAAAGAAGATAAAAAGACACTACCAATACAAATTTTATCAAATGCCAATCTAACCTCAAATGAGAAAATAAGAAAACTTACCTTAAAATGTCTCGGAAAACTATGCATTTTATACTCGTCTGAACTTTAGACACTTCACCCAGAAAAGCAACTAGAAATTCTTATTCTTTTATATTTAAAATTGCAAAAGTTACAAATTTAACAAAATTTAATTTTAATGCGTCACAGCAGCAAAGATAACTACATAAGCCAAAAAGATAGATTTAAAATGAACCCGAAATAAAATGTGGTGGAAGAGGTTTTTCTACCTGAAAAAAAAGGGGGACGAAAAATCCAAACCACAGATAATTCTCAAAAAAAATAGAATAAGGAACAAACGCGCGACCGCAGCGCCTCTTTTGAGCTTAGTGAGAACTTTAACCTAACGACCTGTCAAATTGCATTGAGTTTCCTAGGCATGCGTCGTCGACTGGCGAAACCGTGCGGGCGTCGGTCGAGCTTTCGACGGCTGCGTTTTATTCGTTGGACTAATGGCTGATACGCAAATAGAGGTTTTCACATGCAGGCAGTTGCTCGGTCCTGTTTCTAGTGCATCACTGCCTATTTGCCAAATGGAAGAATTGAAAATTAAGTTGTTGGCAAATTTAGAATTCTAATTAAATTATAAATATTGCATTTTACCGTAACTGCAGAATTCATAAATTTACTCAACGATTTGGCCTTATTTACTTAATAGACCATTGCCGATACCTTTCAAAATGGCAAAAAAAGAGAAAAAACTAGTATCCGCATAAAACCCATGCAAAATAATACAAATTATATTGCCGCCAAGAGGAAAATAAATAAATTTAGAAAAAAAAACTTTTTGAAAACAAGCTTTTATAAAATGGACTAAAAAGCATAAAATAACTTTTTGAGTGTTCTGATATCATAATAATAAAAGCGATGGGCGTATTTAATATTAGGTAAATGCCTTTCCATGCGCATTTGGTGGATCGTCTACAACCGATGATGGGCCGACTCTTCTTTTTCAATGTGACAAAATAAATCGACACACTGCCGGTCGCGGATGATCTGCCTAATATGAAGCAGGCGTAATAATGTCCATCCATATCAGAAAAATGTAAGGATAGCTTGAGTAGGATTGGGTTGGGTTGGGTAAAATTGTCTACCCTTACAATTATCTGCTATAATATAATGAATTTGGATTTTCACTAAACTTCGAGTTAACAAGGCTAAAACAAAAACGAGTAAATTTCTTTTAATACGACCATCGCTTTTATTATTATGATATCAGAACACTCAAAAAATTATTTTATGCTTTTTAGTCCATTTTATAACAGCTTGTTTTCAAGTTTTTTTTTCTAAATTTATTTTTAAATTTTTAGATTTGTCTAAGTCTATGCATTTCTAATTTTGGTCGAGATCGAACAAACGAAAGCCTTACCTCTTCTACGCCCCCCCCCCCCACTTTTTAGTGGGAGAGCATGTGGATTTTGAAATCAATCAGATACCTACGTGGAAGTCAGTTGAAAGTAATCAGAAAAACTCGTTATTAAATCGTCCATTTTGAATCTGCCATATTGAATTTTTGTAATCTGATCAAAAATTCGTAATCCTCATCCTCAAAAACCCTCAGATACCAATTTTGGTGGAAATCCGACAAACTAAAATTTTACCCGCTCTCCGCCCTCCACGTTAGGGGGGAGGTAGGCAGTCAGTGATACCACATTATTGGATTGTCATCGGAACTATAACGGTATGCAAAATTTAAAGCAAATCGGATATGTGGAAGTCAGTTAAAAGTAATCAGAAAAACTTGACATTAAATCCTCCATTTTGAATCCGCCCTATTGAATTTTTGTAATCTGATCAAAAATTCGTAATTCTCATCCTCAAAAACCCCCAAATACCATTACTTACTACAAATAATTGCAGAGAGTTGGGCTAGTGATGGGGATAAACATCTGATATTAAGAGGATTTATTATTCAGCAGTTTAGGAAAAACTGCGGTATCCCGTTTTACCCTCGTACCCCATTTTGCCCCCCTTTCTCCTTTGTTTATTAGGAATTTTAGTCGGTTTAATAAAAATGTTTTTTGATTAACGTTGTTGTAGCTTTGCCTTTGTGTGCAATATGGGCCGGTCGCCTATTTTTTCCCGAGCTTGTTTACAGTTCCCCATCCACCCCTGGAGGCCGGTAATCTTATTTGGCGGCCGGACCGATTTTTAGGCCGAGTTCGGCCCTGCTACAATATGCCCCAGATGGCATGCCCGAAATCCGCAATCGTGGTTAGACCTATAGACTCAAGGTTTAATTGGGTCTCACAGGTTAAGAATCTGTTCGCGACTTTGGGACTTTTAGATTTCTGGTTTCTAGATCCCTTAATACTTAAACAAAATCGCAAAAATATGTTTCAACTTTGCCAAGAGAAATGTTTTGATTTGGATAAGAATCTCGCTTTTATTCGACATTTTCTCCTACTATTAATTTGTATCCCAAATACCTTGATTTTAAATTTGACATTTCTCTTATACGCTTAATCGCCCAAATTCGAACTAGCAATAAACACCTCTGCAAATTCAATATAAAGAATATTACTTATCAATTTGATCCGGAAGTTATTTGTTCCGTCTGTAACCTGCACGAGGACGAGACCTTTTACCATGTTTTTTTTTAGATGCCCTTTGTACAGATATCTTCGTCCGCCTGATTGGAGTGACCGAACGCTCTGCGCAAATTTGAATAACTTAGTTTTAGACAAGGCCAAGGAGATCTGTAACACATTTTCGCAAATCTTGCGACAAGGTCGTTTTTGCGAAACGAGTGGTAATGATCAGTGGGTAGTTCTGTTCCATTTTTAACTTTTCGTTCTTTATTTTATACTATACTATTAGAGGCAGGAAAGTTTTGTATTTTTAGCATCTATTTTTGTTTTTATTTTTTTAAATTAATTTTGCCGCATTTTATTGCATTTTTTAGTTGGAATTTGTAGTGATAGGCTGTTTTCTTTTTCTTTTTTTTATTACAGGGTTTTCTTTACATTTATAGTAATTTTGTAACTAGAACTCTTGTTCATAAAATATTTCTTAAAGGAACAATAAAGTAAAGTAAGTAAGTAGTAAGCAATCGTGGTTCGTGCAAATCTCTTCGCGCCCTCCCGTTAGGTTACTACTATGTGGATTTAGAACGTTCTATGTTGTCCGACGTCTATTCTTCACCTCCTTTGATCCTGACAATCATCTTCTGTCAGGTTTCTTCGACTCATTGATCTTTGGATTGACTGTTGCCATTCAAGTATATGACGCCTTCTCTTTCTGCGCCCTATTGGTTGCCATTCTAAGACCTGCTTTGGTAATCTTTCGTCTTTCATCCGTTGGACATGGCCGTACCATATCAGTAGTTGTCTTTTAGTGATGTCATCCGTTATGCTTCCCTCGATTCCCATTCTTTCTTTTACGATCTCATTTCTTTTAAGATCTGTTCTAGATGTTCTCATTAATCTTATTCCATCAATTTCGACATTTTCTATTTTTCTTTGTATTTTTCTGATACGTGACAATTCTTTATTCCGTACAACAGCGTGCCTTTAATTTTTTAATATATGTTACATTTTATATTCTTTTTTATCTCTCTGCTCTATAAAATACTGTTAAGACATCCAGTAACCTTTTTTGCTTTGACTATTCTATTTTTCCGTTCTTTACAGTCTCTTTTTAAATGTGACACCCAAGTGTACATACCTATTTCATGGAGATATTGTCTGTCCATTGTCTAGTTCTTACTTGATACGTTTCCAATACATAAGTACTGTGTTTTGTCCACGTTCACTGTTGACCCCCACTTTTGTTATTCTTCTGTTAACTTTCTCATATCATATACATATCATATACTCCATGTCAAAGCAACAACTTCACCTGCAATGTTCTGAGTGTAATAGATGGTTTCACTCAGTCCATTGTACAAAATTTAATGAATTGGAAGAAAGATTGTTAGGCGAAAAAAATTAACCATAGACATGCAGGAAAGTTCAAAAGACTTTCTACAATGAAATGTCCAACGGAACAATGCATGAGACCATGGGGGGTCTTACAAGAAATAAAAGGTAATCTATCGGGACGGGAGGCAAAGATTTAGGTTCGATTTACTCGGTCCTCTTGGAACTAAAAACAGTATCTGAAATGCGAAATATATTTCCAGAGATTAAAAACTCCTTAGAGTTTCTAAACAGCATGTATGAGGAGCAACGCAACTGGAACAAGCTAATGGGTGAAATGATGGAAGAGGTTAAGGCGAAAATAAAAAGCTTAGAGATGAGTTAATAGAAATAGAAGGTGAAAGAGGTAAAACAAACACAAAATTTACCATAAACTGAGCATTTGAAAATGGAGACTACGAAGAAATTTTCCTTCAAAAATCCCTTAAAGTATTAAAGATTGTTGATAGTACTATTAAAAGAGAGAACATAAAGGAAATAAAGCCCATTTTGGCAAGGAACAAGCCAAGCCGCCTATGGTGTGTGTTAGTATGAATAGCTCTGACCTAGGTCAAAAAGTAATTGAAAAACGTCGTCAAGCTGGAAACTTATATACTCTTCTTTGTCAAATCAAAGATACGAAAACAGCTATCTACCTTGATGAACAGTTACCTGAAACAACATGCAAGCTATTAAAAGAATCTAAAAAATACAAAGTTCTTAATAAAATCGTAGAAAAAGTATTAAAGAAAGGTTATAAGGATTTTTCGAGAAGAAGCGTATCATCTCCTAACATCAATTTCGATTTAAACCTAAATTTAGCACCGATAACGCCTTAATAATCAATTTATTTCGAATAGTATAAACAAAAAGTTTAAGCCTATCGTTGTTTTTTTCGGACTTAAAAAAAGCTTTGGACACAGTTGCACACTCTATACTCCAAAAACGTGTAAAAACTATGGGAATCAGAGGAGTGGTGTATAGTCTTTTGAGTTCTTGGAGGGGCGAACGCAAAGGGTCAGGATTGGTAGCACTCTTAGTGAAATCCGCAGCGTCATGGTAGGTGTGCCTCAAGGCACTGTGTTGGGCCCGATTCTCTTTTACATGTACGTAAACAGTATTTTTAATTTACAACTAAATGGCACAATAGTTGGTATTGCGGATGACACTGATGTGCTAGTAACAGTGAGTAGGAGGAAGCTTACAGGAGGGCAGAATTGGATGCTAATCAATTATCTCTATAAATTTTGATACAACTAAATTTATATGCTTTAGCTTGAACAAGCGTGGTATGTCACACAGAGACTTTATTTTGCTCCATAATTCCGCCTGTAATCCACATTTAAATGGCTGTACTTGTGTTACAAAAATATTATCTAGTAGATTTGTTAAATACCTTGGTGTATATTTTGATTCATTTCTAAAATGGGACGTTCACGTGGATTATATTAGTAAAAAATCAGAAAATTAACTTACAACTTCTCGCAGCTAAGACATATTCTTCCATTTAAATGAACAAAGTTGATTTATTTAGCTTTGGCTGAATCGGTACTGTGTTATGGGAAATTGTGTTGAGGTGCCACGTATCGCCTCATAAAATAACTCAGAAATATGTACTGAAGATACAATTGTTTAAACCGAAATTATATTCTACAGAGCTTTTATTTTCTGAAATAGAGTTTTTACATTTAAGGCAGTTATATTGTGTTAAATTCTTGCAATTCTCGGTAAATTATAAGATATTTCAAAACTTTGTTCCACATAATATCAGTGGCGGAGCGTGGGGGGGGCGGAAAGTTCGTCGCCCCCCGGTCCCTAGGGTACTGGCGCCCCATGGGTGGTCGAAGCGCCCTAACGAAAGACATGATGACCTTGTTTTTTTTTTGGTCGCAAGATTTCTGAGGGGCGCCCTTTCTCGCAGTCGCCCCCCCCCCCGCCCCTTCAGGCACGCTACGCCGCTGCATGATATACAAACAAGAGCAGTATCTAGTTTAAACTATTGCACTTCTTTACAAAACTTTTCAGGGATTCAGCGAACTACCTAATTTACAGTGGCGCACCCAGGAATGTGTCTTGGGGGGGGGCGAGACCTCTCGGGGGCCGACAGCTAAAACGGGCGCCTCGCAAAAATCGTGCAACCAAAAAAAAAAGGTAGTTGTGTGTTGGAGTGGTCCGACAGCTCAAAAGGACGCCCCTCAAAAATCTTGCGACCGAAAAAAAAAAAACAAAAAAAAAAAGGTCTTTTTGATTTTCGCGAGACGCGACGAACTACCGCTGCTTGGGAGGGGCCCGAGTCCTCATTATGTCAAATTTGAAGCTATAAATATGTACAAAATATGTATCTATTTACAGGTCCTGGAATAAACATAAGAAATAAATCGTTAAATAAGGCAACAAAAAGAACTATAAAAATTTTGATTAAAAATAACTACCAACGATTTATGTCTGAAATAATCTGGTTTTCAGAAAATGAAAACATTTCTGTTAGAATATTATGTATTACCTGTTTGTGTATTTTGTTAAAAATATCTAATAATTTATATAATAATAGTATGTTAAAACAACTTATGTAACTTAGCTAATTTAGTCTAAGGTAAGAATGTTTGTTTGGATTCCATGAACCACATTTTCTCTTTTCGTTTTGTAACAATCTCTTGTACTTGTATATAAATAAATAAATAAATAAATAAATAAAATAAATCAGAAAAATTATAAAATATTGGGTGTAAAATTTTTTTCTATTTTTTGAAAAAACTCGAAAACTCCAAAAAGGAGTGCTATTTTTTTATTTATTTAAGTATCTTAAAGAGCATCAAAAATTTTACTAATTTGCCACTTTGAACTTTTTTCTATCTCTAATAATAAAAAAATTAGCAATGGTGGACACCTGACTTGGAACACCCTGTATACTATCTAGATTTTGTCCTGGTTCTCTTAATATCTAACAGGTATATAATTTTTTTTAAAATTTTTACAGTTTGGAAGAAAGTTCTTTTTTATATTTTATGTTTTACAGACTTAGTTAGTTAGTTAGCTATCGATTGTCCAAAAAGTTGTATCAAATATAATTTAATAAAGCAATAACAAATAGTAAACCCTTACCTATGGTACAGATAATTTTCGTAAGTTCCACCGGAATTTGTTGATAACTTAAATTTAAATTCAACATGTGATCAAAGTGTGACTTGCTCTCGTACATATTTTCTTGTTATTTGTGCGACTCGCTTATTACTAGGTATCTGAAATTAATAAATTAATAATAAGAATGTCTTCTTTTTTATCAGCTACAACTACTTGGTCGTCAGCAAACTGTAGTGTGTATATGTTAAATCGGTCATTAAGTTGTATGCCCATGCCGTGTACTTTACGTTTCCAGTTTTTTGGAGCTACTGCGATCGTTAGGTAAAAACTATTTTTACCTGTTCCTTAGTTATTTTCGTTTAAACCTGAAGTTTACTCAAGCGTTAAAAACTGATGCAACGTGAAAAATCGAAACTTAAGAAGGTGTTCATAACTTAATTATGGAATGCCATTATAATTTATTATCTTTATTTACTTTAGAATTTTTGACACCTCGCAGAAATCTTAAATTAGAGATAATTGGGCGGATGTAAGCGCATCGCCAAAGTAGTATTAAATGAATGGGAGTAAAAAATATTGAATAATACTGCCGTCCCCAAAAACAGTAGCGTACCCAGGAATTTGTCTTGGGGGCGAGGCGAAACCCCATGATATCATTATTTCATGCTCTTTTTTTAATTGCCATCCATGGAAAATATTTTAAAAAATCGTAGGCTTCGGAGGCGGGGGAGGGGGGTCCGGGTATATGCCGCATATAGAAGATTTACGTTTACAAAAAAACGGGTTTAAAATTTTATAGCCTTATAATTTTGAAATGAAAAGTAAAAAAAATAAAACCGAAACACGTTTTATTTTAAAATTATAGAACAATAAAAATGTATAAGGCTTTAAACCCGTTTTTTTTTCAAAACTAAGAATTTCTACATTAGGCCAGTCATTATATACACATCATTAAAATGACGGTAGTTTAGATGAAGAAATCAAACACAGAATTAACCAAGGAAGGCAAGCAATCAGAAAATTCAACAGTATTCTCTGGGATAAGGCTGTATCAAAACAAAACAAAAATAGAATTTACAATGTAAACAACAAAGGACTAAAATTACCTTTTAAAATATGGTACTATTACAATGTCGCTTTAGAACGTTTTTCTACGTTGTCCGACGCCTATTCTCCACCTCCTTCGATCTTGACAATCATCCTCTGTCAGATTTTTTTGACTCATTGATCTTTCGATTGCCATTTTAGTTTAGGACGCCCTCTTTTTCTGCGCCCTATTGGTTGCCATTCTAGGACCTACTTTGGTAATCTTTCGTCGTTCATCCGTTGTGCATGGCCGTACATATCAGTTGCCTTTTAGTTCCGTTATGCTTCCCTCGATTCTCATTCTTTCCTTTATGATCTTATTTCTTTCTTATGTGATCTATTCTAGATATTCTCATTGATTTTCTTATTGCATCCATTTCGACACTTTCCATTTTTGTTTTGTATTTTTCTGTTACGCGACAAGTCTCTATTCCATACAACAGCGTGCTTTTGACCATTGTTTCATATATGTTAAATTTTACATTCTTTTTTATCTCTCTGCTCCATAAAATACTGTTAAGACATCCAATAACTTTTTTTTTGGTTTTACTATTCTTTTTTCCAATTCTTTACAGTCTGTACCTGTCTTATAAAATGTGACACCCAAGTATACATACTCATTGCATGGAGATATTGTTTCTCCATTTTCTAGTACTAACTCACTGGATTCATTTCCAATACATAAGTACTGTGTCTTGTCCACGTTCACTGTTAATCCCCACTTTTGGTATTCTTCTGTTAACTTTCTCATCATATACTCCATGTCTTCTTTATTATTAGCCACAATTACTTGGTCGGCAGCACACTGTAGTGTGTATATGGTAAATCGGTCGTTAAGTTGTATTCCCATGCCGTGCACTTTACGTTTCCAGTTTTTTAGAGCTACTGCGATATATATTTTAAAAAGAGTTGGAGAGATACAACATCCCTGTCTTAAGCCTTTTGTTACCAGGAATTCTTTTGAAAGTCGATTTCCAATTTTAATTTTAGATTTTGACTCTTTGTATAGTTCTTTTATCGCTTTTATGTAAGTATGATTGATATTAGTTTGCTCTAACACTGTCCATAATTTTTCTACTGGAACGGTATCATATGCTTTTTGTAGGTCCACAAAGGTAACATATGTCTCTATATTTCTGGCGCTCCTTTTCTTAATTACTTGTTTAAGACAAAAAACATTATCACTACAAGATCTGCCTGCGCGAAACCCACTTTGCTCTTCTTCTTCTTGAAATAATAAATTATGGTACATGCCTTCTATTTCCATTTTCAATAATTGGTTTTTCTAATATGAGCCACACGAGAACAGAACAACAACACTAATACCTCAAAAAAACGGTCAAGAATAAAGGCTTGTGAATCCAAAATTCATTAAGTTTCGAATGACCTTAAGACACGATGCAAGTAGAGGGGGAAGTTTTATGGCGGCGCACTTTAGTCTGAAACCCCAATATTTTGGCCAAAAATAGCAAAAACTAATTTGACAATAAAACTGTTTGGTTACATATTTTTTAAAGCTTAATAACGGCACCTTAAAATTCTAGCATAATTGGCTTCATTGCCAAAGCAGGCTTCGAAATATCATTGTTTGAATTTGACATTTCCTGACAATCAGCAATTGTTTTTTTATTGTTTATTATTTTTCACTAACTTTAATGTGCTATTTCTAAGAAGTGCGAAGAGTTATAAAAAATTTTAAAAATGGCTTTTTTAACCAAGGTAAATAGACTATTTTTTGATAATTTTAGTCACAGGGATTTTAAACTTTTTCTTTAAATACCAATGATACAAAAATTGTGCCAGAAGTGTATTAATTTTTATTTTTCGATATTTCGTTGAACTAACAAAAAAGCTTTCACGAACTTTCATATTAATTTTTGTAAAAATATTTTCGTCCTGATATGTACTTTCCGGAGTATATACACTGTTGGTGCGAAAAGGTGCGATAGTCTCCAAATTCGTTATTAAACATGACCGTACATATTCTGATAGACACAAAGTGCCCATTCTAGGGCATTTTAATTTGTGTTTCCGTGTGTCTTCTATATAGATAGTAATGAGCAAAGTACCTTTAAAGAAGCAAAATGAATCATAGATATCAAAATTCCTGTCTTAGCAATGAACTTTAAAAAACAAGGGAAAAATTCAAGATGGCCGCCAAAATAGATAGGAAATTAGTAGAAACTGCAAACATTTAACATCGGTGTTGGGATATTTGGAGCATCTAAATTCAAATATAGAATAATTTTTACTGGGGGAGGAAAATAACAATTTAGAATGGTGGGGGGTTAACTAGGTTAAAAATTATTAAGGTGGTGAAACAAAAATAAAATAGGTTTTAATTATTAACTTACTCCTGTTACCTCCCAAACTAAAATATGATGATCAATATAAATTTATCCTTAATTTAAATCATTTATCGGATTCATTCTCTCTTTTTCACCCTGTATGTGGAGGTAAAAACCTCGCTTTTTAGGAACATTAAAAGTTTTTAATGCAATATTAGGTAATGGCTGAATCCAAGCAGAACAAGAAAAACTGTTTAGCATCCCCCTGGCAGGGGGAGGCGTGGGAGTGGGAGTCTATAAATAAATTTTGTATGGAACTTACTATGGGCACGACTAAACTTCTATATGAATTTTTATTTTACTGTATACGGCTTCTCCTCTTAGGGAGGAAAAAGGGTTACTGGGGCAAGGTCGTATCCAACCCAAAACAGAGGAGGGGGCAGGCTTCTGAATTCCATGGCCTTCTTAATTTAGAGTGGGGGGGGGGATTCATATTCTAATTGAATTTCAATGTCCGATTTTAAAAAAACCTGGTTAAAAAGGGGGACAGCTGCCCTTCACCCCCCCACGGAATTTGGTTGTGTAATTTGCAGACCATATTAAAAATAATACACTATTTTAAAGGGCTTTTAGGCAGTATAAATCACGAAAATGGTGGTGGCAAGAGTGGGGGGGGGTAATAAAAAATATTTTTTAATTGTATATTAGCAATTCAGACTTCTTTATTGATTTGCGTTTAAGTGATTAGAGAGTTTAACTGCAAAAGTGTATTTTTGGCCAATATTGATCCATCGGACCATAGTGCGGCGGCTTGATAGATAGATTATTGAAATAGAACAAAAAATGGTTAGAAGGTAGTTTTCAGTATTTTGGCAATTTTAACTTTTAGCCGGTTTTATTAAACAAATAGTCATCTGTGCGCTGTTTTGTATATAGAATATAACCTCTAAATATATTGGTGTTTTTGTTTGTATCGGTTTTTGATAAATCAGATTAAAACATTATTATTTTTGTGTAATTTTGTATTTTTTTATTTTTGAGGCAGCTAGTTGTTTCAGGGTCAAGAAAATTGAGTTAAGACAAAGATGAGTAGTGAATTTACAAAATGTTTTGCATTTTTGAAATAAGTTAAACTAGGTACTACTAATCTAAAAATCTGTTACGACTGGATAAACTCGTTTTTTATTTTAAGCAATATAAATTACATATATCGGATTGATATTTATATTTTACAGTAGTGTTATGACATCCAATAAGAGGACTCTGTTGATTTCCTTTTGTATGTTTATGAAATAAATAAAAAAAACTTGATAAAAACTAGCTAACAATATTGTTATCCGATTTGGATGAAATTTGGTACACACATAGTGGTCCCATGACAATACAACACTAAGAAAAATATATCCTCCCACCCCTACCCCCACCCCCTTCCATAGAAAAATTTGTTTTTGACACACATCCCGTTATCCGATTTGGATGAAATTTGGTATAAATATAGTGATCCGATGACAATACAATATTAAGAAAAAAATATCCTCCCACCCCTACTCCCACCCCCTTTCATAGAAAAATTAGTTTTTGACACACTTCCCATTATCCGATTTGGATGAAATTTGGTATTCACATAGTGGTCCGATGACAATACAACATTTAAAAAAATATCCTCCCACCCCTACCCCCACCTCCTTCCATAGAAAATTCGTTTTTGACACCCTTCCCATTATCCGATTTGGATGAAATTTGGTATACATATAGTGGTCCGATGACAATACAACATTGAAAAAAAAATCCTACCACTCCTACCCCCACCCTCATCTATAGAAAAATGCGTTTTTGACATACTTCCCATTATCCGATTTGGATGAAATTTGGCAAAAATGACAATACAACAATAATGAAAAAATGTCCTCCCACCCCTACCCCACACCCCCTTCCATAAAAAATGCGTTTTTTACATACTTCACTTCAAATGACTTTTATAAAATTTGGTATATGCATAGAGGTCCGATGGCAATACAGCCCAAACAAAAAATATATTTCTATCTCTACCTCCACCCTCTGCTTCCCCCAATAGAAAAATGAGTTTCTAAACAACTCACGATCAGCGATTTCATTATAATCTAGAATAAATTCTTCTGTTCTGTTCTTGAACAAATATTTTCATTTAATAGAGTAGATAGCTGAGACTAAAAAGTAGAAAATAAATTGGAAAAAAAAATTTTTAAGTCACAAGCTTTTATAAAATGCACTAAAAATTAAAAAATAATTTTCTAATATTCTAATATTATCATAATAATAAAAGCGATGGCCGCAAATCAAAGCATAAGTTAATCTAAATTTGTGATTTAAACACTTAAAGAATATTGAACATAGCAGGTCATCAAAGATATGTTTGATGTGCCGCAATGTTATGCCATTGCCATACTGTGTCAGAGAAATGCTGGGGTATCTTGGGTCGGGTTGGGTGGGTTTGGTATCTCTGCATTTTTCTGCTAGATTGATTCTTGCAAATAGTGATATTTAATTGATACGGATATCTTATCGTGCTAACATCGTCAAAATTTCCATCAGTCGGCCATCGCTTTTATTATTATGATAATATTAGAATGTTAGAAAATTATTTTTTAATTTTTAGTGCATTTTATAAAAGCTTGTGACTTAAAAATTTTTTAAATAATTTATCCATTTTTTATTTATAGAATAAACTGTTGTTCAGCTTACGATAAAATGTTAGGCTACTGCTGGAAAAGACCAACCATTTTCCAACTCAATAACGGAACCATTTTGGCTTTTAGCTCTTTGGTCCTATGTAAAGTTATGTTAGGATTAAATGCAATGTTTATGTATTTATTATTCGGTAACTGATGACAATGTTATTATTTTTTTACTTGGCATTAACAGTTTTAATATTGTTAAAATACTGAGGTTTTGATAAAGCTGACATGGTGGCTAATAATACACTGCTAAAATAGTTTTTTTTATCACCTGTACCTGTAAAATTTAACATATATGAAACAGTGGTGAAAAGCACGCTGTTGAATAGAGATTTATCGCGTAACAGAAAAATACCAAGCAAAAATGGAAAGTGTCGAAATTGATGCAATAAGAAGATCAATGAAAATATCTAGAACAGATCATATAAGAAATGAGATCATAAAAGAAAGAATGGGAATCGAGGGAAGCATAACGGATGACATCACTAAAAGGCAACTGATATGGTACGGCCATGTACAACGGATGAGCGACGAAAGATTACCAAACCAGGTCCTCCAAAGGAGGTGGAGAATAGGCGTCGGACAACGTAGAAAAACGTTCTAAACCGACATAGTAGTACCTACATTTGTTTTACATTTAATTTAGAAAGAAATTAAGTTTTTTGTCACTTGAATGTTGACAATTGTTAACAAAATAAAGCAGTTTTTTGGGGGCATTATGTTGCTTGAAATTATAACTTTATACTTGGATTGAATATAAAAGAGGGTGTTTTAAGAACTTGTTTAATTTTAGGTGGTTTATTCAGTGAAGGTAAGTAAGATAGAGTAACTTTACTAGATTTTGTAGTAGGATAGCTTACCTTATTCAAGGGCGCACCCAAGGGAGGGGTCTTCGGGCCCTTACACGCAAGACTGTTTTAGATATATTTCACATATTTTATGAATAAAAGCAAAAAATAATATGAAATACGACATCATGGGTTCTCGGGCACCTACTACTACTATGTCGGTTAGGACGTTTTGTCCGACGCCTATTCTCCACCTCCTTCGATCCTGACAGTCATCTTCTGTCTCATTGATCTTTGGATTGACTGTTGCCATTCTAGTTTAGGACGCCCTCTTTTTCTGCGCCCTATTGGTTGCCATTCTAGGACCTACTTTGCTAATCTCTCGTCGTTCATCCGTTGTACATGGCCGTACCATATCAGTTGCCGTTTAGTGATGTCATCTGTTATGCTTCCCTCGATTCCCATTCTTTCTTTTATGATCTCATTTCTTATGTGATCTATTCTAGATATTCCCATTGATCTTCTTAAGGCATCCATTTCGACACTTTCCATTTTTGTTTTGTATTTTTCTGTTACGCGACAAGTCTCTATTCCATACAACAGCGTGCTTTTCACCATTGTTTCATATATGTTAAATTTTACATTCTTTTTTATTTCTCTGCTCCATAAAACACTGTTAAGACATCCAATAACTTTTTTTGCTTTTACTATTCTTTTTTCCAATTCTTTACAGTCTGTTCCTGTCTTATCAAAGGTGACACCCAAGTATACATACTCATTGCATGGAGATATTGTTTGTCCATTTTCTAGTACTAACTCACTGGATTCGTTTCCAATACATAAGTACTGTGTCTTGTCCACGTTCACTGTTAATCCCCACTTTTGGTATTCTTCTGTTAACTTTCTCATCATATACTCCATGTCTTTTTTATCATTAGCCACAATTACTTGGTCGTCAGCGAACTGTAGTGTGTATATGGTAAATCGGTCGTTAAGTTGCATTCCCATGCCGCGCACTTTACGTTTCCAGTTTTTTAGAGCTATTGCGATATATATTTTAAAAAGAGTTGGAGAGATACAACATCCCTGTCTTAAGCCTTTTGTTACCAGGAATTCTTTTGAAAGTCGATTTCCAATTTTAATTTTAGATTTTGACCCTTTGTATAGTTCTTTTATCGCTTTTATGTATGTATGATTGAACTCTCTCTCTCTCTAACACTGTCCATAATTTTTCTACTGGAATGGTGTCATATCCTTTTTGTAGGTCCACAAAGGTAACATGAGTCTCTATATTTCTGGCGCTCCTTTTCTCAATTACTTGTTTACGATAAAAAACATTATCACTACAAGATCTGCCTGCACGAAACCCACTTTGCTCTTCTTCTTCTTGTTCATGAAACTCAGTCTCTATTAGATCTCTAAGAATCCTATCGTACAATCTACTTAGAGTACTGGTTACTGAAATTCGTCTGTAATTATTGCAATCCAGTTTGTTTCCTTTTTTAATTTTCTCGGGCACCTTCAAGACAAATTCCTGGGTGCGCTACTGCCTTATTTGTCTATAAATAGTAGCCAAACACTAAACAAGCTCCCTGCATAATTTACTACTACTACTATGGTTTAAAACGTTTTCCTACGTTGCACGGAGGAGTATCTGTAAAATAAAACCGGCTAAAAGTAAAAATTACCAAAATACTCAAAATTACCTTCTAACCATTTTTTGATCTAATTCAATAATTTATCTATCAAGCCGTCCCCATAAAACTTCCCCCTCTACTTGCATCGTGTTGTGAGGTCATTCAAAACTTAATGAATTTTGGAATCAAAAGCCTTTATCCTCGACAATTTTTTGAGGTGTTAGTTACCCAGCAAACATGGATTACAAAAAAGTACTTTTTAAGTACTGGCTTTCACTGCTACCCATAACGGCAAAGTACTAAGTAGGAAGTACTTAATTCGTATTGATTTGGAACAACGGCCTGCATCAGGCCAGCAAGTATATATTTTAGTACAAAAACACTGTACTTGCATTGTAATGCATTTTTTGTAACTTCTTTGTACACAAAAGCATGTACTTTTAAAGCAATATATTTTCTTCATATTTTTAGTAAATACAAAAAAAACTGAATTTTTATACATTTTTAAGAAAAACCTGTACTTTTAAAGCATTGTATTTTATTCTTTTTTTTTTAGTACAAAGAAACTACTTTTATTGTAAATATTGTAAGGATATTACGTCACTCACCTCTCATATTTACGGAAGGAAAATATTTTTTCCTTTTCATATCAGATGAGAATATTTCCAAGGATTATGGAATAATCCACATCAATTTAAAAATAAATAAAATCATTCACATTCTTAAGCTTGACATTCCTTAGTGTACCTGTAAAATGTTGACTAGTGTTTGCCATCTAGTGGCAAGGACGGCAGACATCAACGTGTCAGTTTTTTTGTAAATATTTTAGTTTCACAGTAAAATATTTAATATTTTTGTACTAAAATAAAGTGCTTTAAAACAACTGTTTAAAAATACTTTTAAAATGTTTTTTCACTGTTATATTAATTTTGCAGTAAAACTTTAAAACTTTTAATAATAAATTAATTGTACTTTAAGAGTACCTTCTTCAAAATGTTATTAACATGTTCTTTTGTGAATATTTTATTTTCACATTAAAATATTTAATTGTTTTGTACTAAAATAAAGTGCTTGAAAAGCAACTGTTTAAATATACTTTTAAAATGTTTTTTGCCATTAACGCTGGCTGCACTTGGCATTCTTCAAAAATAAAGTATAACTTTTCGTTGTATTAAAAATAAAGTACTAAAATGATGCATTTTTTGCACTTTTAAATAATATACAAATTAGACAATACAAAAATAATAAAAAAACTCTGCCAATATATGGGCCCCTAAGCTCACACTAGGTACTATAGTTATAGTGTACGTGCAAGATAATAAAACTAAAACCTGAAACATATCTTATTCAACTCGAGACTAAATTACATTTTGTTTGATACCACACAAGCCATGTTTTGACCTAAACTCAAATTTTTTACCGAACCGAACCGAACCGAACCCTTAAAAACAAAAACTAAAATGTATTTTGTTTAACTCCGGACTCAATTACCTTTCGTTTGATATCACACACGCCATATTTTCACGTAAACTCCAATTTTTAAAATCTACCCCTACCCTTTTTGAAGAAAAAAAAACTAAAATGTATTTTGTTTAACTCCATACTCAATTACCTTTCGTTTGATATCACACACGCCATATTTTCACAAAAACTCTAATTTTTGAAATCTTCCCCCACCTTTTTATTTGGCTTGTGTTTGGTGGATTTTGTTCAGCTTTAAATGGGACCATCTCGACCCAAGACCCAGCCTAGGTACCAAATTTCATTAAAATCGGTCAAGCGGTTTTTGAGTTATGCGCGTTGGTCGTTACAGACAGACATACAGACAGACAGACAGACAGACAGACAGACAGACAGACAGACAGACAGACGGCGCGACAAAAAAGTTTCAAAATCATCTGAAACGCAAAGATATATAAAAATTTTTGAAATCGGAGCAACTTTTTTTTTCTCGAAAAAATTAGGATCACCATAGCTCACACTACTATAGTATAGTATATGTGTGAGCTAATAATGCACATCGTTGCCGATGCCAGCAGTTGCCAGCAGTTAAAGTACAATATTAGTAAAGTACCAGCAGGTCGATGTTTGCTGGGTACTGTTGTTTCGCTTTCGTGTGGCTCATATTAAAAATTTTTTATTGAAAATGGAAATAGTAGGCATGGTACAAAAATGTACAATAACAAATAAAAAAGCAAGTACATACAAGCAATAAAAACAAAAAATATGTACAGAGTGTCCTAAATTCGAAGTTTTTGGGAGTTTTAGGTATTTCTAGGAGAGAAAACCTACTCCCACTTGCGAGCCTTAATTTTGAAAAATCATTAAATGCGAAAACCGCATCTTGATATTGCAAGCTGTTTTGAAGTTACGGGGGGCTTTTGAGAAGTCTGAATTTTAAAATTTTAATAACTATTTTATTTATGAAAATTTTATATTGGTGTAAAGTGATTTTTATAGCTTTTTAAACAAATAATAAAACTATTATTTTTTTTTATTAGAAAAATAAATAAAATGGCCGATTTTCCCATTTATGAACCTATTTGCATCAAACTCGGAACCTTGGATCCTATAGGTCGCTGATTATTATTTTTACCAAATGTTTGATTTGCCTAAAACTTGAAACATCGCGGCACTTAAGGTAACTCAATAAAATTTAAAAACATGACAATGGCGGATCCAAAATGGCGGATTTCCCCTTTATGAACCGTTATTCATCAAATTAGGAGCTTTGGGGTGTTTCAGGTCGCTGATTATAATTTCTAACTTAAACTTTAAAAAAATTAAAATGGCGGTTCCACAATGGCGCACTTTTTTATTTATAAACCGCTTTACCTCAAACTTGAAACATCGCGGCGCTTAAGGTAATTCAATACAATTGCTTACCAAATTTAAAAACCTGAAAATGGCGGATTCAAAATGGCGGATTTTCCCACTTATGAACCAATATGCATCAAATTCGGAACTTTGGGGTGTTTCAGGTCACTGATGATGATTTCTCAGTTAAACTTTAAAAAATTCAAAATGGCGGTTCCACAAAGGCGCACTTTCTTAGTAATAAACCGATTTGCCTAAAACTTGAAACATCGCGGCGCTTAAGGTAACTCAATACAATTTTTGACACAAACCATGGGAAAAAATTAAAAAGCCTCAAAATTTTAAGTAAGGCATTGCAAAAGTTTTGAACAATATTCCGTACATTTTACTACTTTAAAAATTAAATATTATCCAATTCCTTTAAAAAAGAAGTGAAATCATAACAAAAACATTTCATGTAAAAAAAAGCCAAATACGCGAAAATGGCATTTTGTAAAAAGATCGAGATAAAAGTAAAGCCAAGTTCTCCAATACAAATTTCAAAATGAAAGGTTCTCACTAGTTTGGAAATATTTTCCTAAACTGGGCTATTATGGCAGTAAATGACTCTTAGGCACAGTGCTAAATTGAACATAAAGAAGTTTGGCTGTAATAGCAAAGTTTAAAAAAACATTTCCAAACTAGTACGAACCTTTCATTTTCAAATTTGTATTGGAGAATTTGGCTTTACTTTTATCTTAGTTCTTTTTACGGAATGCCATTTTCGCGTACTTGGCTTTTTCTTACATGAAATGTTTTTGTTATGATATAAAATTATACGGAACATACTTGGTGAATATAGCACTAGAAAAAGAAAGGTTGCTCGTAGTAGTCTTTTATACTATCCCTAAAAGAAAGGGTTGCCACCTACGCTATGATCACCGTACCGAGGTCCATTCTCTCCGCCTTTCATATCGATGTTGTCTTCTCTCGTAACCCTGGGAAAGGGACCCTATACAGGTGCTAACTCTCCGGGTCGAAGAGTACCTGGAATCTACGGAGGGCAGGGGTCGATTCATTTCCCCTGATAGACATCTGAAGAGGTCTACCCGTACCCATGTAAAAAGTATTATTACATACGGCTCAGAAGTATGGCATATCAAGAATAGATCAAAAAAAATGCTTTCCGCTACGGAGATTGACTACTGGAGAAGAGCAGCAGGGAAATCAAAAAAAAAAGAGTTACAAATCAAAGAATAAGAGAAATTATGACAGTGGGTGAACGTACTTTAGTGGATGATATAAGAACAAAACAATTGGTGTGGTACGGACATGTACAAAGAATGAATGATCAAAGACTACCTAAACAAATACTACAATGGAACCAACTGGCCGAAGAAAACGAGGACGGCCAAGGAGAAGCTGGAGAGAAGGAATAGACAGTAAAATAAGAATAAGAGGCCTAGATGATGAATTATGGGCAAACAGAAACGAGTGAAGATTGGGTATCGGAAGACGTAGAACGTTGTGAACCGATAAATATATAAAACAAAATTGTAACTTTAGATCACTTAGATTCGTAGATCGACTCTAATTCCGAACGAAAAAGTCGTATACGAGCTTTTAAGAATTCGAATATTGAATATCCGTATACGTTTCGGTGAATCCGTATAGGATTTTTTTTTCAAGAATATGTGTGTGAAATTACGGGAAACGCATTCCGATTTTTTTACCTATAATTCTGAACTCTTTTCTTCTACGAGTTAGACAGTGAAACAAGTTACATTCTGAGTAAAATAAGCCCTTGGTTCCTAATGGATTTGTTTATTTTATTGTAGCCAAATAAAGTTTATTAATTAATTGTTTGCAGATGATAAATCCACCCGCCCTGATTTGTTTGGCTCTTATTGCTACAATATTTTCCAGTATTTTGGACACTACCGAGGCCCACCCAAGATGGGAGAAAATGGATATGAATGAAAAAAAATATTTTTGTGGCCCTAACTTGGTTTCTGCAATGTCCTATCTTTGTAAGGGTGATTATAATAATAAGAACAAAAAATCATGTAAGTACAACGTTTTAATTAGTGCAAACCTTAACACCAGTATTTACTAAAGGGTGCTAAGTGCTAAGTCCTACAATCCTAGGTTTAAAAGTCTACATTTTAGTTGAAGGTTTAACTCATTTTTCCCGTAAATGCAATAGTTTTTAATATTTATATAAATTGTTCATAAATACCTTGCGATATGGGTCATCTTTTTTTGTTGTTACAAAGACATAATTTCCACACAAATGTTATAAATAAATAAAAATAATCAAATATTTTGGTTTAACAATGGTAGCCATATTTAAACCTCCAAATGTCACTAGGAAATGTCAAATAAAAACGGTGTAAGTCAGTGTCAGCTGTCCGCTATATTTTACATGTTAATTTTTTAGACAAGTTAGCGACGATTAAACCGATGGTCGATTGTTTTAGTGAATGAGTAATTGAAAAGGGATTCTAATATATCTTGTGGTTTTTACAGTATTAGCTCACACTACTACTATAAGTAGTGTGAGCTATGGTATAAGTAGTGTGAGCTATGGTGATCCTAATTTTTTCGAGAAAAAAAAAGTCGCTCCGATTTCAAAAATTTTTATATATCTTTGCGTTTCAGATGATTTTGAAACTTTTTTGTTTTGCTGTCTGTCTGTCTGTCTGTCTGTCTGTATGTCTGTCTGTCTGTATGTCTGTCTGTAACGACCAACCCGCATAACTCAAAAACCGCTTGTCCGATTTTAATGAAATTTGGTACCTAAGTTGGGTCTTGGGCCATGATGGTCCTATTTAAAAATGAACAAAATCCACCGAACGCAAGCCAAATAAAAGGGTGGGGGTATATTCCAAAAATTAGAGTTTATGTGAAAATATGGCTTGTGTGATATCAAACGAAAGGTAATTAAGTCTGGAGTTAAAAAAAATGAATTTTAGTTTATTTTTAAAAAAAGGGTGGGGGAAGTTGTCAAAAATTAGAGTTTAAGTGAAAATGTGGCGTGTGTGATATCAAACGAAAGGTAATTGAGTCTGGAGTTAAACAAAATACATTTTAGTTTTTTTAAAACTGGTGGGGGGTAGATTAAAAGAATTTGAGTTTAAGTCAAAACATGGCTTGTGTGGTATCAAACGAAAGGTAATTGAGTCTGGAGTTGAATAAAATATATTTCAGTTTTTGATTATATTAGCTCACACTATAACTATAGTACCTAGTGTGAGCTTAGGTGCCCATAGATTGGCAGAGTATTTAAATATTGATACGTATTTAATACGGTAATGCATCTACAGATATAGTTTTAAGTTATTTATGTATTATTTAGCTTGAATATTTTTGTATGTAAGTTTTTTTATCAATCATGGATTATTTCTATTGTTTTTCGAACTTTAAACCACCCCTCAGGGGTGGTTCACACTACTACTATATAAGTAGTGTGAGCTATGGTGATCCTAATTTTTTCGAGAAAAAAAAGTTGCTCCGATTTCAAAAATTTTTATATATATTTGCGTTTCAGATGATTTTGAAACTTTTTTGTTTTGCTGTCTGTCTGTCTGTCTGTCTGTCTGTCTGTCTGTCTGTCTGTCTGTCTGTCTGTCTGTCTGTATGTCTGTCTGTCTGTCTGTCTGTCTGTCTGTCTGTAACGACCAACCCGCATAACTTAAAAACCGCTTTTCCGATTTTAATGATATCAAACGAAAGGTAATTAAGTCTGGAGGTAAACAAAATGAATTTTAGTTTATTTAAAAAAAAGGGTGGGGGTAGATGTGAAAAATTAGAGTTTAAGTGAAAATATGGCGTGTGTGATATCAAACGAAAGGTAATTGAGTCTGGAGTTAAACAAAATACATTTTAGTTTTTTTTTAAAAAGTGGGGGTAGATTTTAAAAATTTGAGTTTAAGTCAAAACATGGCTTGTGTGGTATCAAACGAAAGGTAATTAAGTCTGGAGTTGAATAAAATATATTTCAGTTTTTGATTATATTAGCTCACACTATAACTATAGTACCTAGTGTGAGCTTAGGTGCCCATAGATTGGCAGAGTATTTTTAACGGGAATCCTACGACTGCACGGACTAAGTTTCCAAAAAATGGTTACAAAATGTTTGTCTGGTTTTTCTTTATTTATAAAGTTATTTTGAATTTATATGAGATGGAACTCACTGAGAAATGCTTACTATCATATTGCACATTAGGGTGAACCAAATCTTTGCAGTTATTTGTCCTGTGAGTATTAAAAAAATACACTTAAACCGGTCGGTATCAAGTCTATAGACTTGATACTTAAACCCGGTCTACAATGCTAAGTCTTAAGGTCTTAGTAAATACTGGTGTAAAAGTTTTAAGTTCGTTTAGAGATATAGACGAAATTAGAGACTCTGTATATATGACAACCTATTAAAGTCACTGAAAGGGAAATAGGTAGTGAAGGTATTGTTTTCGATGAATTTTTTGTTAGGATAACATCGAAAATGTGTTATTTCGGTGTATTTTGACCTGTCTTAGTTTCACAAAGGTTAGTTTTAGCGCCCTAGGTATAAATTATATTAACGGGAGAATTTAGTGGCAAGGTATAAATAAAAAAAATATTTTACCTGAGGTTAGATTTGAATCAGCGACATTTCGCTAACCAGTTTCAGTGCCGTCGCCATAGATATAGGATTTGCGGCGCGGTTCAGTGAGTTTTTATTAGACAGACAGACAGACAGACAGACAGACAGACAGACAGACAGACAGACAGACAGACAGACAGACAGACAGACAGACAGACAGACAGACAGACAGACAGACAGACAGACAGACAGACAGACAGACAGACAGACAGACAGACAGACAGACAGACAGACAGACAGACAGACAGATAGACAGACAGACAGACAGACAGACAGACAGACAGACAGACAGACAGACAGACAGACAGACAGACAGACAGACAGACAGACAGACAGACAGACAGACAGACAGACAGACAGACAGACAGACAGACAGACAGACAGACAGACAGACAGACAGACAGACAGACAGACAGACAGACAGACAGACAGACAGACAGACAGACAGACAGACAGACAGACAGACAGACAGACAGACAGACAGACAGACAGACAGACAGACAGACAGAATTTTTTGAAATCGGAGCAACTTTTTTTTTTTCGAAAAAATTAGGATCACCATAGCTCACACTACTATAGTATAGTAGTAGTGTGAGCTAAAATTAGGTAATTAAATTATGTTTGAAAATGCTGAAAAATTGTGGATTAAAAAAACTGAAGTAAAACTAACCCTATTTTTAATTTAAAAAAAAAAACGTCACTCCTTCACCCCCTTGGAGGGAGAATGGTTCTGCACCATATGTCAGATCTCGACCATAAAAATTCGTATTGTACGACTTTTTCTGAAAATTTTGATGTATCATACAATTTCGTATCACAAATAGGCAAGCAACAAATCATTTCAGAACTGACTACATCATAAAATCTTTATAAAAAACCCATAAAAGAACTAGTGGACATTAGTTATACATATATCAATGGTGATGGTTTAAATTATTTTTAGTGACGAGAGATATGATGATGGCAGGCCCCAATGACTACTATACCTTGAACAGTTTGGAGAACTACTTGAACCCAATGGAAGTCGGATACAAAAGATTACGAAAATATGATAATGAAAAAAAACGATCAAACATAACTGAAGAATGCTGTCACCAACCCTGTTCACATGCATACCTACAGGCATATTATTGTGGAGAATCTGTCCTTGAATAGGTATTAATTTTTTTTATGTTTTTTTTTAAATAACCGGTTCTTGTGTTCCTTAAAGTTAAGTTTAAATTTTTATTTAATCTCCTCTGACAAAAGGATAATTTCTTTAAGTCGGAAACGTATTAAAAATAAGTAAAAACAATTTTTTTATAAAATTCGTAGTTCGGTGACGAATGGGAAATGGCTGTCTCCCTTTGCATATTTTATTTATTTTTAAAATATTGTATGAATTATTGTGTAAAACAAACTGTATATTGTTATGTATAGGTATTGCAGCAAAAAAAATTATATAAAAAAATTAAATTTATTAATTGTTATGTTTACCGAATTTTTATTTTCGCCCATCCCATTAAACGTATGAAAACCAGTGTCAGTGTTACAGACGCCTAGTTGTACATTATCAATTCTCAGTTCGCACTTTTCACTTGTTTTTAGCTCACACATATACTATACTATAGTAGTGTGAGCTATGGTGATCCTAATTTTTTCGAGAAAAAAAAAAGTTGCTCCGATTTAAAAATTTTTTATATACCTTTGCGTTTCAGATGATTTTGAAACTTTTTTGTCGCGCCGCCTGTCTGTCTGTCTGTTTGTATGTCTGTGTGTCTGTCTGTCTGTCTGTCTGTCTGTCTGTCTGTCTGTCTGTATGTCTGTCTGTAACGACCAACGGGCATAACTCAAAAACCGCTTGGCCGATTTTAATGAAATTTGGTACTTAGGCTGGGTCTTGGGTCGAGATGGTCCCATTTAAAAATGAACAAAATCCACCGAACACAAGCCATATAAAAGGGTGGGGGCAGATTTCAAAAATTAGAGTGTACGTGAAAATATGGCGTGTGTGATATCAAACGAAAGGTAATTGAGTCCGGAGTTAAACAAAATACATTTTAGTTTTTGTTTTTTTAAGGTAATTTAGTCTCGAGTTGAATAAGATATGTTTCACGTTTTAGTTTTATTATCTCACACGTACACTATAACTATAGTACCTAGTGTGAGCTTGGGGGCCATATATTGGCAGAGTATTTTGTATGCAACTGGCTATCATCAGTACTCCGCACATTGAAGGCGTGTATTAATCTAGAGGGATTTAATTAATTATTTTTTTAAATGAAATTGAAAAAATAAACTGCTCCTTAATGGTTGGATACCTGAAAAATACTAATTTGTTATAAAAAACTTTATAAAAAATTTCGGATCTAAGAAAAAGATAGCGAAGTCCGATAAAAATATTTATAGCCTTTTTTGATTTTGAACAGACGTACTCTTATTGTTTTGCCGTTTGACATTTATTAATCTTTTTAAACAGTTTGTGGTGAAGTCTAATAAATAAGGTTGCGACCCTTAAAAAAAACACGTTGGTCGACCTTTGCGACGCTACCACTTTTATGTAATCACTCTATTAATTACTGAGTAATTAAACAAATATCTGGATGCAGAACTGTATTTTCCAGCTAGGTAAAACATTGGTATGCCCGGTAACTTTTATACAATGGAGACGGGGGGTTCAGAAATAAGAAAAATTTAAGCGCCACATGTGTTTAATACCAATGTCTTACAAAAGGATCTTAAATAAAATACAGTTCAACTCAAATGTTTTAGCTAAGCCATGAAACTCTACTCACTTCCGAGCCTTCCAGATTATTTGTGCAATTAAAAAAACAAAAAAAATTGACTTACAATAAAATAAAATTTTAAAAGGTTCTAAATGAATTTTTAACCCGGAGTTACATATAAACTAAGTCATGGACCTATCCATTTTCAACCCGCTGGTCAAAATAACACAAATAGAGAACAATTTATAGATGGACAGGCATCTTCGACAGGTTCTATCATAGTGTACCTACATTTGAGTCAGTAGTGGGGAAACTCGATTACCTACTTTAATGGTTAAAAAAAAAATACAATTTTACAATCATTCCATCATAGGGGAGATCCGGACCATCACCATTCTCCGTTGGATAGAAAGAGACAGACAGCAACCCAGTCCGAGACATACCCCATGAGGTAAAACTATGTTAAAAAAATGAAAAATATAAGCTCATTCTCATTCACCTTATATCTCTTTTGTCTCTGCAAAATTGGTTCATTGGATTGTACAAATAACACAGATCTTAGTTCATCTTATTTATTGTTAAAGCTAAGAGTGAAAATGGTCATAGGTGCAAAAATGAAATAAAAATAAGTTGGAGCAAAATAGCAAGGCACTTTCAATCTTACAGTAAAATTTAACTTAATTATACCGCAAAATTTTGGTTATGACGTCATACCTTTATCTTGCGTTCACAAGAAATGCAAAATATTATTATTATTATTATATGAGAAAAATTATATCTAAATGGTTACTTGCTCCTACCTTGGTCCTGTTGTTATTTTATGATTGACTACTGTGGTATTTTTTGTAAACCTGGAAAAGTGGTGTTTTTCCAACCATTTCCCTGCTGCTCCGGATCCTTGTCCTGCCTGCGCCCTCCCTAGTGCTTGCTTAGCACATCACGCTAGGGCAGCACATGGGCCTTAATATGCTGGATACTTGCCCCGAGCGTAAAACCCTTTCCCAGGGTTTTCAGTGCTACTGCCGGCTTTCCACCAGCACAAACATCCAGGTCAATGGAGTGGACAGCACAATTCTTTCCTCGTTGGTAGAAATATGGCGTAGACCGCCGTGACTCCCTCAATCCAGAGGATGTGAGCCGTAACTCTCGTACTCATATACGCAAAAACAACGGACTAACACGTTCACCGTCTTTGGTATAATACTGCAACACTGCAGTGCCAATAACCGAAAAAAAATGGCGAACCAAAACACGGCCACAGCGGCCAGCCAAAATCTTTGGAAAAGAAGGGAACACACCTTATCCAAAACGTACAAGCAGGAAGTCTTATCTTAAATGGGTGGGGTAATCTAGTCCAACGGAATGTTCCCGGTAAAATTCAAATAAAAATACAAACTTATCTTTAAAAACTAACCTATAGACCAACTTTTAAGGTCTTTTTTATTTCTTTGTGAGGCAAGCAATAAAAATATAACAATTGTTTTGGCGTATATCCAATAACAAAAAAGTTAACTTTTTTTTGAAGTTTTTGAAAATTTTCAACTTTTGATTCTATTTTTCTCGATAACCATTACATTTACAACGGTAATATTATTAGGTTAGTATAAGGGACTCCGTAGCTTCTTTGTGGCACAGTATCAACCAAATGTTTTTTTTGAAATTTTTGGTGAAAATTTTCCTGACCAAAGGGGTACCCAAAAAGTGCAGTTTTTTATTTTTTTTATATTGTTAACTTTGTAAAAATATATATTATAATACATTAAATTAAACTTCTCGGGGCCCTCTATATAGCGATATAAAAGGTAAGGGTCTGGTGTTTATATTATTGCCGAGAGAGGCCGCTAAAGTCACTTCAGTTTTGAGTTTTGGCATTTAAATTTTTATTTATTTCTTACAAACACTAACCTATAGACCAACTTTTGGGGTCTTTTTTATTTCTTTGTGAGGCAAGCAATAAAAATATAACAACTGGTTTGGCGTATATCCAACAACACAAAAGTTGACTTTTTTTTTGAAGTTTTTGAAAATTTTCAATTTTGAATCTATTTTTCTCGATAACCATTACATCTACAACTGTAATATTTTCAGGCTAATATAAGGGACTTCGTAGCTTCGTCGTAGCACAGTATCAACCAAATGTTTTTTTGAAATTTTTGGTGAAAATTTTCCTGACCAAAGGGGTACCCAAAAAGTGCAGTTTTTTATTTTTTTTATATTGTTAACTTTGTAAAAATATATATTATAATACATTAAATTAAACTTCTCGGGGCCCTCTATATAGGGATATAAAAGCTAAGGGACTGGTGTTTATATTAATGCCGAGAGAGGCCGCTAAAGTCACTTTAGTTTTGAGTTTTGGCATTTAAACTTTTATTTATTTCTTACAAACACTAACCTATAGACCAACTTTTGGGGTCTTTTTTATTTCTTTGTGAGGCAAGCAATAAAAATATAACAATTGTTTTGGCGTATATCCAATAACAAAAAAGTTGACTTTTTTTTTTAAGTTTTTGAAAATTTTCAACTTTTGATTCTATTTTTCTTGATAACCATACCATCTACAACGGTAATATTTTTAGGTTAGTATAAGGGACTCCGTTGCTTCGTCGTGGCACAGTATCAACAAAATGTTTTTTTTTGAAATTTTTGGTGAAAATTTTCCTAACCAAAGGGGTACCCAAAAAGTGCAGTTTTTTATTTTTTTAAAATTGTTAACTTTGTAAAAATATATATTATAATACATTAAATTAAACTTCTCGGGGCCCTCTATATAGGGATATAAAAGCTAAGGGACTGGTGTTTATATTAATGCCGAGAGAGGCCGCTAAAGTCACTTTAGTTTTGAGTTTTGGCATTTAAACTTTCATTTATTTCTTACAAACACTAACCTATAGACCAACTTTTGGGGTCTTTTTTATTTCTGTGTGAGGCAAGCAATAAAAATATAACACTTGTTTTGGCGTATATCCAATAACAAAAAAGTTGACTTTTTTTTTGAAGTTTTTGAAAATTTTCAACTTTTGATTCTATTTTTCTTGATAACCATACCATCTACAACGGTAATATTTTTAGGTTAGTATAAGGGACTCCGTTGCTTCGTCGTGGCACAGTATCAACCAAATGTTTTTTTTGAAATTTTTGGTGAAAATTTTCCTGACCAAAGGGGTACCCAAAAAGTGCAGTTTTTTAATTTTTTTAAATTGTTAACTTTGTAAAAATATATATTATAATACATTAAATTAAACTTCTCGGGGCCCTCTATATAGCGATATAAAAGGTAAGGGACTGGTGTTTACATTAATGCCGAGAGAGGCCGCTAAATTCACTTCAGTTTTTCGTTTTGGCATTTAAACTTTTATTTATTTCTTACAAACACTAACCTATAGACCAACTTTTAAGGTATTTTTTATTTCTTTGTGAGGCAAGCAATAAAAATATAACAATTGTTTTGGCGTATATCCAATAACAAAAAAGTTAACTTTTTTTTGAAGTTTTTGAAAATTTTCAACTTTTGATTCTATTTTTCTCGATAACCATTACATCTACAACGGTAATATTTTTAGGTTAGTATAAGGGACTCCGTAGCTTCGTCGTGGCACAGTATCAACCGAATGTTTTTTTGAAATTTTTGGTGAAAATTTTCTTGACCAAAGGGGTACCCAAAAAGTACAGTTTTTTAATTTTTTTAAATTGTTAACTTTGTAAAAATATATATTATAATATATTAAATTAAACTTCTCGGAGCCCTCTATATAGCGATATAAAAGGTAAGGGACTGGTGTTTATATTAATGTCGAGAGAGGCCGCTAAAGTCACTTCAGTTTTGAGTTTTGGCATTTAAACTTTTATTTATTTCTTACAAACACTAACCTATAGACCAACTTATGGGTTCTTTTTTATTTCTTTGTGAGGCAAGCAATGAAAATATAACGATTGTTTTGACGTATATCCAATAACAAAAAAGTTGGCTTTTTTTAAAAGTTTTTGAAAATTTTCAACTTTTGATGCTATTTTTCTCGATAACCATTACATCTACAACGGTAATATTTTTAGGTTAGTATAAGGGACTCCGTAGCTTCTTCGTGGCACAGTATCAACCAAATGTTTTTTTTGAAATTTTTGGTGAAAATTTTCCTGACCAAAGGGGTACCCAAAAAGTGCAGTTTTCTAATTTTTTTAAATTGGTAACTTTGTAAAAATATATATTATAATACATTAAATTAAACTTCTCGGGGCCCTCTATATAGCGATATAAAAGGTAAGGGTCTGGTGTTTATATTAATGCCAAGAGAGGCCGCTAAAGTCACTTCAGTTTTGAGTTTTGACATTTAAACTTTTATTTATTTCTTACAAACACTAACATATAGACCAAATTTTGGGGTCTTTTTTATTTCTTTGTGAGGCAAGCAATAAAAATATAACAACTGTTTTGGCGTATATCCAACAACAAAAAAGTTGACTTTTTTTTTGAAGTTTTTGAAAATTTTCAATTTTTGAATGTATTTTTCTCGATAACCATTACATCTACAACTGTAATATTTTCAGGCTAATATAAGGGACTTCGTAGCTTCGTCGTGGCACAGTATCAACCAAATGTTTTTTTTGAAATTTTTGGCGAAAATTTTCCTGACCAAAGGGGTACACAAAAAGTGCAGTTTTTTTATTTTTTTAAATTGTTAACTTTGTAAAAATATATATTATAATGCATAAAATTAAACTTCTCGGGACCCTCTATATAGGGATATAAAAGCTAAGGGACTGGTGTTTATATGAATGCCGAGAGAGGCCGCTAAAGTCACTTTAGTTTTGAGTTTTGGCATTTAAACTTTTATTTATTTCTTACAAACACTAACCTATGGACCAACTTTTGGGGTCTTTTTTATTTCTTTGTGAGACAAGCAATACAAATATAACAATTGTTTTGGCGTATATCCAATAACAAAAAAGTTAACTTTTTTTTTGAAGTTTTTGAAAATTTTCAAATTTTGATTCTATTTTTCTCGATAACCATACCATCTACAACGGTAATATTTTTAGGTTAGTTTAAGGGACTCCGTAGCTTCTTCGTGGCACAGTATCAACCAAATGTTTTTTTTAAATTTTGGGTGAAAATTTTCCTGACCAAAGGGGTACCCAAAAAGTGCAGTTTTTTAATTTTTTTAAATTGTTAACTTTGTAAAAATATATATTATAATACATTAAATTAAACTTCTCGGGGCCCTCTATATAGTGATACAAAAGCTAAGGGACTGGTGTTTATATTAATGCCGAGAGAGGCCGCTAAAGTCACTTCAGTTTTGAGTTTTGGCATTTAAACTTTTATTTATTTCTTACAAACACTAACCTATAGACCAACTTTTGGGGTCTTTTTTGTTTCTTTGTGAGGCAAGCAATAAAAATATAACAATTGTTTTGGCGTATATCCAATAACAAAAAAGTTGACTTTTTTTTTGAAGTTTTTGAAAATTTTCAACTTTTGATTCTATTTTTCTCGATAACCATTACATCTACAACGGTAATATTTTGATTCTATTTTTCTTGATAACCATACTATCTACAACGGTAATATTTTTAGGTTAGTATAAGGGACTCCGTTGCTTCGTCGTGGCACAGTATCAACCAAATGTTTTTTTTGAAATTTTTGGTGAAAATTTTCCTGACCAAAGGGGTACCCAAAAAGTGCAGTTTTTTAATTTTTTTAAATTGTTAACTTTGTAAAAATATATATTATAATACATAAAATTAAACTTCTCGGGGCCCTCTATATAGGGATATAAAAGCTAAGGGACTGGTGTTTATATTAATGCCGAGAGAGGCCGCTAAAGTCACTTTAGTTTTGAGTTTTGGCATTTAAACTTTTATTTATTTCTTACAAACACTAACCTATGGACCAACTTTTGGGGTCTTTTTTATTTCTTTGTGAGGCAAGCAATAAAAATATAACAATTGTTTTGGCGTATATCCAATAACAAAAAAGTTAACTTTTTTTTGAAGTTTTTGAAAATTTTCAACTTTTGATTCTATTTTTCTCGATAACCATACCATCTACAACGGTAATATTTTTAGGTTAGTATAAGGGACTCCGTAGCTTCTTCGTGGCACAGTATCAACCAAATGTTTTTTTTGAAATTTTGGGTGAAAATTTTCCTGACCAAAGGGGTACCCAAAAAGTGCAGTTTTTTAATTTTTTTAAATTGTTAACTTTGTAAAAATATATATTATAATACATTAAATTAAACTTCTCGGGGCCCTCTATATAGTGATACAAAAGCTAAGGGACTGGTGTTTATATTAATGCCGAGAGAGGCCGCTAAAGTTTGAGTTTTGGCATTTAAACTTTCATTTATTTCTTACAAACACTAACCTATAGACCAACTTTTGGGGTCTATTTTATTTCTTTGTGAGGCAAGCAATAAAAATATAACAATTGTTTTGGCGTATATCCAATAACAAAAAAGTTGACTTTTTTTTGAAGTTTTTGAAAATTTTCAACTTTTGATTCTATTTTTCTTGATAACCATACCATCTACAACGGTAATATTTTTAGGTTAGTATAAGGGACTCCGTTGCTTCGTCGTTGCACAGTATCAACCAAATGTTTTTTTTGAAATTTTTGGTGAAAATTTTCCTGACCAAAGGGGTACCCAAAAAGTGCAGTTTTTTAATTTTTTTAAATTGTTAACTTTGTAAAAATATATATTATAATACATAAAATTAAACTCCTCGGGGCCCTCTATATAGGGATATAAAAGCTAAGGGACTGGTGTTTATATTAATGCCGAGAGAGGCCGCTAAAGTCACTTTAGTTTTGAGTTTTGGCATTTAAACTTTTATTTATTTCTTACAAACACTAACCTATGGACCAACTTTTGGGGTCTTTTTTATTTCTTTGTGAGGTAAGCAATAAAAATATAACAATTGTTTTGGCGTATATCCAATAACAAAAAAGTAAACTTTTTTTTTGAAGTTTTTGAAAATTTTCAACTTTTGATTCTATTTTTCTCGATAACCATACCATCTACAACGGTAATATTTTTAGGTTAGTATAAGGGACTCCGTAGCTTCTTCGTGGCACAGTATCAACCAAATGTTTTTTTGAAATTTTGGGTGAAAATTTTCCTGACCAAAGGGATACCCAAAAAGTGCAGTTTTTTAATTTTTTTAAATTGTTAACTTTGTAAAAATATATGTTATAATACATTAAATTAAACTTCTCGGGGCCCTCTATATAGTGATACAAAAGCTAAGGGACTGGTGTTTATATTAATGCCGAGAGAGGCCGCTAAAGTCACTTCAGTTTTGAGTTTTGGCATTTAAACTTTTATTTATTTCTTACAAACACTAACCTATAGACCAACTTTTGGGGTCTTTTTTATTTCTTTGTGAGGCAAGCAATAAAAATATAACAATTGTTTTGGCGTATATCCAATAACAAAAAAGTTGAATTTTTTTTTGAAGTTTTTGAAAATTTTCAACTTTTGATTCTATTTTTCTTGATAACCATACTATCTACAACGGTAATATTTTTAGGTTAGTATAAGGGACTCCGTAGCTTCTTCGAGGCACAGTATCAACCAAATGTTTTTTTTGAAATTTTTGGTGAAAATTTTCCTGACCAAAGGGGTACCCAAAAAGTGCAGTTTTCTAATTTTTTTAAATTGGTGACTTTGTAAAAATATATATTATAATACATTAAATTAAACTTCTCGGGGCCCTCTATATAGCGATATAAAAGGTAAGGGTCTGGTGTTTATATTAATGCCGAGAGAGGCCGCTAAAGTCACTTCAGTTTTGAGTTTTGGCATTTAAACTTTTATTTATTTCTTACAAACACTAACCTATAGACCAACTTTTGGGGTCTTTTTTATTTCTTTGTGAGGCAGGCAATAAAAATATAACAACTGTTTTGGCGTATATCCAACAACAAAAAAGTTGACTTTTTTTTTGAAGTTTTTGAAAATTTTCAATTTTTGAATGTATTTTTCTCGATAACCATTACATCTACAACTGTAATATTTTCAGGCTAATATAAGGGACTTCGTAGCTTCGTCGTGGCACAGTATCAACCAAATGTTTTTTTTTAATTTTTGGCGAAAATTTTCCTGACCAAAGGGGTACCCAAAAAGTGCAGTTTTTTAATTTTTTTAAGTTGTTAACTTTGTAAAAATATATATTATAGTACATTAAATTAAACTTCTCGGGGCCCTCTATATAGGGATACAAAAGCTAAGGGACTGGTGTTTATATTAATGCCGAGAGAGGCCGCTAAAGTCACTTCAGTTTTGAGTTTTGGCATTTAAACTTTCATTTATTTCTTACAAACACTAACCTATAGACCAACTTTTGGGGTCTTTTTTATTTCTTTGTGAGGCAAGCAATAAAAATATAACAATTGTTTTGGCGTATATCCAATAACAAGAAAGTTGACTTTTTTTTTGAAGTTTTTGAAAATTTTCAACTTTTGATTCTATTTTTCTTGATAACCATACCATCTACAACGGTAATATTTTTAGGTTAGTATAAAGGACTCCGTTGCTTCGTCGTTGCACAGTATCAACCAAATGTTTTTTTTGAAATTTTTGGTGAAAATTTTCCTGACCAAAGGGGTACCCAAAAAGTGCAGTTTTTTAATTTTTTTAAATTGTTAACTTTGTAAAAATATATATTATAATACATAAAATTAAACTCCTCGGGGCCCTCTATATAGGGATATAAAAGCTAAGGGACTGGTGTTTATATTAATGCCGAGAGAGGCCGCTAAAGTCACTTTAGTTTTGAGTTTTGGCATTTAAACTTTTATTTATTTCTTACAAACACTAACCTATGGACCAACTTTTGGGGTCTTTTTTATTTCTTTGTGAGGTAAGCAATAAAAATATAACAATTGTTTTGGCGTATATCCAATAACAAAAAAGTAAACTTTTTTTTTGAAGTTTTTGAAAATTTTCAACTTTTGATTCTATTTTTCTCGATAACCATACCATCTACAACGGTAATATTTTTAGGTTAGTATAAGGGACTCCGTAGCTTCTTCGTGGCACAGTATCAACCAAATGTTTTTTTTGAAATTTTGGGTGAAAATTTTCCTGACCAAAGGGATACCCAAAAAGTGCAGTTTTTTAATTTTTTTAAATTGTTAACTTTGTAAAAATATATATTATAATACATTAAATTAAACTACTCGGGGCCCTCTATATAGTGATACAAAAGCTAAGGGACTGGTGTTTATATTAATGCCGAGAGAGGCCGTTAAAGTCACTTCAGTTTTGAGTTTTGGCATTTAAACTTTTATTTATTTCTTACAAACACTAACCTATAGACCAACTTTTGGGGTCTTTTTTATTTCTTTGTGAGGCAAGCAATAAAAATATAACAATTGTTTTGGCGTATATCCAATAACAAAAAAGTTGAATTTTTTTTTGAAGTTATTGAAAATTTTCAACTTTTGATTCTATTTTTCTTGATAACCATACTATCTACAACGGTAATATTTTTAGGTTAGTATAAGGGACTCCGTTGCTTCGTCGTGGCACAGTATCAACCAAATGTTTTTTTTGAAATTTTTGGTGAAAATTTTCCTGACCAAAGGGGTACCCAAAAAGTGCAGTTTTTTAATTTTTTTAAATTGTTAACTTTGTAAAAATATATATTATAATACATAAAATTAAACTTCTCAAGGCCCTCTATATAGGGAAATAAAAGCTAAGGGACTGGTGTTTATATTAATGCCGAGAGAGGCCGCTAAAGTCACTTTAGTTTTGAGTTTTGGCATTTAAACTTTTATTTATTTCTTACAAACACTAACCTATGGACCAACTTTTGGGGTCTTTTTTATTTCTTTGTGAGGCAAGCAATAAAAATATAACAATTGTTTTGGCGTATATCCAATAACAAAAAAGTTGACTTTTTTTTTGAAGTTTTTGAAAATTTTCAACTTTTGATTCTATTTTTCTCGATAACCATTACATCTACAACGGTAATATTTTTAGGTTAGTATAAGGGACTCCGTAGCTTCTTCGAGGCACTGTATCAACCAAATGTTTTTTTTGAAATTTTTGGTGAAAATTTTCCTGACCAAAGGGGTACCCAAAAAGTGCAGTTTTTTAATTTTTTAAAATTGTTAACTTTGTAAAAATATATATTATAATACATTAAATTAAACTTCTCGGGGCCCTCTATATAGGGCTATAAAAGCTAAGGGACTGCTGTTTATAATAATGCCGAGAGAGGCCGCTAAAATCACTTCAGTTTTGAGTTTTGGCATTTAAACTTTTATTTATTTCTTACAAACACTTACCTATAGACCAACTTATGGGGTCTTTTTTATTTCTTTGTGAGGCAAGCAATAAAAATATAACGATTGTTTTGACGTATATCCAATAATAAAAAAGTTGACTTTTTTTTGAAGTTTTTGAAAATGTTCAACTTTTGATTATATTTTTCTCGATAACCATTACATATACAACGGTAATATTTTTAGGTTAGTATACGGGACTCCGTTGCTTCCTCGTGGCACAGTATCAACCAAATGTTTTTTTTGAAATTTATGGTGAAAATTTTCCTGAACAAAGGGGTACCCAAAAAGTGCAGTTTTTAAATTTTTTAAAATTGTTAACTTTGTAAAAATATATATTATAATACATTAAATTAAACTTCTCGGGCCCTCTATATAGCGATATAAAAGGTAAGGGACTGGTGTTTATATTAAGGCCGAGAGAGGCCGCTAAAGTCACTTCAGTTTTGAGTTTTGGCATTTAAACTTTTATTTATTTCTTACAAACACTAACCTATAGACCAGCTTTTGGGGTCTTTTTTATTTCTTTGTGAGGCAGGCAATAAAAATATAACGATTGTTTTGACGTATATCCAATAACAAAAAAGTTGACTTTTTTTTTTAATTTTTTGAAAATTTTCAACTTTTGATTCTATTTTTCTCGATAACCATTACATCTACAACGGTAATATTTTTAGGTTAGTATAAGGGACTCCGTAGCTTCGTCGTGGCACAGTATCAACCAAATGTTTTTTTTGAAATTTTTGGTGAAAATTTTCCTGACCAAAGGGGTACCCAAAAAGTGCAGTTTTTTAATTTTTTTAAATTGTTAACTTTGTAAAAATATATATTATAATGCATTTAAATAAACTTCTCGGGGCCCACTATATAGCGATATAAAAGGTAAGGGACTGGTGTTTATATTAATGCCGAGAGAGGCCGCTAAAGTCACTTCAGTTTTGAGTTTTGGCATTTAAACTTTTATTTATTTCTTACAAACACTTACCTATAGACCAACTTATGGGGTCTTTTTTATTTCTTTGTCAGGCAAGCAATAAAAATATAACGATTGTTTTGACGTATATCCAATAATAAAAAAGTTGACTTTTTTTTGAAGTTTTTGAAAATGTTCAACTTTTGATTATATTTTTCTCGATAACCATTACATATACAACGGTAATATTTTTAGGTTAGTATACGGGACTCCGTTGCTTCCTCGTGGCACAGTATCAACCAAATGTTTTTTTTGAAATTTATGGTGAAAATTTTCCTGAACAAAGGGGTACCCAAAAAGTGCAGTTTTTAAATTTTTTAAAATTGTTAACTTTGTAAAAATATATATTATAATACATTAAATTAAACTTCTCGGGCCCTCTATATAGCGATATAAAAGGTAAGGGACTGGTGTTTATATTAAGGCCGAGAGAGGCCGCTAAAGTCACTTCAGTTTTGAGTTTTGGCATTTAAACTTTTATTTATTTCTTACAAACACTAACCTATAGACCAGCTTTTGGGGTCTTTTTTATTTCTTTGTGAGGCAGGCAATAAAAATATAACGATTGTTTTGACGTATATCCAATAACAAAAAAGTTGACTTTTTTTTTTAATTTTTTGAAAATTTTCAACTTTTGATTCTATTTTTCTCGATAACCATTACATCTACAACGGTAATATTTTTAGGTTAGTATAAGGGACTCCGTAGCTTCGTCGTGGCACAGTATCAACCAAATGTTTTTTTTGAAATTTTTGGTGAAAATTTTCCTGACCAAAGGGGTACCCAAAAAGTGCAGTTTTTTAATTTTTTTAAATTGTTAACTTTGTAAAAATATATATTATAATGCATTTAAATAAACTTCTCGGGGCCCACTATATAGCGATATAAAAGGTAAGGGACTGGTGTTTATATTAATGCCGAGAGAGGCCGCTAAAGTCACTTCAGTTTTGAGTTTTGGCATTTAAACTTTTATTTATTTCTTACAAACACTTACCTATAGACCAACTTATGGGGTCTTTTTTATTTCTTTGTCAGGCAAGCAATAAAAATATAACGATTGTTTTGACGTATATCCAATAATAAAAAAGTTGACTTTTTTTTGAAGTTTTTGAAAATGTTCAACTTTTGATTATATTTTTCTCGATAACCATTACATATACAACGGTAATATTTTTAGGTTAGTATACGGGACTCCGTTGCTTCCTCGTGGCACAGTATCAACCAAATGTTTTTTTTGAAATTTATGGTGAAAATTTTCCTGAACAAAGGGGTACCCAAAAAGTGCAGTTTTTAAATTTTTTAAAATTGTTAACTTTGTAAAAATATATATTATAATACATTAAATTAAACTTCTCGGGCCCTCTATATAGCGATATAAAAGGTAAGGGACTGGTGTTTATATTAAGGCCGAGAGAGGCCGCTAAAGTCACTTCAGTTTTGAGTTTTGGCATTTAAACTTTTATTTATTTCTTACAAACACTAACCTATAGACCAGCTTTTGGGGTCTTTTTTATTTCTTTGTGAGGCAGGCAATAAAAATATAACGATTGTTTTGACGTATATCCAATAACAAAAAAGTTGACTTTTTTTTTTAATTTTTTGAAAATTTTCAACTTTTGATTCTATTTTTCTCGATAACCATTACATCTACAACGGTAATATTTTTAGGTTAGTATAAGGGACTCCGTAGCTTCGTCGTGGCACAGTATCAACCAAATGTTTTTTTTGAAATTTTTGGTGAAAATTTTCCTGACCAAAGGGGTACCCAAAAAGTGCAGTTTTTTAATTTTTTTAAATTGTTAACTTTGTAAAAATATATATTATAATGCATTTAAATAAACTTCTCGGGGCCCACTATATAGCGATATAAAAGGTAAGGGACTGGTGTTTATATTAATGCCGAGAGAGGCCGCTAAAGTCACTTCAGTTTTGAGTTTTGGCATTTAAACTTTTATTTATTTCTTACAAACACTTACCTATAGACCAACTTATGGGGTCTTTTTTATTTCTTTGTCAGGCAAGCAATAAAAATATAACGATTGTTTTGACGTATATCCAATAATAAAAAAGTTGACTTTTTTTTGAAGTTTTTGAAAATGTTCAACTTTTGATTATATTTTTCTCGATAACCATTACATATACAACGGTAATATTTTTAGGTTAGTATACGGGACTCCGTTGCTTCTTCGTGGCACAGTATCAACCAAATGTTTTTTTTGAAATTTATGGTGAAAATTTTCCTGAACAAAGGGGTACCCAAAAAGTGCAGTTTTTAAATTTTTTAAAATTGTTAACTTTGTAAAAATATATATTATAATACATTAAATTAAACTTCTCGGGCCCTCTATATAGCGATATAAAAGGTAAGGGACTGGTGTTTATATTAAGGCCGAGAGAGGCCGCTAAAGTCACTTCAGTTTTGAGTTTTGGCATTTAAACTTTTATTTATTTCTTACAAACACTAACCTATAGACCAGCTTTTGGGGTCTTTTTTATTTCTTTGTGAGGCAGGCAATAAAAATATAACGATTGTTTTGACGTATATCCAATAACAAAAAAGTTGACTTTTTTTTTTAATTTTTTGAAAATTTTCAACTTTTGATTCTATTTTTCTCGATAACCATTACATCTACAACGGTAATATTTTTAGGTTAGTATAAGGGACTCCGTAGCTTCGTCCTGGCACAGTATCAACCAAATGTTTTTTTTGAAATTTTTGGTGAAAATTTTCCTGACCAAAGGGGTACCCAAAAAGTGCAGTTTTTTAATTTTTTTAAATTGTTAACTTTGTAAAAATATATACTATAATACATATAAATAAACTTCTCGGGGCCCACTATATAGCGATATAAAAGTTAAGGGACTGGTGTTTATATTAATGCCGAGAGAGGCCGCTAAAGTCACTTCAGTTTTGAGTTTTGGCATTTAAACTTTTATTTATTTCTTACAAACACTTACCTATAGACCAACTTATGGGGTCTTTTTTATTTCTTTGTCAGGCAAGCAATAAAAATATAACGATTGGTTTGACGTATATCCAATAATAAAAAAGTTGACTTTTTTTTGAAGTTTATGAAAATTTTCAACTTTTGATTCTATTTTTCTCGATAACCATTACATCTACAACGGTAATATTTTTAGGTTAGTATAAGGGACTCCGTAGCTTCGTCGTGGCACAGTATCAACCAAATGGTTTTTTTGAAATTTTTGGTGAAAATTTTCCTGACCAAAGGGGTACCCAAAAAGTGCAGTTTTTAAATTTTTTTTAAATTGTTAACTTTGTAAAAATATATATTATAATACATTAAATTAAACTTCTCGGGGCCCTGTATATAGGGATATAAAAGCTAAGGGACTGCTGTTTATAATAATGCCGAGAGAGGCCGCTAAAGTCACTTCAGTTTTGAGTTTTGGCATTTAAACTTTTATTTATTTCTTACAAACACTTACCTATAGACCAACTTATGGGGTCTTTTTTATTTCTTTTTGAGGCAAGCAATAAAAATATAACGATTGTTTTGACGTATATCCAATAACAAAAAAGTTGACTTTTTTTAAATTTTTTGAAAATTTTCAACTTTTGATTCTATTTTTCTCGATAACCATACCATCTATAACGGTAATATTTTTAGGTTAGTATAAGGGACTCCGTAGCTTCGTCGTGGCACAGTATCAACCAAATGTTTTTTTTTGAAATTTTTGGTGAAAATTTTCCTGACCAAAGGGGTACCCAAAAAGTGCAGTTTTTTAATTTTTTTAAATTGTTAACTTTGTAAAAATATATACTATAATACATTTAAATAAACTTCTCGGGGCCCACTATATAGCGATATAAAAGGTAAGGGACTGGTGTTTATATTAATGCCGAGAGAGGCCGCTAAAGTCACTTCAGTTTTGAGTTTTGGCATTTAAACTTTTATTTATTTCTTACAAACACTAACCTATAGATCAACTTTTGGGGTCTTTTTTATTTCTTTGTGACGCAAGCAATAAAAATATAACAATTGTTTTGACGTATATCCAATAACAAAAAAGTTGACTTTTTTTTTGAAGTTTTTGAAAATTTTCAACTTTTGATTCTATTTTTCTCGATAACCATTACATCTACAACGGTAATATTTTTAGGTTAGTATACGGGACTCCGTTGCTTCGTCGTGGCACAGTATCAACCAAATGTTTTTTTTGAAATTTTTGGTGAAAATTTTCCTGACCAAAGGGGTACCCAAAAAGTGCAGTTTTTTAATTTTTTTAAATTGTTAACTTTGTAAAAATATATACTATAATACATTTAAATAAACTTCTCGGGGCCCACTATATAGCGATATAAAAGGTAAGGGACTGGTGTTTATATTAATGCCGAGAGAGGCCGCTAAAGTCACTTCAGTTTTGAGTTTTGGCATTTAAACTTTTATTTATTTCTTACAAACACTTACCTATAGACCAACTTATGGGGTCTTTTTTATTTCTTTGTCAGGCAAGCAATAAAAATATAACGATTGTTTTGACGTATATCCAATAATAAAAAAGTTGACTTTTTTTTGAAGTTTTTGAAAATTTTCAACTTTTGATTATATTTTTCTCGATAACCATTACATATACAACGGTAATATTTTTAGGTTAGTATACGGGACTCCGTTGCTTCGTCGTGGCACAGTATCAACCAAATGTTTTTTTTGAAATTTTTGGTGAAAATTCTCCTGACCAAAGGGGCACTCAAAAAGTGCAGTTTTTAAATTTTTTCTAATTGTCAACTTTGTAAAATTATATATTATAATACATTAAATTAAACTTATCGGGGCCCTCGATATAGCGATATAAAAGGTAAGGGACTGGTGTTTATATTAATGCCGAGAGAGGCCGCTAAAGTCACTTCAGTTTTGAGTTTTGGCATTTAAACGTTTATTTATTTCTTACAAACACTAACCTATAGACCAACTTATGGGGTCTTTTTTATTTCTTTGTCAGGCAAGCAATAAAAATATAACGATTGTTTTGACGTATATCCAATAATAAAAAAGTTGACTTTTTTTTGAAGTTTTTGAAAATTTTCAACTTTTGATTATATTTTTCTCGATAACCATTACATATACAACGGTAATATTTTTAGGTTAGTATACGGGACTCCATTGCTTCGTCGTGGCACAGTATCAACCAAATGTTTTTTTTGAAATTTATGGTGAAAATTTTCCTGAACAAAGGGGTACCCAAAAAGTGCAGTTTTTAAATTTTTTAAAATTGTTAACTTTGTAAAAATATATATTATAATACATTAAATTAAACTTCTCGGGGCCCTCTATATAGGGATATAAAAGCTAAGGGACTGCTGTTTATAATAATGCCGAGAGAGGCCGCTAAAGTCACTTCAGTTTTGAGTTTTGGCATTTAAACTTTTATTTATTTCTTAGCAACACTTACCTATAGACCAACTTATGGGGTCTTTTTTATTTCTTTGTCAGGCAAGCAATAAAAATATAACGATTGTTTTGACGTATATCCAATAATAAAAAAGTTGACTTTTTTTTGAAGTTTTTGAAAATTTTCAACTTTTGATTCTATTTTTCTCGATAACCATACCATCTACAACGGTAATATTTTTAGGTTAGTATAAGGGACTCCGTAGCTTCGTCGTGGCACAGTATCAACCAAATGTTTTTTTTGAAATTTTTGGTGAAAATTTTCCTGACCAAAGGGGTACCCAAAAAGTGCAGTTTTTTAATTTTTTTAAATTGTTAACTTTGTAAAAATATATATTATAATACATTAAATTAAACTTCTCGGGGCCCTCTATATAGGGATATAAAAGCTAAGGGACTGCTGTTTATAATAATGCCGAGAGAGGCCGCTAAAATCACTTCAGTTTTGAGTTTTGGCATTTAAACTTTTATTTATTTCTTAGCAACACTTACCTATAGACCAAATTATGGGGTCTTTTTTATTTCTTTGTGAGGCAAGCAATAAAAATATAACGATTGTTTTGACGTATATCCAATAACAAAAAAGTTGACTTTTTTTTAAATTTTTAAAAAATTTTCAACTTTTGATTCTATTTTTCTCGATAACCATACCATCTACAACGGTAATATTTTTAGGTTAGTATAAGGGACTCCGTAGCTTCGTCGTGGCACAGTATCAACCAAATGTTTTTTTTGAAATTTTTGGTGAAAATTTTCCTGACCAAAGGGGTACTCAAAAAGTGCAGTTTTTAAATTTTTTTAAATTGTTAACTTTGTAAAAATATATATTATAATACATTAAATTAAACTTCTCGGGGCCCTCTCTTTAGGGATATAAAAGCTAAGGGACTGCTGTTTATAATAATGCCGAGAGAGGCCGCTAAAGTCACTTCAGTTTTGAGTTTTGGCATTTAAACTTTTATTTATTTCTTACAAACACTTTCCTATAGACCAACTAATGGGGTCTTTTTTATTTCTTTGTGAGGCAAGCAATAAAAATATAACAATTGTTTTGACGTATATCCAATAACAAAAAAGTTGACTTTTTTTGAAGTTTTTGAAAATTTTCAACTTTTGATTCTATTTTTCTCGATAACCATACCATCTACAACGGTAATATTTTTAGGTTAGTATAAGGGACTCCGTAGCTTCGTCGTGGCATAGTATCAACCAAATGTTTTTTTTGAAATTTTTGGTGAAAATTTTCCTGTCCAAAGGGGTACCCAAAAAGTGCAGTTTTTTAATTTTTTTAAATTGTTAACTTTGTAAAAATATATATTATAATACATTAAATTAAACTTCTCGGGGCCCTCTCTTTAGGGATATAAAAGCTAAGGGACTGCTGTTTATAATAATGCCGAGAGAGGCCGCTAAAGTCACTTCAGTTTTGAGTTTTGGCATTTAAACTTTTATTTATTTCTTACAAACACTTTCCTATAGACCAACTAATGGGGTCTTTTTTATTTCTTTGTGAGGCAAGCAATAAAAATATAACGATTGTTTTGGCGTATATCCAATAACAAAAAAGTTGACTTTTTTTTTGAAGTTTTTGAAAATTTTCAACTTTTGATTCTATTTTTTTCGATAACCATACCATCTACAACGGTAATATTTTTAGGTTAGTATAAGGGACTCCGTAGCTTCGTCGTGGCACAGTATCAACCAAATGTTTTTTTTTTAATTTTGGGTGAAAATTTTCCTGACCAAAGGGGTACTCAAAAAGTGCAGTTTTTAAATTTTTTCTAATTGTTAACTTTGTAAAAATATATATTATAATACATTAAATTAAACTTCTCGGGGCCCTCTATATAGCGATATAAAAGGTAAGGGACTGGTGTTTATATTAATGCCGAGAGAGGCCCCTAAAGTCAGTTCAGTTTTGAGTTTTGGCATTTAAACTTTTATTTATTTCTTACAAACACTAACCTATAGACCAACTTATGGGGTCTTTTTTATTTCTTTGTGAGGCAAGCAATAAAAATATAACGATTGTTTTGACGTATATCCAATAACAAAAAAGTTGACTATTTTTTGAAGTTTTTGAAAATTTTCAACTTTTGAACCTGACCAAAGGGGTACTCAAAAAGTGCAGTTTTTAAATTTTTTCTAATTGTTAACTTTGTAAAAATATATATTATAATACATTAAATTAAACTTCTCGGGGCCCTCTATATGGCGATATAAAAGGTAAGGGACTGGTGTTTATATTAATGCCGAGAGAGGCCGCTAAAGTCACTTCAGTTTTGTGTTTTGGCATTTAAACTTTTATTTATTTCATACAAACACTAACCTATAGACAAACTTATGGGGTCTTTTTTATTTCTTTGTGAGGCAAGCAATGAAAATATAACGATTGTTTTGACGTATATCCAATAAGAAAAAAGTTGACTTTTTTTTGAAGTTTTTGAAAATTTTCAACATTTGATTCTATTTTTCTCGATAACCATACCATCTACAACGGTAATATTTTTAGGTTAGTATAAGGGACTCCGTAGTTTCTTCTTGGCACAGTATCAACCAAATATTTTTTTTTAAATTTTTGGTGAAAATTTTCCTGACCAAAGGGGTACACAAAAAGTGCAGTTTTTGAATTTTTTCTAATTGTTAACTTTGTAAAAATATATATTATAATACATTAAATTAAACTTCTCGGAGCCCTCTATATAGCGATATAAAAGGTAAGGGACTGGTGTTTATATTAATGCCGAGAGAGGTCGCTAAATTCACTTCAGTTTTGAGTTTTGGCATTTAAACTTTTATTTATTTCATACAAACACTAACCTATAGACCAACTTATGGGGTCTTTTTTATTTCTTTGTGAGGCAAGCAATGCAAATATAACGATTGTTTTGACGTATATCCAATAAGAAAAAAGTTGACTTTTTTTTGAAGTTTTTGAAAATTTTCAACTTTTGATTCTATTTTTCTCGATAACCATACCATCTACAACGGTAATATTTTTAGGTTAGTATAAGGGACTCCGTAGTTTCTTCATGGCACAGTATCAACCAAATGTTTTTTTTTTAATTTTTGGTGAAAATTTTCCTGACCAAAGGGGTACCCAAAAAGTGCAGTTTTTTAATTTTTTTAAATTGTTAACTTTGAAAAAATATATATTATAATACATTAAATTAAACTTCTCGGGGCCCTCTATATAGCGATATAAAAGGCAAGGGGCTGGTGTTTATATTATTGCCGAGAGAGGCCGCTAAAATCACTTCGGAATTGAGTTTTGGCATTTTAACTTTTATTTATTTCTTACAAACACTAACCTATAGACCACCTTATGGGGTCTTTTTTATTTCTTTGTGAGGCAAGCAATGAAAATATAACGATTGTTTTGACGTATATCCAATAACAAAAAAGTTGACTTTTTTTTAAATTTTTTGAAAATTTTCAACTTTTGATTCTATTTTTCTCGATAACCATTACATCTACAACGGTAATATTTTTAGGTTAGTATAAGGGACTCCGTAGTTTCGTCGTGGCACAGTATCAACCAAATGTTTTTTTTTTGAAATTTTTTGTGAAAATTTTCCTGACTAAAGGGGTACCCGAAAAGTGCAGTTTTTTAATTTTTTTAAATTGTTAACTTTGTAAAAATATATATTATAATACATTAGATTAAACTTCTCGGGGCCCTCTATATAGCGATATAAAAGGTAAGGGACTGGTGTTTATATTATTACCGAGAGAGGCTGCTAAATTCACTTCAGTTTTGAGTTTTGTCATTTAAACTTTTATTTATTTCTTACAAACCCTAACCTATAGACCAACTTTTGGGGTCTTTTTTATTTCTTTGTTAGGCAATCAATAAAAATATAACGATTGTTTTGACGTATATCCAATAACAAAAAAGTTGACTTTTTTTGAAGTTTTTGAAAATTTTCAACTTTTGATTCTATTTTTCTCGATAACCATACCATCTACAACGGTAATATTTTTAGGTTAGAATAAGGGACTCCGTAGCTTCTTCGTGGCACAGTATCAACCAAATGTTTTTTTTTCAAATTTTTTGTGAAAATTTTCCTGACCAAAGGGGTACCCAAAAAGTGCAGTTTTTTAATTTTTTTAAATTGTTAACTTTGTAAAAATATATACTATAATACATTTAAATAAACTTCTCGGGGCCCACTATATAGCGATATAAAAGGTAAGGGACTGGTGTTTATATTAATGCCGAGAGAGGCCGCTAAAGTCACTTCAGTTTTGAGTTTTGGCATTTAAAGTTTTATTTATTTCTTACAAACACTAACCTATAGACCAACTTATGGGGTCTTTTTTATTTCTTTGTGAGGCAAGCAATAAAAATATAACGATTGTTTTGACGTATATCCAATAATAAAAAAGTTGACTTTTTTTTGAAGTTTTTGAAAATTTTCAACTTTTGATTATATTTTTCTCGATAACCATTACATATACAACGGTAATATTTTTAGGTTAGTATACGGGACTCCGTTGCTTTGTCGTGGCACAGTATCAACCAAATGTTTTTTTTGAAATTTATGGTGAAAATTTTCCTGAACAAAGGGGTACCCAAAAAGTGCAGTTTTTAAATTTTTTAAAATTGTTAACTTTGTAAAAATATATATTATAATACATTAAATTAAACTTCTTGGGGCCCTCTATATAGCGATATAAAAGGTAAGGGACTGGTGTTTATATTAATGCCGAGAGAGGCCGCTAAATTCACTTCAGTTTTGAGTTTGGGCATTTAAACTTTTATTTCTTTCTTACAAACACGAACCTATAGACCAAATTTTGGGGTCTTTTTAATTTCTTTGTGAGGCAAGCAATAAAAATATAACAATTGTTTTGGCGTATATCCAATAACAAAAAAGTTGACTTTTTTTTTGAAGTTTTTGAAAATTTTCAACTTTTGATTCTATTTTTCTCGATAACCATACCATCTACAACGGTAATATTTTTAGGTTGGTATAAGGGACTCCGTAGCTTCGTCGTGGCACAGTATCAACCAAATGTTTTTTTTTGAAATTTTTCAACTTTTGATTCTATTTTTCTCGATAAACATTACATCTACAACGGTAATATTTTTAGGTTAGTATAAGGGACTCCGGTGCTTCGTCGTGGCACAGTATCAACCAAATGTTTTTTTTGAAATTTTTGGTGAAAATTTTCCTGACCAAAGGGGTACCGAAAAATTGCAGTTTTTTAATTTTTTTAAATTGTTAACTTTGTAAAACTATATATTATAATACATTAAATTAAACTTCTCGGTGCCCTCTATATAGCGATATAAAAGGAAAGGGACTGGTGTTTATATTAATGCCGAGAGAGGCCGCTAAAATCACTTCAGTTTTGAGTTTTGGCATTTAAACTTTTATTTATTTCTTACAAACACTAACCTATAGACCAACTTTTGAGGTCTTTTTTATTTCTTTGTGAGGCAAGCAATAAAAATATAACAATTGATTTGGCGTATATCCAATAACAAAAAAGTTGACTTTTTTTTTAAATTGTTTGAAAATTTTCAACTTTTGATTCTATTTTTCTCGATAACCATTACATCTACAACGGTAATATTTTTAGGTTAGTATAAGGGACTCCGTAGCTTCGTCGTGGCACAGTATCAACCAAATGTTTTTTTTGAAATTTTTGGTGAAAATTTTCCTGACCAAAGGGGTACCGAAAAATTGCAGTTTTTTAATTTTTTTAAATTGTTAACTTTGTAAAAATATATATTATAATACATTAAATTAAACTTCTCGGGGCCCTCTATATAGCGATATAAAAGGAAAGGGACTGGTGTTTATATTAATGCCGAGAGAGGCCGCTAAAATCACTTCAGTTTTGGCATTTAAACTTTTATTTATTTCTTACAAACACTAACCTATAGACCAACTTTTGAGGTCTTTTTTATTTCTTTGTGAGGCAAGCAATAAAAATATAACAATTGTTTTGGCGTATATCCAATAACAAAAAAGTTGACTTTTTTTTTAAATTGTTTGAAAATTTTCAACTTTTGATTCTATTTTTCTCGATAACCATTACATCTACAACGGTAATATTTTTAGGTTAGTATAAGGGACTCCGTAGCTTCGTCGTGGCACAGTATCAACCAAATGTTTTTTTTTTGAAATTTTTGGTGAAAATTTTCCTGACCAAAGGGGTACCCAAAAAGTGCAGTTTTTAAATTGTTTAACTTTGTAAAAATATATATTATAATACATTAAATTAAACTTCTCGGGGCTCTCTATATAGCGATATAAAAGGTAGGGGACTGGTGTTTATATTAATGCCGAGAGAGGCCGCTAAAGTCACTTCAGTTTTGAGTTTTGGCATTTAAACTTTTATTTATTTCTTACAAGCATTAACCTATAGACCAACTTTTGGGGTCTCTTTTATTTGTTTGGGAGGCAAGCAATAAAAATATAAGAATTGTTTTGACGTATATCCGATAACAAAAAAGTTGACTTTTTTTTAAATTTTTTGAAAATTTTCAATTTTTGAATGTATTTTTCTCGATAACCATTAAATCTACAACTGTAATATTTTCAGGCTAATATAAGGGACTTCGTAGCTTCTTTGTGGCACAGTATCAACCAAATGTTTTTTAGAAAATTTTGGTGAAAATTTTCCCGTCCAAAGGGGTACCCAAAAAGTGCAGTTTTTTAATTTTTTTAAATTGTTAGCTTTGTAAAAATATATATTATAATACATTAAATTAAACTTCTCGGGGCCCTCTATATAGCGATATAAAAGGTAAGGGACTGGTGTTTATATTAATGCTGAGAGGCCGCTAATGTCACTTCAGTTTTGAGTTTTGCATTTAAACTTTTATTTATTTCTTACAAACACTAATGTACTATACCAAACTAGAAATTGCTATCGAAAGAATCTATGAACGGCTAGTGGTTCAAATAAACTTACCAAATTTCTCTATGAAGCGAAGAGTCGTGATTCGAGTCGTTAGCTCTGACCCTACAGATTTAACGGCGCTAACACCAGGGCATTTTCTAGTGTTAGAGCCTCTCACAGCCGTACCATCGCCAAACTTGACTGATTTAAATATTGGACGTTTGGATCGATGGCAGTTGTTATCACGAATGATTCAAGATTATTGGAAGCGTTGGTCTAATGAGTATATTCACACCCTTCAGCAACGCTTCAAATGGAACAAAGCATCTAAGCCTGTTGAAACAGGAATGTTAGTTCTAATTAAACAGGAGTCGACCCCTCCGCTCCAATGGCGTTTGGGTCGAATTACTGAGGTGCAAGGTAGTGATGGTATTTGTCGTGTTTGTACTGTAAAGACTGCTCAAGGCTTTTTCAAAAGACCCGTAGTAAAACTTTGCCCACTACCTTCTCAATAGTTAAGTAGGTTAGGAAAATAATCCTTATTTTGGAGGCGGGAATGTTAAGTACCGGCGTATTTTTAGTTTCTTTTACTTTTATTGAATATTTTCTTTTGTTATGAGCTAAAATAGTAATCCTACTATTTTTCATGGGTTTTTATAGTTTTAGATATTAATTTAGTTGTATGTTGCATAATAGTAAAATCGGCCAAACTAGCGCGAATTAGTTTTTGGCCGCAAATACATACTAGTAGGTTTGACTAAAACTGCCCGTCGCGGTATCCTCGCAAAATGGACAAAGTAGTCGCACACGAAACGACATACTGGTGCCAATGTGTGATCTCAAAGCTAGAAAATCACGACTCTTCGCTTCATAGAGAAATTTGGTAAGTCTATTTGAACCACTAGCCGTTCATAGATTCTTTCGATAGCAATTTCTAGTTTGGTATAGTACAATGCGTGTTGATTTTAAGGCGCCGAGGCTCGAACAAGGCACGGATTTGTATTGAATTACGCAGCGCAGGAGTTTACTTATTAGTGCACATTTGAAACTTAAATTGGATTCACGTTGTTTATTAGTTTGATTTTGAGGTTATATGGTTGTTAATGGTTAATATGAAAATTATGGAACAGTTTAAAAGTATTTGTACTAATATTACTCAAGATTTTGAAATTCTTTGAAGTTTGAAGAACACTCTTCCATTAACTATACCTGGAAAGTTCAGTGTTCATTGTCTTACACCGGCAACTACGACGACAGATGTTGTTCTGTTATTAATAAATTTTAATGATTTAAATGATTTTCACTTGATTTCTAACCACATGAAAATAGAAAGTTTCAAAAACCTAACCTAACGAAAGCTAATCAATCAAATCCAACGGAACCGAACCAAAGCAAACTGAACCAATAATTTAATAAAAAAAACTTTCCTGAGTTCCTACCAGGGATCCTAGAGGATGTGAATCCGAACCGAACCGATCCTAACTAAACCGAACCAAACCTAACCTAACCAAACTAAACTACAACACTATTCACACCCTCTAGGATCCCGGGAAAGAAGTCAGGAAAGTTTTTTTTAAATTGTTGGTTCAGTTCGGTTCTGTTTGGTTCAATCTGGTTCGTTTTGGTTCGGATTCACATCCTCTAGGATCCCGGGTAAGAAGTCAGGAAAGTTTTTTTCTGAAGAAAAATATTGGTTCAGTTTGCTTTGGTTCGGTTCGGTTAGATTTGATTGATTAGCTTTCGTTATGTTAGCGTTTTAACCTGACAGTTGAATACGCTTACAGATCCGTGCTCATTTCGAGATCAAAACTCTTAAAATCAACACGTAGTTGAACCCAAATATATTGTAACATTTCCGTGTCAATTTCAAAACCGCGCCGACGTGAATTGAGCACGGAAACGTAAATACGCCGGTTTTTGATTTTCGAACGCGGATGTATAACTAGGGTGACAATTTTCAAACGCACCCCCAGCTATTCAGTGATTACTGACGGACAGACAGTGAACTCTATATACTACCTGGAATGGATTCGCCTTGCGCCCAAAGTGAGGCAAGTAGAGATGGAAAGTGGTTACGGCTATCTATCTCTTTTGGAGGAATGGAGAAATGGTGCGATATACGAAGTTTTTTAACTTTTTTAGTGTTAATTAGGCAATAATCAAATTTTATCTTTAAACATAATCAAGTTTGAACCATATCCGAACATATTCCGTTCACAAAAAATGATAATAGTATTTAGAAATGGGGTGCAGACAGAGAAAAACTACGGATCATTGGTGTATCGTGCCGTTAAGTGCTCATTTACTCTTGCAAAATCCAGTGGCGTATATAGAAAAAAGTTTCGGAAGGGCCCGAGACAGTTTCGGTGGGGGGGCTAGACAGTTTCGGGGGGCCCAAGACCTCATGAGGCCGTATTTTATGCTATTTTATGTTTGTATTCATGAAATAAGTGGAAAAAATCTAAAAAATCTTAGCTTCGGGGGGGGGGGGGCGGCCCCTCTCCTGCCATATATACGCCACTCGCAAAATCCATATTTGTGATCAAATAATTTTGTTTGTAAATACTTAAAGTAGAATTAAGAGAAATATAGTTATTTCAATCAATAGGCATTTTTTTAATACATTTTTTTACTAATGTCTGGTCAGTGCCCCCCCCCCCCCCCGAAGATTTTTTTAGATATTTTACACATAAGTTAATAAGCACATAAAGGCACGATACACCAATGATCCGTAGTTTTTCTCTGTCTGCACTCCATTTCTTAATACTATTATCATTTTGTATGAACGGAATATGTTCTAATTGTCTACTTCTCGCCCAGTTAAAATTGGTTTGCATAGCGGACTGTAAATCGAAATTAGAATTTTATGTTTTATTTTATTTTTTAGAATTATTATGGATTATGTTTATTTTAATTTTGCAAGCATTTAATTTGGCCGATAATATCAAGCTGAAAGGGTAGCAATTTCCCTAAATAAAAATATATGATTACTAAAACCAGCTCCGCTCAAGCTTAGCACTAAATTTATGCACTAAGAAATTATTATTGTTAATATAATTTTATAAGCGAATTTCGACACTAAAAAATATAGTCACTTACTGCTGTATTGTCTTCATTCCAGATCCTGGAAGGCCTTCCAAAGAGATGACTCCATGTGTCCAGCTTCTATTCCAGTAATATTGAGCACACGCGTATTCGCGCTAATTAGCAAAAGTGAAAATTTCATTGTGTGTTTGGTTTTAATGTTAAATATATTGATATTAATCATAGCCGAAAAACGTGCAGGCGAGATTCATTGTCACGTATTTCTTATCAGAAAAAATGCATTGTTTTTATTTATTTTAAAACTGTTCGGTTGATCGTGAGAGACTCGCTGAAGGTGCGAAGGCTACTGTTTTTCATTATTGAATTCACAAGCGAGTTCGCGCATATATGTCCAGTTTTAACTTTTAGAGGGGCGCTAAGGGAGTTTCACTGGTGTATTTTTATTTTAATTTAAAAGTAGAAAAATTGATTTAAGATTCTATTCTTAATTATAATTATTTTACCAACTAATTAACCATTTAATTATGATTGATTAGAGTAACTTATAGGAAGCCCAATTATGGCCTAATTAATTCAAAAGGCCGTATTTAAAAATATAGTAAAAACAAAAAAATGCTTAAAAAATAAAACTAAACAAAATAAATTATTTTTTAAATAAATAATAACCCGGAATGAACATCACACCCCCTGGAAAATGCCTACGCATTTTCAGCATTCTCAATGGGAAGTGGACAAAGTTTTAAGAGAGGACGTTTTAAAGCTGCATTGGTAGCTGTCTTTAATGTTGCCACTCTAGATATTCCATCTTTACCCGGATGCAAGGCGACAATACGGCCAAGCTTCCACTGAAGAGGAGGTAAACATCCTCCTTTATTAAAACTAACGTTCCAACAGATGGCATTGTGTTATCCTTTAACCATTTATGCCTCTGTTGAAGAGTGTGTAAATATTCTAATTTATATCTCTGCCAAAAATCCTGTTGAAGGCGCTGTACTAGCTGCCAACGACTCAATCTATTTAATTTCAAATGGGATAGGTCAGGATCAGGCGGTGAAGCCGGTGATTCTAACGTAAGAAAATGATTGGGCGTTAAGACACTCAAATCGTTAGGATCCGAACTCAAGGGCGTTAAGGGCCGCGAGTTTAAAATGGCCTCTATCTGACATAAAAAGGTGTAAAATTCCTCATAAGTAAGGATTTGTTCCCCAATTACCCTTACCAAATGTTTTTTGACAGACTTTATTCCCGCCTCCCACAAACCGCTAAAATTCGGACTACTGGGGGGAATAAAATGCCACTCAGTAGGGTTTAAAGGGTCTAAATTAAGTAGCGTTTTATTCGCTAAAACAAAATTAGTTGCATTATCACTCCACATCTGATGGACTCTACCTTTGCGCGCAAATAACCTGCGCAGCGCAGCAATAAAAGCTTCCGCTGTCAGATCACTCACAAGCTCTAAATGCAGAGCTTTAGTTGCGAGACAGACGAATAAGCAAATATAAGCTTTGCCAGTTTTTGCAGCCCTAGTTTTTCCCACTGTTTTTCCTAGTGAAATTTGAAAAGGACCGCCGAAATCCACCCCAGCATTGGCAAAGGCTCGGCATTGCTCCAATCGAGCAGTAGGAAGTGACCCCATTAACGGCTGCAAAGATTGAGGTTTGACTTTAAAACATCTTACGCATTTGGACAAAACATGAGTGATAGCACGTTTTGATGAGAGGACCCAATACCGTTGGTTTAAAAGATAATTTACCGTCAACAGTCCAGCGTGAAAGTATTTTAAATGAATGTTTTCAATAATCATGTAGGTTAATTTACTATCGCGGGGTAGCAAAACAGGGTGTTTTTTATCGTAAGCCAGAGACGAATAATGCAATCTACCACCCACCCTTATTACATCTCCAAAAAAAGATTTAATTTTTGTAAGGGTTTTGGAAGGCATTCGTTATTTTTTAATTTTTTCAATTCCTCTGAAAAAGCTAATTTTTGAACATGTTTTATGAGTTTTATCAGAGCTTTATTTATTTCCAAAAATGTTAATAAACCTGTTATATGTTCATTTTTTGGTTTAAAATAATTCCATAAAAATCGAAAAATATATATTAAAGCTCGACACATTGTGGAAAAGTTCGAAAATATATTCAAAATTATCTCATAATAATTTTCAGCATTTTTATTGATGGTAAAAAGCACAGTGGCGGACCTTCCTTCTGCTTTAGTTTCGCTATTTTCAGATAAACTTTTTTGTGCAGGCCATTGCTCAGATTTTTTACATAAAAAATCTGGGCCACTGTAAAACAGATCATGGTTTAATAATTCTGAGGGAAAGCCGCCCCGGCTAGCCACATCAGCTGGATTTAAAGAGGTAGGAACATAGTTCCACGAATCGGGCGGAATCTTTTCCTGAATCAGAGACCCGATTGCTAACGAAGGGCTTCCAACGAGAAGGGTGTCCTTTAATCCAACACAAAGTTACTGTTGAATCTGACCAACCAAAAATTTTATTTATTTTTATATGGTTGTTGAAAGCTTGGTAAACAAAATTGGCGAGTTGCGCAGCTAAGAGAGCCGCTGATAATTCCAAGCGAGCTATGCTCAAAATATTTTTAGTAGGAGCTACTCTTGTTTTGCTACAGAAAAAATAGACCGAAATTTCATTCTTACAGCAAACTCTTAAATAGCAAACTGATGCGTAACCAAGTGTGCTTGCGTCTGCAAAGGAGTGAATTTCGTAAGAAGCATTGCCAGAAAAAATATTTATGTGGCGCATTAATTTAAATTCTTTTAAGAGCGGCAATTCGGCTTTATAGCGAGACCAAACTTGACTTATTTCCGCGGGGGCGTGGTCATCCCAATTTAACCCTTTGATCCAAAGTTTTTGAATATGGCATTTTGTGAAAAAAGTTATTGGTGAAACCATTCCTAATGGGTCAAAAAAGGTGGCTAGTTCTGAAAGAATCTGACGTTTAGTACAATTTCGTTCCTGAGGAGTAACATTAAAAGTAAAATAGTCAGAATTGGGCTGCCACTGAAGTCCCAAAACTTTGGTTAAATTATCGCAATCAAACTGTAGCGCATTCGGATTTATAGACTCATCAGGCAAACCCTTTAAAAATCTTGGGTCATTGGAAGCCCATTTATGCAAGTCAAACCCCCCACTTTTAAGCAATAAAATAAGTTGATCTCTAAGTTCTATTGCATCCCTTAAATTATCCCCCCCACTCGAGATATCATCGACTAAAATGTCATTCAAGGGGGTATTTATGTTCTTCAGATTTAGCTAAATGTTGCAAGATCCTTATAGACAAATAGCTAGATGGTGCTAAACCATACGTAACACGCTTAAGCTGACACTCCATAATGGCATCGTTAGGATCAAATCTCCACAATATGCGCTGATAACACTGATGCGCCTGCGCAACGATAATTTGTCTATACATTTTAGACATATCGGCTATAAAAGCTATTTTATGCAAGCGAAAGTTTAAAAGAATGACATAAATGTCAGTTTGCAACTTTGGTCCTACAAGCAAAGTCTCGTTAAGGGCCAAAGGGCTTCCTGGACCGGTAGCACTCGCATTAAAAACTACCCTTAGCTTAGTGCTTACACTTTCAGGTTTTTCCACGCATAAATGAGGAATATAAAAGTTTTTATCGCTATCGTCAGGATTTTGCAATATTTCCATGTGATCCAACTCCAAAAACTCCCTTATAAAATCAGAGTATTTTTTATAGAGATCTGGATTCCTTAACAACTTGCGTTCCAATGATAAAAATCTGTTTAATGCTAATTGTTTACTCCAGGAAAAGTAGGTTCAATTTTTTCCTTAAAGGACAAAGAAACAGTGTAGCGGCCTTTAGAATCTCGAGAGACAGAGTCAAGAAAAATTTGTTCACATAACTCCTCTTCAGGCGACAAAAATGTCTTTTGAGGGATGTTTTCTAACTCCCAAAATTTAACAATATTTTCATTTAAAGTTTTACAAGTAATATGGCTTAAAAATGAATTAAATTTGGGGTTGTAATCTGAGTAAATTTTTCCCATGACTATATAACCAAAAATGGTATTTAAAAGCGTGGGCTCATTAGAATTGTTCCCACAAATACGTCCATCTTGAATAATGTGAGTAAAAAGATCTGCCCCTATTAAAAGTTGTATAGACCCCGGCTTATGAAAAGTAGGATCTGCCAATTTAATATTTTTAACATGGCTCCAGTTCTGTATAGAAACATTATTACTAGGAATATTTGAGCAAATACGGGGTAAAATAACAGCTTGCACATTTAAAACCGGACAGATTTTGTTCACTGGTCGCAGTGTTTAGTAAACACTTCCTAACTTAGAGTTTAAAGAAGTTTCCCCTATGCCCTCAATTATAGTAGAGTTTTGAGTGCGCGGTAAACCTAACATATTTGCGCAACTTTGACTCAAAAAACTAATAGAGCTACCGGTGTCCAAAATCCCACGTACAGTTTGATATTCTCCTTTTGCATCTAATATATTAACCAAAATTGTGGAGAGCATCGTAGGCGCGCTATTCGATTTTTTATTTAAAGTCGCATTGCAGCACTGCTCAATTGCAGTACTTTGATTTTGATTAAGCGAAAAAGCCAAATTAGCGTGCTCATTTTGTTCGCCAGTGTTGCCATTATTATTATTTGTAAAGTGCAATAAACTGTGGTGACGTTTTTGACAATCACATGTAATTTGTGACTTACAAAAAGATGTCTTATGTAAATTGCTTAGGCATAGAATGCATAAAGATTTACTTTTCGCCAAATTAAATCTTTCCTTAGGATTTTTACTTTTAAAATCAGGACATGATATAATTAAATGACGGTTGCTATTGCAACAAAAACAAAATAAATCCGCGCTGTTGCCGCTATTATTATTTTTACTAAGCATGGATTTTTGCGAGTTATTGTTTGCTGGATTTTTTCTAAATCTAGGAGACTTATTTTTATATTCAAATGAATTATGAGAGTTTTGATTACTTAAACCAGGCAATGAGCATTGAGTAGAAAAAATCGCTTCACACTGCTTATCAAAAAAATCATAAACTACCTGATATTGAGGTATTTCGCTAGATTTGCAATGAAAAATTTCAAAACGCGTTATTAAGTCAGTGTTTACCTTTTTTAAAAGCATTTGCATAAGAATGTAATCCCAGCCATCTACGTCAATTTGCATCCCTCTCAAGGCTTCTAGATTTTTAGAAAATGTATCGAGCAAGTTCCTTAAGGCATTGGGGTCCTCAGAATCAATTTTTTGTGAATTTTCTATGGAACTCCAATATTCATTTGCCTAAAGGCGTTTATTTAAGTATCGCTTGACCAATTTGTCATAAGCGATTGCGTAATTTGCTCCGCAATGTGGCAACGTTGTTACCATTTCAAATGGGGGACCCTTTAAGTGATTAACCAAATGCGTAAGTTTAGCCATATTTGACAACGCTGGATTTTTATTCACTAAGTTTTCAAACAACTAGTAAAAAGACGGAAAGCTTCTTATGTTACCCTCAAAAGTTATTAATTTAATTTCTTCTAACCTTATATGAGAGTTACTTGCCCCCGCTGGCAGTTGCTGAGGGGAAATCGCTGAGTTGCTGTGTTAACCCCATTTGAAAAAATTATATTAAAAATTGATTTAATTTCTGCGTATTTTTTATTAAAATCAAGCACTTTTTTAGTAGCTGACCTGACCTCCTCCAGATCGGAGCAAACGTCATTTATTAACGCAGTGTGATGTTTTACAAACTCCTCACGGATCAACTCAATATCTTCAATTACGACCTCAAAAATTCCCTTTTTTGAAGCATCAGTTTTTGCTTCTGTAGCTGTGTTAAAAATATCTTCAAGCTTATCATATTCGATATCGCGCTGAACTTTACGTTTTTTGATTTTTTCTGCGTTTGCCATTTTTTATTATTAAAAAATTAAGTAAGAAAAAACAAAGTATTGTGCTATTTAAATTTTTTAATCAAGAATAACTAACTAGCGAAAAAACTGACCTACCCAATTCGTACGGTACACAGTCCTTTTTTTCTTTTATCGCAAAGATATTTTTAGAATACTCACACACCTACAAATTCGTTTTAATGCAGCTTTAAAGGATTTTATTTTAACAAGGTCAATGACTTCACGAATTAAAAAACTGCAAAAAATATTATTTTATTTTTCGCAAATTTTTAATTCTATTTTATAAAAGGAAAAAAAACTAAATCATCCGGCTCGAAGGACCAAAAATGTCTACTTCATGCCCACTTAAAATTGGTTTGCATAGCGGAGTGTAAATCGAAATTAGAATTTTATATTTTATTTTATTTTTTAGAATTATTATGGATTATGTTTATTTTAATTTTACACGCATTTAAGTTGGCCGACAATATCAAGTTGAAAGGGTAGAAATTTCCCTAAATAAAAATATATAATTATTAAAACCAGCTCAGAAATTATTATTGTTAATATAATTTTATAAGCAAATTTCGACACTAAAAAATATAATCACTTACTGCTTTCCTGTCTTCATTCCGGTTCCTGAAAGGCCTTTCAGAGGGTAGAATCCATGTGTCCAGCTTCTATTCCAGTAATATTGAGCACACACGTAAGCATTAATTAGCAAAAGTGAAAATTTTATTGTGTCTTTGGTTTTAATATTAAATATATTAATATTGATCATAGCCGAAAAACGTGTAGGCGGAATTCGTTTACGTATTTCTTATCAGTATTGTTTTATTTTTAGATCGTTCTGTTGACCGTGTGAGGCTCGAAAAGCAACTGTGCTTCATTATTTTTATTCACAAGCAAGTCACGAACATATGTCCAGTTCCAACTTTAAGAGGGGCGCTAAAATGAGTGTCACTGGTGTATTTTATTTTAATTTAAAAGTAGAAAAATGGATTTAAGATTTTATTCTTAATTATAATTATTTTAACAACTAATTAACCATTTAATTATGATTGATTAGAGTAACTTATAGGAAGCCCAATTATGGCCTAATTAATTCAAAAGGCCGTATTTAAATATATAGTAAAAACAAAGAAATGCTTAAAAAATTAAATTAAACAAAATAAATTATTTATTAAATAAATAATAACCCGGAATGAACAGTACTCCGGTATGGTTAATTTATTGTTTAATATCAGAAACTTAAGGAAAAACAATTTTTTGAGATGTTTATCTTTAAGCTAAAATAATGGATATTTTTATATAAATTACTTTAATGCTTTTTTCTTCGGATTTTTTTGGAAAAATAGAAAAACTATATGAAATCCTTACTCAAGATCATAAGCTAAGAAGTGTTGGCTTTAATTTAAGACTAATTTTGATAATCTATAAAAATTTTAAAAACATATCCGCTTAGGACCACTTTCTGTGGAATCGCCCTGTATGTGCGTGGTGTCTCAATACAAGAACGAGAAACTCTCAGGGTATTAACTCAACCAAGCCATTCAACTGACCTCTATTCTTCTTTCCCACTGTTAAAGGTGTGAAAGTTGGTTTAAATGAAAAATATATTTCTCTATGTGGAACAATAGATTGTCTTTTTGGAGCAATAAATAAAACATAATTATTAATATATTAATTTATTATAGTTTCAAATATTTATAACTTTTCTGGAATCTCACTGGCATTAGGGGTTTGTTGGAGGGGAAGCTGTTGTACTGGCATTGGCTTTCTCCGCAATGCAGACTCTGACATCATTAACTATTTTTTCAGCATCCATGGCAAGAGTGGCTGTAAAAAAATGAGAAAAAAAAACAAAACGAAATAAAAGAATCATAACAAAAACATTTTATGCAAAAAAAGCCAAGTACGCATAAATGGCATTCCGTAGAAAGAATTGAGATAAAAGTAAAGCCAAGTTCTCCAATACAAATTTCAAAATGAAAGGTTCTTACTAATTTGGAAATGTTGTTGTAAACTTTGCTTTTCGCGTACTTGGCTTTTTTTACATGAAATATTTTTGTTATGATTTCACTTCTTTTTTAAAGGAATTGGATAATACTTAATTTTTAAAGTAGTAAAATATGCTTAAATTTTTGAGGTTTTTTAATTTTTTTCCATGGTTTTATCGTAGTTCCTATCAGCCTTCCAAAGCTCTAGCGTTTCTGGAAGTGGGTAATGTTACTTTTACATAACTTTACATTTATAGGGGAGGAGAGTAAATGAAAATATTGGTGTTTTTAAATTTCTCCATATAGTTTTATCATATTGTCTTTCAGAGGGCAGTGTTACTTTTACTTAACTTTACATTTATAGGGGAGGGAAGTAAATTAGAATTTTGGGGTGTTTTAATTTTTTTCTATAGTTTTATCATAGTTCCTATCAGTCTGTCAAAGCTCAACTCTCTAGCATTTCTGGAAGTGGGCAATGCTACTTTTACATAATTTTAAATGTATAGGGGAGGGGAGTAAATTAAAATTTTGGGGTTTTTTGATTTTTTCCTATAACTTTATCATAGTTACTATCGGTCTTCCAAAGCTCAGCTCTCTAGCATGTCTGGAAGTAGGCAATGTTACTTTTACTTAACTTTACATTTATAGGGGAAGGAAGTAAATTAGAATTTTGGGGTGTTTTAATTTTTTTCTATAGTTTTATCATAGTTCCTGTCAGTCTGTCAAAGCTCAACTCTCTAGCATTTCTGAAAGTGGGCAATGCTACTTTTACATAATTTTAAATGTATAGGGGAGGGGAGTAAATTAAAATTTTGGGGTTTTTTGATTTTTTCCTACAACTTTATCATAGTTACTATCGGTCTTCCAAAGCTCAGCTCTCTAGCATGTCTGGAAGTAGGCAATGTTACTTTTACTTAACTTTACATTTATAGGGGAGGGAAGTAAATTAGAATTTTGGGGTGTTTTAATTTTTTTCTATAGTTTTATCATAGTTCCTATCAGTCTTCCAAAGCTCAACTCTCTAGCATTTCTGGAAGTAGGCAATGCTACTTTTACATAACTATAAATGCATAGGGGAGGGGAGTAAATTACAATTTTGGGGTTTTTTAATTTTTTCCAAGGGTTTGGTCATAATTTCTATCAGTCTGCCAAATTTCAGCTTTGTAGTATGTCTGGAAGTACAGTAGAATATTGATGATACATGAGTGCGTCAGTGAGTGAGCGGCAATTTCGACGTTTTTTGAAATTTCGTAACTACTTTACTACTTTATGGAATTCCATGAAACTTGGAGTGGTTGTTAACTCTATGGAGGTCTACGACTGCGCAAAGTTTGAGATTCGTAGCTCATTCCGAAGTAGAGTTTTAGGTAGGTCAAATATCGGCTGAAATGTTTCAAGAAAAGATGGTTACGGCGCGCGAACTTGGCGAGGCACTGCCGTGCCCTCAGATATCAAAAGACCTCGTTGTTCTGGGTGTTGAGGTAGGTTTGTTGAAAATGAAATATTAAATCAATTCAAGAAAACTGCGTTACTCTAGCTGCTTTTGCCTTTGAGATATATACGATTTTTTTCTTTTCGAAAACTATGACAAACTTTGAAGTTACAATAAATTTTGTTAAAAATAAGGACCTTTTGCACGCACTCCTTTAGCTAACTTTAGCCTTTATAAATGCGACATTAAATGAGAGATGTCACGTGATAATTAGAAGCCCAATTTTGACCTTTTGCAGACATACTTTTTTATCCGTTATTTATCTGTCTGATTTTGTGTTCTGTAGGCAAAATTAATTAAAAAGTTCCGAAAACAAATAGGAAAAACTGAAAGAGCAATACCAGTGAAAAACCGCCAGGAAAATATAGAATTAGGTTTGTGTTTACCTGTGTACTTATTTTTTACGCACTTAACAAAACTTTGATGACTTTTGGTTACTTGGTGAGCACTGTTGCCAAACAACACATACGTACCAGTTTTTATTAAAAAATAATTTTCAATAACTGGCATAAAATTAAATCTGCGGATTGCCAAAGCATTTGTAGCTCTTGAAGTAATTCAACGATTATAAACACAGAGGATTGCCTATTAGCTCGAATCTTTCAGCGGTAGGCGGCGCCTTGCTTACGTCACTAGTGGACCTCTGGCGCGCTTCATTTAATACACATTGCAATCGTGAGTTTTTCCCGCTTTTTTCTGCTTATTTGCAAACAAATTTTTTATTTGCGCAATATAATTAATAATTTCATTCATTTAAAACAAATGATTTGATAAATCAAGAGTTTGCTTTGAGAGCTGAATTTTCCTACCCAGACGATATGTTGGAGTTTCTTTTTTAAATAGTTGAAAGTTTTAGAATAGAAGTAGGATTTTTTCTAAAAGTTTAATCAATTTAAATCATTAGATGTATAATGTATTGTTTTTGTTGCGGATATAATAAAATACACTTATATTATGTCGTAACAAAAAGGTATTTATTTGATATTACAGATCTAAAATTGCAATAGTTATTATATTATTATGTCAACAACCAGTCAGTTTTTGGAGAAAACAGCCAAATAAGATGTGTTTTTCAACTTCTTATGCTTTAAATCAATAGATTTTAAAAAAAAAAATTCATATAATTTACATTGTTTGTGTTATGAGTTGTTTTTATCCCACCCAGCGCCTGTTTTCGCTCCTTCTCCTGGCCTGTAACATGTTTCTGAAACTTCTATAAAGAGACTAAAAAAACTTAAGAAAAAAACTGAAACTAAACTTGAAGAAACTGTCTACAAAATAAACTTTCAAAAAATCAGTTTAATAAAAGAAGTACGTTTGCGGCATAATTACCAATTTTCTTCAATGTGATTAATTTAAAAAAATTAAATGTTTATATATATAAATATAATAATATAAAAGCAGTGGCGCACCCAGGAATAGGTCTTGGGGGGGGCGAGGTCTCTTGGGGGGGGGGGGCAAAGCCTCATGATGTTGAATTTTAAGCTATTTTTTGTGTTTTTCATGAAATATGTGGAAAATATGTAAAAAAATCCAAGGCTTGGGGAGGGACCTGGGTGCGCCCATGATAAAAGTATATATATTTATATTTCTACACTGAAAGAGGGAACACACTGCTTTTATTTCAACAATAAATTAATAATCACTTAATTCACATTTCTAAGGGTTTATTTACCTCCTAAATAGTCAACCACACCGTCAAATTAATGAAAAAACGCAAAAAAAACGAAGATAATAACGTCAAAAACACCTTAAAATCACACGAACTCTCAATCCAAACAAAGCAACTGGTCATAGAGTTAAATGGAAATTAGCAATCCTGTGTGTTTATAATCGTTGGAAGTAATTGAGGAGCTTGGGGCAAGAACGATATAAGCCACATCAGACAAGTTTTGAGAAAATCCGGTTTAAAGTTTTCATTTAAATCCTGAAATCTATTAAAACATTTTGAAGACTTGATAGGTAATTTTAAATGTTATTAGTTACTTAAACTTACCTGACATATTCAAAAATAGGCCATACCCACGCTCTAAAATATAGAAATCTGAAAATTGACTGAAATGTGGTTTATATCCTTATTGCCCCAAGCTCCTTAATTGTCTGGTATCAAAAATATTTTAAATTTACATTAAATGTTGACATAACGCTATATGCGCGGCAACACTGTTTCTAAATAAAACAACGCGTTATTAAACACAAGTAAGGTCAAACACTATCCTTTAGTAAAGCATAAGGTTTAAACCAGGTAACTGCGCATGCCTCAAATAAAAGATAAGATAAAAATTATTTGAGAGCACGGTAGTGTCTAAAAAGTGAATGAGCTACGAAACTCTCGTACATCTTCATATAGTTAACGACCCCTCCAAGTTTCATGGACTTTTATAAAGTAGTAAAGTAGTTACGAAATTTTAAAAAACATCGAAATTGCCACTCACTCATGTATAGATAATCAAAATTCTACTTTGCTTCAAGAAATGCTACAAAGCTGATAAAAATTATGACCAAACCCTTGGAAAAAATCAAAAAACCCCAAAATTCTAGTTTACAACATTCTAGAAACGCTAGACAGCTGAGCTTTGGCAGACTGATAGGGAATATGATAAAACTATAAAGTTTAAAAACCCCAAATTTTTAATTTGCTTTGCTTCCCTCACCTATAAATATAAAGTTATGTAAAAGTAACATTGCCCACTTCCAGAAACGCTAGAGAGCTGAGCTTTGGAAGGCCATTAGGAACTATGATAAAACTACAGAAAAAAATTTAAAAACACGACAATTTTAATTAACTTCCCTCCCCTTTAAATGTAAAGTTATGTAAAAGTTACATTGCCCACTGCAAGGAACGCTAGAGAGCTGAGCTTTAGAAGGCATATAGGAACTATGATAAAACCATAGGAAAAAAATTAAAAACTCTCAAAATTTTTAATAAGGCATTGCAAAAGTTTTGAACAATATTCCGCATATTTTACTACTTTAAAACTTAAATTTCATCCAAATCATTTCAAAAAGGAGTAAAATCATAAAAAAACATTTTATGTAAAAAAGCCAAATGATATTCTGTAAAAAAACTGAGATAAAAGTAAAGCCAATTTCTCCAATACTAATATCAAAATAAAAGGTTTTTACTAGTTTCGAGATGTTTTTCTAAACTTGGCTATTACGGCTGCAAATGACTCTTAGGCACAGTGCTAAATTGACCATAAAGAAGTTTGACTGTAATAGCAAAGTTTAAAAAACATTTCCAAACTAGTAAGAACCTTTCATTTTGAAATTTGTATTTACTTTTATCTCAATTCTTTTTACGGAATACCATTTTCACGTACTTGGCTTTTTTTACATCAAATATTTTTGATATGTTATGTTATTAATTTTGTCCATATATTCACTGGAGTCCCAAAAGAAAGCAGAGCAGCCAGAGGGGTATCCTTGTTAATAAAGAAAAATCTTAAGAATAAAATTACAGACTACGATTGCATTAGTGAAAACATACTTCGAGTGAACATGAAGATGCTTGGACATAATATAAGCATAATGGATGTCTACGCACCATCAGATGATGAAAGAGTGGCTACAAAACAGATGTTCTTTGACCAACTGGATGAGACTATCACCAAAATCGGTAATACCAGAGAAATAATTATGCTTGGCGATTTTAATACCCGAACTGGTAGACAAACCCACAGCAAAGTGATAGGACCATTTGGAGAGGAAGTAACAAATGATAATGGCTTAAGACTGATGCAATTGTGTGAAACCCACAACCTAAAAATAAATAATGGTTTTTTTAAACATAAGGATATTCATTGATATACCTTGGATCCAGCCAACAAGAAATCTTTGATTGATTATGCTATAGTTGGACAACACTTGCAATTAAAGTTGTATGATGTGCGCGCAGTTCGTGGTGTTACCTGTGGATCTGACCACCATCTGGTAAATGCAAAAATATTATTCCCTTTAAGAAAAACAAGAGAAAGAGGCGCGCTGTTGTATGGAGTAGAGACTTGTCGCGTAACAGAGGAATACAAGACAAAAATGGAAAGTGTCGAAATGGATGCAATAAGAAGATCAATGAGAATATCTAGATTAGATCACATAAGAAATGAGATCATAAAAGAAAAGGTGGGAATCGAGTGAAGCATAGCGGATGACATCACTAAAAGGCAACTGATATGCGGCCATGCACAGCGGATGAGCGGCGGAGGATTACCGGGACAGGTCCTAGAATGGCAACCAATAGGGCGCAGAAAGAGAGGATGGCCTAAACTGGAATGGCAACAGTCAATCCAAGGATCAATGAGTTTAAAAAATCTGACAGAAGATGATTGTCAGGATCGAAGGAGGTGGAGAGTGGGCGTCGGACAACGTAAAAAAACATTATAAAACGACATAGTAGTAGTATTAATCTCATCAAGTTATTAATCTAAATTTAAAAACCATGTTTCGCTAGCTGCTGTGGTTTTTAATTATGATTTTTGAAGATATTTTAACCTTTTTTCTATACCTTGAAAAGAAAGAAAAGAAGCATGTGTGTGTTTTTTAGCACTATATTTTATGCTTACCAGTACTTGTGACACCACATTGCGGGAGTTCGGATTTTACTGACTCAACATAAACCGTGGCTTCCACGAGATTTTGGAAAACTTCGGACAAAAAGTAAAATGTGTACCAATCGATCTGAATGGTCACTTTCCTGTAACATTTCACCTCGCCGACAAATCCTTTCTCTGCGCAACTGTACACTTCGTCTTCTATTGAACAATTTAATATGAATTAAAACTAAATATTAAGGTGCAGGGCCGGACTGGGTACGTGCACCGGCGGGAGAGCAGAGCCAAGGGTCCCGTAACTCCGTTTGGCACTACATGAAACTTTAATGCGCCGCGGGCAAAAATTAAAAAAAAAACTAATTTTTAGGTAAAATTTAAAAAAAAATTATATTTTTTTGTGAAAATTTTTAAAAAACTTTTATTACCTTTCTAGCCCGCGCACGGTGGTCAGCTTGTCGGTTCTGAACGATCGAAATTATTTTATGGTTTTAGTTTTGACAAATTGATGCTGAAAGTTAGGAAATGTCAAAATGTGCTTTTAATATAGGTACTGTGCATTCTGGAGATGGTACAGTCGCCTCCAAAAAAATGTCACATATCGATTTTTTCCTGTTAAGCAAAAAACTTGAAAACTTGATACTTTGAGAGTGTGTACGTAACTAGCTTATAGCTTTTTTTATTTAACATAGCTTTTTTATAAAAATTTAACTAATTTTATTAATCTTGTTATACTATGTATACATTTTTTACCGTGCACTGATATTCTTTATCGTAGTCTTTATATTCACTATTTTCATATAAATAGTTTAAAACGGATTGATTTTTATCCTGTGAAACCGGTGTTTTGTGCCAGATTTTAAATAAATTACGTCGGCCAATCCCATCCAGACTTTTTCAGTCCAATATATACAGGGTGTTATGGAATAAATAGTTTATATTTAAATGGGTTGTATATTAAACGTACCTGAGCTGAAAGAATATATTTTATTGAAAAAAAAATACTTAAAAATATTTTTACTGTGTTGCTATTTTTGACCTATTTATACGCCACTGTAAGTGTAATACATTATTTAAAGAAAAAAGTTCAAGTTAGGGTTAAATTAACTCACTATAGCTACCTAACGCAATTTATGCGACAATAAAGAACGAAAACAAAAGTCTGGATGTAGGCCTTGAACTTTTGTGAAATGATAGGGATATAGTCCTTCTTCATTTATAGCCTGCCATGTTATAAAATTTAAAATTTGGCCAAGTTGTGCAGTTAATCGGCGCGTAGAAATTTGAGGATTATCGAGTATTGCGTTAATAATTTGTTGCTCCAGAGCCAAAACCTCACCGCGTCTTACGCGACCTCGGTCTGCCGCATAAGGCAAAAACTCTCCATATTCACGCAACCGTTGCACAACACTAACTATTGTTTGTGCTGTCGGTGGGGGCTTATTATGATTATTATTACGAAAATGCTCAATGTACAATCTTCTAGCTTCCCTGGCATTTGAATTGGCCATCCCGTAGGCTATCACCATATTTGTGTATTCCTCGTTGGAACGCAGTATTCTGCCAGCCATTTCACGATTAAGGTATTGCAAAGTAAAACTATAGCTACCTATCACTTATTAATAAAAACTTAGTTTACATAAACACCTATTATCACTTATTGCTAAGAAATAGTACAGTAAGTAATTGTTTATAAAAACTGACACTGGCGAAAATTCACAGTTTAAAGTAATCAGAGCGAGCAGAAGAGTCTCACGACGTGATAAATACTAAACTAAAAAAAATTGTGCAAAATAGGTACTACCAGAAGGGTTTTGGGAAAATTCGGGGAGCAATAAAACTGATTGCCGACGCGTTGTCGCGCCACCGGGGATTATTATAGCCTATTCTTGGCGGTGTCTTCCAATTTTGGGAAATATCATTAGGCACGTACGTTAGTAAATAGGTACTTAAAATAAAAAAGGGCAATAAAAATCTGCATACTATTAGAAAGTTTTACATGAAGGTTTTGCGAAAAAAAAACAATTTCTCTACGACCGTGCATATATACCCACTTTCCCGCACGCATTTTAGTTTTGAAAGCATCACTTTCCCGCCCTAGTGCGGGAAAATCACTTTCCCGCACTAGTGCGGGAAAGTAAAACTATGCCAAGTTTGGAGTTATTCTATAGGTTTATACCTCAAAAGTCGTAACTATCGACTTGGTACAGTGTAGGGAATTTAGCAGATAGGCAATCTGATGAATTATAGCTCATTTCAAGTTTTTTATTTAATTTAAAAAAAAACAGAATAATGGATTTTTTAAATATTTCTGCATACCCCCCGTATAGTCATGTCATACAACAACTATCAAGCCAAGCTGTGACAGGTGCTTGGTCCAGTTTGCTATGGCAACCAAGTTATGTTATTGTTACTCAAACGTCAAAGCTAGTCAAAGAGCGTCTCTGAAGTGACAGAACTGCCTTTTATTTTGAATAAAATGGATTTTTCAATGGACTGTTCCGAAGATGGACTTCCGGAGTGCAATTTTGCAGGCTGCTGAAGATGTGAATGGTGAGCTGCTACCTGCCAAATCGAGACAAAGGTACGAAAAACAGTACAATCATTTCGTGACATGGTGTAAGGAGAAAGGGGTGAGAATCTACAAAGAAGAAGTCTTCTTGGCATACTTCCTAGACCTGAGCAAGGTCTTGAAATCGAATACCTTATGGTCACGCTATTCCATGGTGAAAAGCTTGGTTAAAATTAAGCAAAATCTGGACATAAGCAGATTCCACAAGCTAACATCGTTTCTTAAACAAAAAAATGTTGGTTTTCGAGCACAGAAGGCGCAAGTTTTCACCAAAGATGATATATCGCGGTTTATGTTAGCTCCTGATGAGATTTATTTGATGATTAAAGTGAATACCATTTTTGCTTTGGCTGGTGCTCTCCGCAGGGCGGAGCTTTTAAATATCACTCTGGATGACATACAGGATAAAGGAAGTCTGATCGTTGTTAAGATCTCTGACACTAAAAATCATTCCTCAAGATCCTTCGTTTTATCCGAAGAAATAAATAATGGATCTTTTTTGATGCTGTATAGAAAGTACGCAAATTTGAGACCTCCTACTACTCCGCACCGCCGGTTTTTCATTTATTATAAAAAAGGAAAATGTTCCAATCAGTGTGTAGGAGTGAACACTTTTGGAAAGATGCCATCAGAGATCGCTGCATATTTGCGCCTACCTAACCCAGAACGTTATACCGGCCATAGCTTCAGACGTTCTTTAGCAACATTCCTAGCAGATTCAGGTGAAGGCATAACAAACATAAAACGCCTTGGTGGGTGGAAGTCCACTGCTGTCGCTGAGGGGTATTTGGAAGATTCCGAGAAACAGAAAGAGAACATCTCGAGTAAGATTCTTTCATCTACCTATGACCTGCAATCGTTGCCAGCACCGTCATCGTCAACTGTAAGTGACCTGCAACTGCTGCCGTCAACGTCCACTGGAAGAGTCCTGCAGACCCAGACGCCATCTTTGCGCACTTTCGATTCTACAAGCGGCCACCAGATGCGAGAATTACCACCATCGAACTCCAGTACACCGGCAATTCTAAATAATCTTTAAACTGCAACAAATTGTGTTTTCAATATCACTATTACCAATAATAATAATTAGTATTTTATTTATGTTCAAATAAAATATTTTTTCAAAAGTAAATTTGTGGTATTGTAACATCGGTCGAAGAAAAAATAATGTTCCTAACTCATGCGGAAAGTGTCTTTCCCATCCTCGACTGCTTGCCCGAACTCCGCTCCGCGGGTCAACTGCAGTCGCGTGCGGGAAAGTATCACTTTCCACACTTGTTAGGAAAATAACTATATCTGAAACCATTCTGAAAGCAAAAGTAATATGATACATTTAAACTTAATTTTACAACACTGCAGTATTTTAAGCCCTTTTCATGTGTCGTATAAAGATCTTCAAATTCGAAAAAAAATAAACATACAATACCCTTTAAAAATTGCCTTTTAAACATGACCTACATTTAAAGAACAGTGGTGCACCGTATATAGTATCATTTTTTTAAATAATCCATATCTCCCCTTTTATTTAACAAAATTTTTTAAATTATTTTTTACCTTATCTAGAAGGTCTCTTCTACATCTTGTTTAAATATAAACTATTTATTCCATAACACCCTTTATAATACATATTTGAAAAATGATAATAAATCAATACACAACTTTTATCTAAATTTTTTAACAAGCAAATTCAAATTTTGCAAATGGTTTATTAGTAAAAATTAAAGACACTAACCCATATTTTAAATATACGTGAAGAAATCACCATATAATCTCTGGTTTACCAACTTGGAGCACTTTTGAAAATCGCCTTTCCGCGCGGAATATGTGCGGATCATTATGCAGGCTATCAAACGGCCTATGACTTGTTGTCGTAACAAGTGACGAGTTAGTTGATCGATTTTCTGCATTGGGGTCTACTAATAAGGTAATTGGGCACTTTTTTAAGACTTAGTAGTTATGATAGAAAATAGTTCGATATTGAGGTTTCGATCGTCTAAATTAGACAGGCTGACCTCCGTGCGACCGACGGTGCGGTTATTTGTCATTTGATGTGCAAGACTATTAAAATCGAGATATTTATTTGGGGAAGATATTTTTTATTTTTTTTGTCTACAGAAAAACTTTGTCTGCAGTGTTAATACTTTGTTTGTCGTTTTAGCTCACACATATACTATACTATAGTAGTGTGAGCTATGCTGATCCTAATTTTTTCGAGAAAAAAAAGTTGTTCCGATTTCAATAATATATCTTTGCGTTTCAGATGATTTTAAAAATTTTTGTAGCGCCGTCTGTCTGTATGTCTGTATGTCTGTATGTCTGTATGTCTGTATGTCTGTATGTCTGTATGTCTGTATGTCTGTATGTCTGTATGTCTGTATGTCTGTATGTCTGTATGTCTGTATGTCTGTATGTCTGTATGTCTGTATGTCTGTATGTCTGTATGTCTGTATGTCTGTATGTCTGTATGTCTGTATGTCTGTATGTCTGTATGTCTGTATGTCTGTATGTCTGTATGTCTGTATGTCTGTATGTCTGTATGTCTGTATGTCTGTATGTCTGTATGTCTGTATGTCTGTATGTCTGTATGTCTGTATGTCTGTATGTCTGTATGTCTGTATGTCTGTATGTCTGTATGTCTGTATGTCTGTATGTCTGTATGTCTGTATGTCTGTATGTCTGTATGTCTGTATGTCTGTATGTCTGTATGTCTGTATGTCTGTATGTCTGTATGTCTGTATGTCTGTATGTCTGTATGTCTGTATGTCTGTATGTCTGTATGTCTGTATGTCTGTATGTCTGTATGTCTGTATGTCTGTATGTCTGTATGTCTGTATGTCTGTCTATAACGACCAACGCGCATAACTCAAAAACCGCTTGGCGATTTCAATGGAATTTGGTACCTAGGCTGGGTCTTGGGTCGAGATGGTCCAATTCCTTGAAGAAACCCTTAAAATTAACAGAACATGGGTACCGGTTCTTAAAAACACTAAACGGCTCGCTTACAACTACAAAACTGAATCTCGGGAAAGTGACCAATCACCAACCAGCTCTGAAATACGCCCCGCCCACCAGAGCGTATATAACCTACGCCCGCGACAAACTAACCACCAGTCTTCGAGAAGCCGACAAACAGTCAACATCTCCTGAAGATGCCATCCACTCGAGATGGCGAAACGTGGAGAACGAATTTTCAACGACGACGGCCGAACAGCCCGAAAGCACACCCACCATCACCTAATAGGTGTTGACAGTTAACTGTTTCGTCCTTATGGGACTCCTCAGAACACTGCTTGGTCAATGTGACACCCTTGCGAAGTTAATTAACCGGTTTTGTCTCTAATCAAATATAAATAGTAAGAAAATCCTCGCAGGAAGCGTCATCGAGATACGAGAGAAACTAGAACAAGAGCAGGCGAAAATAAACTGCTATACATATCGATCAATGAAAAGATCGATTGCAAAGAAAAAGAAACCATCCGTGACCTACGACAGGTCTTCTCCAGGGTCTTCTGTCTTTCAGGCCAGAGTAATGCTGATTAGCGTTTTTACCAAATAATACCAATAAACGTGTAATTAAGTCGTGGCTAATCGGGTAAAAAGGGGTTTTTGTTTCTCTCATATGTTTCCGTGGGTTGCTTGAAAGCGGCGCGACAAAAAATTTCAAAATCATCTGAAACGAAAAGATATATAAAATTTTATGAAATCTGAGCTAATTTTTTTTTCTCGAAAAAATTAGGATAACCATAGCTCACACTACTATTATAGTAGTGGTGTGAGCTAATAGTTTGCTATAGATTTACTCTATTACACGGCGCTTTTCATGTCTCTCTTTAAGTTACTTAGTAGTGCGTAAGTCATTTTAAACAACACGTGTTCCAGTCTCTATCTTTCATGGTTATATTTACCAAGTATTGGAATTTCCTTGAGAGTGTCATTAATAGTTCTAATTTCGTCGAAAACCTCATTAATTACTTCAGCAACCCTGACTCCCAGGCATGATCTAACATCGTCAAGAATTTGAGCGGGTAAGTCGGATATTTCTTCTTGGCTAGAGTCAACGCAATCAGCCACATCGAGTCCTAAAAATTACAAACATGTTCATAAAAGCCTCTAAGATTTACGCGATCAAAAGTTTTTATTTAGCAAAATAATTCTGTGGTAGAAAGTCAAAAGGGGGTAACTCAAATGTAGCAAAGCAAAGCCCCCCTTTTGACCTACCACAGAATTATTACGTAGTTTCTTAGACTTGACTTTTTTTGCAAACATTATTATATTTTCTTTACCATTTTCTTTCGCCTCAGCAACGAGTGTATCGATCTGCTTATTAAAGGATTTAGCAGCATTCTGTAGTTGCTCTGTTGCAACCTTTTCTGCAAGCACGGCATTTTCTTCAATGGTATCAATAAGTGCCATGAATCTGTTCACAGCCAGAGGGACGTCAATTCTGATAACTCTTTTCAGAAACCCTAAAAGCTCTTTGGCTCTTTCTGCCTCTGTTTTGTACAGAGCAACGCTATTAACCTAATTAAAATTTTAGAGTGTCAAAAAAATTCGTCAGAGTTTGACAAACCATACTAGGTTGTCATCGTGCGTGGAATCAAGAAGGCTGAATATACAAAGTGAGGTGCACTCAATGTCACATGCCTGTTTGTGATACAATATTGTGTAATACGTCAAAATTTTCAGAAAACATTGTACAATACGAATTTCAGCAAATGGTGCAGAACCACTCAACACCAGTGGCGTAGTGCTGGGGGGGGTTTAGGGGTTAACACCCCCCCCCATGAGGCAAATATAGAACTAAGTGCTAGGTGCCTACCCTCTCATATTCCATAGACATGCGTACATGTCTAGTGTCTATTACCTACAACCGAATCATTTGATTCGTAGGGTAAACTGCCCGGTTAGCCGTCCACCACCAGTTTTCGTCCGTTTTGATCCTTTTTGCCATAAAATAAGAAAACGAACTATGTGTGGCCTAATTTAAGTGGGTGTATTTGTTCGTTGGTCCTCTCCCCACCAATTGGTGAAAATGGATTAAAATCGCGCCAAAAACAACGTCAGTGCAACTTTTTCTTTAAGAGCATACACACGATCTCAAAGCTTGCTCAATAAATCTTCATTTTTGATTAGTGGAGGTGCCTGCGGGAAATAGCATATAAGTTAGTGCTTTAGTGTCGGCCCATGTCCCAGCAATTCTAGAACCAAATGGGATATTAAGATCTGATGGTAAAAGAGCAGATGGTCTTTCTCTTGTACCATGGTCCAGAGGAAAACCAATTGTGTGGGACGCGACTTGCTCAGATACTTTGGCAGCATCTTATCTAAATTTGACATCTAGAAGAGCTGGAGAGGCTGCTAAACATTCGGAACAAATCAAAATTAAAAAGTATTCAGAAATTCCTTCAAATTATTTATTTGTTCCTTTTTGTGTGGAAACTTTTGGTCCGTGGGGGGAAAAAGCTAAATCATTTGTGAAAGAACTGGGTGCTAAAATTTATGCTTCTACCTACGAGCCTAGGTCCACCTATTTTTTAAAACAGAGAATAAGCCTTGCCATTCAGAGGGGCAATGCCGCCTCTGTTTTAGGTACCCTTCCGGACCTGCATCCTTTGGACGAGGTCTTTTATCTTTGAAAGGTTCGTTTTATTTTATTTATTTACTTAAATTAGTTTTATAAGTTTGTTCGTAATTTATACAGTAAAATGACAGTTATTTTTAAAAATATGTTCATATGATTAACTTTAGAAATTAATTAATTATATATAAATATTTTATGTTTTTTAGTTAGATTAAGATTTTCTAAATCCAAAAATATATCTTTTAAATAAAATTATTAACAATTTGTTTAAAAAAATGGGGGGTCGGCTAACTAGAATAATGAAAAGGCAAATTGAATTATTCGACCGGGTGGTCGAAAACTGGGTTTTTAAGGTTTTGCCTTTGGTTCTCTCTTATTTTGTATTTATTTAAGTTAGATCAATTTTAAGAGACATAGAAGAAAGTTTTTATTATCTACAATCTATGCCCCAGTTCCCGACCGCCTTTTTTAAAATATATCTTATCTATATATATAATCTCAAATTTTTGGGGGTCGAAATACTGGTATTATTTGAACTCTTGAAATCTGACTGGTCGAGAAACTGGGTTGCCTTGACCATACTAATTATTTTATTATTTTTTATGGTCGAAATATAGGTTTTCTCGATCTTCTTTAAGAGGATGATCCCAAACGATAAATATGTATGCTTTGCTCTAAAAAGATGATGCGTGAATGTTATAACAGGTTATGATTTGTCTGAGCAATAGAACTCCAGTAAAGTAAAGTTTTATCATATACCTACAAATGTACCTACCTGTATTAAACACACAAAATAAAAATTACTTTAATTACATAGGCATTTTATTATATATTAAGGAAATTTTATGAATATTGATGTACTTAAAGTGCCTACCTTGTTTTAGTGTACTTGAAGTACGTACCTCACAAGATCAAGTACAATTTGTACATTGTTATAAATAGTTTAAGTAACAAGAGTTTATATGTAAGTACTGTTCATTTAGTTGTACTTTAAATAAAGTACTTAAAGTTTACCCTTTTTAGCAATTTTTAACAAAAATTTGTCCTTTATAGTGAGGGGAATTTTTTGAGCAGAATTGCCAAAAAAGGATATTTTCACTTCTGTTTCGGGTACGAGCGGGTGGGAGTACTGCATTTGCATACGGCAAGGCTATTCTTCTCTAGAAACGACGCTTAGTGTTTTATCTGCTATTTTTATTAAAAATCATCTGTTTTTAAATTTTAGTCCCTAGTTTGAACGGTTGCTCTTAAATCACGGCAAACATGTGCTTTCAAATTGCCAGTTTTCGACCAGGAGTGGGCGATAAATACCAATGTCTCGTCCACTAAGGGTCGAATAATACCCGGTTCTCGACATTCACACACCTATGTTTCGTCGCCACGGGCCCGTTTTTCGACCTAGGAAAACCCCAGTTTTAGACCGGTCGAAATCTGGATATTTTTGGACGAAACCAGGTCGAAAACAAGGAAGGTGACAATTTTTGCTTTTTAATTCTCTAGAAATTCCAGCTTTACAGAGTTGTACCTAAAATGAAGTTTTTTTCGTTTTTAAAGCATTAAGGAATGGTAATTATTCAATTTCAAGAATATAATCCTTTCAGGAGATAAAGATTTAGGGCTTTAAACTTGACATTTTCACTAATTGGACGAAAACCGGGCCTTCTACCCTATACCTTCGTGCAATCTCGGCACATAGCTGCCGGCAAGGGTCAACAGGTCAGCTCTGCCTAGCTAAACCGGTATAATACGGTATTTGATTTATTTCTAAAACAAAAAAAACGCGATTAAGGCTTTTAAAATTCGTAAATACATAGTGCCTAACGGTAAAAATAAATTTGGAAATAACTTTTTAAATATTTTTAGTAGATTTTTTACATTAGTATAAAAATCGCATTTTTCGATTTTTTTTAAATACGGAGGTTTTGCTAAGCAGGGCAGAGGTGTGCGATCAGGCAAATCAGGTGTTTGGGTGGCGTATGTGGTTATAAAGCCACTTTTAAATTAGTTGGTTTCTGATAATCTTTTGATGAAAAATGGCAAAGCGATCAAATCAAAACTCACTGCTAAATTATGTTTGGAAAAAGAATAGAAGAGAAGAGCTGAAGAAAATGAAGAGCAATGAACCTTTGCAAATATTTACAAAAATCATCAATTGATCTAAGCGAAGCAATAAATCATGCTGGAATTCTGAAAGATCAATTGGAATCTGAACGTCACAATGTAGATAACGTCTTTTCTGCAATTTTCAAATGTGCTAGCGAGAAAGCCGCAAGTTTTGACTTCGATGTAAAAATGCCAAGAATTGTTGGCCGACTCGACCTAACGTAGAAACCGCAGCCTTCGTAAACTAACGAGCCACGAACCAGAAAAGGCAACATCGCAAATTGGCCGGCTGGTGGGCCGATATATACATGGGAGATATAAACATCTGTTATTTGTTTTGATTGTAATTTGGCGATTTTGTATTTTTTTTTGTAAAAACTAATAAACTGTGTTTAGGCGTGTTACATTTAATTTTCAAAACAAACAAAACATTTGGAAATAAATATCAGTGGCCATTAATCATGTTAAAAAATATGTAACAAAACCTAGAATAAACAGAAGAGAAATTACTTTTAAACAATTTGTGAGAACAACCCTAAAGTTCGATTCATAGTACCGTGAAGTAAGCAGTATGAAGTGAGCAGTAAGAAATAAAAATGGTTCCTTTCTTACTGCTAAGTTATTACTGTCAAGTTTGAACAACAGGATGTTTGTGGGATAGTTTCTTATGTCTGACTGCTTACTTTACAGAACTATGAATCTAGTTTAAGTGATAACATGTTAATTTAAACTTTAAATGAACTTACCTATTAACTATCTATTCTATTTAGCCTTCGTCAATCCATCTTTGGCCAAGTTCTCCAGTTTACAATACATTTGTTCCATCAATCGTCTTTTTGTCTGATATGACCGGCAAATTTCCATTTTAATTTTGCACTTCTGATCTGACATCCCTTACTTTTGTTTTATTTCTTATCAATTCATTCCTTTTTCTACCTGTTAGCTTTACATGTAACATTTGTCTTTCCATTGATTTTTGGGCTTTTGTTACCTTATCCATGTTTGATTTTGTAAGTGTCCAGGTCTGGGATTCATAGGTAAGTACAGGAAGGATACATTGGTTATACACTTCCGTTTTGAGGTACTGAGGATATTTTTTATTTCTTAATATGTTGCCTAATTTACCGAATGCTGCCCAGGCCAATCTTACTCGTCTCTTGATTTCAGCTGTTTGCTTTTCTTTTTTCAGTTTAATAATTTGTCCCAGGTCCTATATATTCCTCTACTTGTTTTGTTTTCTTTTAGATTGATTGATTGATATTATCAGCATATCTTGGTGGTTCAGAGTTATCCGTTTACTTTGATGCCTATTTCTTCCCAATCTAAGCTTTTAAAAACATCTTCTAGGGCCTGGTTAAATAATTTAAGGAATATTGTGTCACCCTTACACCTCTTCTTATGCGGATTGGCTTGGTTCCTCTGTGGATTTTGATTAATGTTGTTGCTTCACTATATATTGGCTATTAAGTCTGTATATATGTGATCTATTCGGCTATTAATTAAAGATTTTTACTGCCCAGTGCCCAATGCTATCGAAAGCTTTTTCGAAGTCTATAAACGCAATATATATTTATATATATTTCCATACCCTCCCTTTCTTCAATTTTTTTTTGCCTGTCGTCAGGATTTTCTCTTACTGGAGGTTTGGGGTTTGACATATACTCGGGTTGAGATTCAAATAGTCGAGGTATTGCCCCATTGTTTAACTTAGGGAATGTTAGTGGCACCTCCTTTTGTACTCCCTCTTTATCCCTAATTATCTCGGTTCTAACAACGTCACGTATGTCAAAATGTTTCCAATAAACCACTGAAGATGCAGTCACAACATAATCTTCTCTCATCTCTGTGTATGGCCTGAAGCCAAGCATTTTTTAGGTCATTTTCTTTTGGGAAGCTAAAGGTTGTTTCGTGACCCTCTTCATTAATCATAGATGCATCGTTACTTTTGCAACCGGGTACCCAACACTTTCGCGGCATGTTTAAAATTTAAAAAGAAAAACAGACCAAAAATTCCAAACAAAAACAAACATCTAACCTCACTTATTACCGGTGTACAAAAGGTCTTTTTTACACAGCTTTTATTAAGTAGGTAATATAATTTTAAGTTCACCACACATCTCACTAAAACCAGAACAGTTGTTTTATTTGGTAACGCGATTTGAAATATACTAAAAGTTAAAAAAAAACATTATCTGCGCGGAAACGGCCAGTAACTAGCGTGGTGGGCGAGGCACGTGGACGAAAATGACGGCCTCCACGCTGTGTTGCCGTTTCTTCTGGTTCGTGGCTCGTTAGTTTACGAAGGCTGCGTAGAAACCGATTCTGTGGAACAGTATTACAAATTAACTGCTTTCATTCCTTTTCTTGATTCGTTTATCAATTACTTGCAAAGCAGATTTGTAAAACAATAATATTTTGAATAGTTTTTCGATTTTAACAAAATCTAATCAAGAATGTTGTTTCTAGAACAGATGTCGTTCTTGTATCATATATTATATGAACAAGACTTGGTTGGTAGACCTACAAGAAACAGTTCTAGCTGAAGTTGTAATGTGGCAGAGAAAATTAAAGGGCAATGAAGAACTGCAGAATCTCACAGCACTGGAATTATTAAAAAGGGGCAATAACACATTTTTCCCCATGTCATCGAAGAAATAATATGTTCTCTGAGAACAACTTAGATCTTTTTCCACTCTAACTAGACTCAAAAGCTATGAGTGGTCTACCTGTGGCCAAGAGAGTTTTAATGGGTTGGCTCTTTTAAATATTTAGCCAGAAGTCACACCACCAACGGAAACTATTGCAGAACACTTTGTATCATAGAAGAAGAGGCCGACTGTTGCCCATTGAGTTAAATTTTTGTTTTTTAACACATGGCATATTTTAAAAATTAAGATTAAGATTATAATATTACTGTTAATAAAATTGTTCAAAAATCCTTGTATAAAGTTTTTGATACATGCATTCATTCATACATTTAAAACGCCCTCCATTGGACCGCTGGCGCTACGCTACTGCTCTGCACCCCTTCCAAAAAATAAAATTCATTATTTCTCAGAATTTTCGAACATAACAATCTACGCCCCATAGGGGGGGGGGGGGTCAGCCACACCCCCAAATTCACTCAAATTAGTTCTAAAAACGTAATTTTTTTCATTTCTGTAAAAAACACCAGCTAAGGGCTTTAATTTGATGTATCGCTTATCTATATCGCCCTAAAAATAACATTACTATAAGTTGTCGAATTAGGGGTAGTTTTTTAAAAGTAAAGTGATTTTTTTAATTAAACATTTGTTCTCAGAAACCCTAAGTTTTTTCAAAAACCAACCTTGTAGAGATTAAAACTGCTTACAAAAAATTTATAACTTAGCTTCCTAGTTTAAATTTGTCGCTGTCCAGGAGAGCTCCAGTTTGTGACTAGAAAAAATCCATGTTTTTGTAATTTAAAACGCAGATTTTTGGAGAACCACCATGAGATACGTCAAAATTGGTTATAAATTTTTTTATAGCACGTAAAATTTCCAATCTACTGATGTATGACATAGCTACCTAGCTATATTAACACAACGAAGTTTGCAGTCAATCTTTGGCACGACAGAAGCCTCCGGATCCAAAACAAATAGGTGCGTCTTTTAGCCAGATCAATTTTCTTTCGAAATGTGTACCTAGAAGCTATATAGCTTATATCTGTATAGCTGTCTTTAAAATTTTCATGCGCGGTGACAACCACGCGACACTTCATCATATGCCAAGTGCTGCGTAGGTATACTTTTGAAGGCCACGGCGGATCGTTTGAGGACCTACTGGTTGGATACTAACCATTTAGGCGCACACCTGTTGGGCGCTATCAATTTGAGCGCCGATCATTTGGACGATGGCCATTAAGGTGCTGATCGCTTGGGCAATAGCCGTACACAACAAAAAATAATAACGCCTTGACATCTACTTTTTTTGTAGCGACTCTTTGGACGCCTGCTGTTTTGGCGTCGATCATTTGGTTTTGTTAAGGACACTTACTATTTAGGCGCAGACTATTTCGGCTCCAATCGTTTGGACGCTGGACGTTTGGGCAATAGCCGTAAACAGCAAAAAATTATAGAACCTTAACACCCACTTTTTTTGGGACGACTGTTTGGACATCTGCTGTTTTGGTGATGATTGGCGCCTAAATGCTAAGTGTCCTCAACCAAACCAAAACACAGGCGCCCAAACAATCTTCGGCTGTTATTGTCCAAACCACGCATGAATAATACGTATACAGGGTGTCCCAGATAAAAGCAACTACATGGGGATTTCGGAAACGATAAGAGATGCGAGTTTGTTTAAAGTAGAAAAAAGTTGCGCTATGCTAAGCCCAATCAATTATATTATACAAAAAATATCGAGCAAAAACTAAAAATTGTGTTTTTTGAAAAATTGAAATATCGCCGCCATCTTGCAAACAAATTTAATGAAATTTGGTAGTTTTGTATAGGCAACTACGACCAATCGAATGACGTTAACAAATTTTTTTCTAGACCTATTTTTTTTGAAACCATAGTCAACTTTGTTATTTCTTATGACTCCCATATTGAATTTATACGTCAATAAATAGAGCATTAAAAGAGCTTTTCAACCATGTATAATAAAGCCTATTTTTGAATGACGGAAAATGTGAATTTATCTAAAAAACTGTTTTTCACTTGGTTGGCTGTGAAACAAAGGCCGTAGTTGCGTTTATTGTCATACCTACGTAACTATCTGTCAAAATTCTGTCATTTATTTGATTTATCTTTTGGAGTTTTGAATTTTCTAAATTACTTAAGTTAATGTTATATTTTGTGTAATAAGAATGCTGGAAGAGCTCGAGATATGTACTTTCAGAGATATCCAGAAAGACGACAACCAGGTTTGTCAATCTTCAGAATACTTAGAAATAATTTAATTGAATATGGTTCCTTTAAAAAACAAAATCGCAATTGACAACCTGATGAAAATATTGAAGCTCTGGTTTTTACAAATTGTCATTGTCAATACTTGCATGTCCCTTCGTGAACTGGAAAATAGTGAAAAGTTTGCAATTGGTTCATACAAAAATCGCAAGAAAACTCTTAATTTCCGGTAAAGGTTCTGTGGTCCGATGAAAGCAGGTTTACAAACTGCGGGGTGTTTAACAGACATAACTACTTGTACTGGGCCGATGAAAATCCGTTCTTAAATCGTGAGGTGCACCATTAAGTTAGGTGGGGTTTGAATGTATAGCTAGGAGTCATAAAAGGACACGTGCTATTTAATATTTTTTATAATAATTTGACGGCCCCTCGATATCGAGAAATTCTACAAAATTACGTTGACCAAATTTTAGAAAATTTGCCTCTTCAAGATGTAGCAAACATGTGGTTCCAGCAAGATAGAGCACCTCCACATAATGCAAGAATCATAACCGACCATTTGAATCAACAACATGGAAATAACTGGATCGGAAATCGAGGTCCAGTTGCCTGGCCTGCACGTTCGCCGGACCTTACGCCTGTTGATTTTTGTATTTGGGGATACTTAAGTTTATTGTACTACTTATAATACGATAGAAGAACTTGAGGTAGCCATTGTTCAAGCCATAGAAGAAATTCCTGAACAAATGGCTAAAGATGCATGCATGTCTCTAATTCATCGATGCAGGATTTGCATGAATAACAACGGTGGAATTTTTTGCTTATTTAATTCAATGCTTTGTTATCGGTTTTTAGTTTTATTTTAAATTAAATAATAAATGCAAACCTTTGTTTCAGAAACAAAAGATAGATTTTATGAAATTGTATTATTTCTTAGCCAGAGAAAAATTAAAAAATAAGGGCCTTAAAGATTTGCATATAAATCAAATAAATGGAAAAGTAGGTATGATAACAAACACAACTGCGGCATTTGTTTCACAGCCAACTATGTGAAATACTATTTTTTAATAAATTCACATTCCGTTCCGTTATCCAAAGGCTTATTATACACGGTGGAAACGCTCCTTTTATGCTTTATTTATTGAAGTATAAATCCAATATTGCGGTCATAAGAAATAACAAAGTTGGCTATGGTTTCAAAAAAACTAGAAGGCCTAGAAAAAAATTGTTAACTTCATTCAATTGGCCATAGTTGCTTATACAAAACTACCAAATTTCATTAAATTTGTTTGCAAGATGGCGGCGATATTTCAATTTTTCAAAAAACACAATTTTTAGTTTTTGCTCGATATTTTAAAAACCCCTGTAGATATTTTTAATTTTGATACGGCATCTGATTGGGCTTAGAATAGCGCAACTTTTTTTTTCATTTAAACAAACTCGTATCTCTTACCGTTTCCGAAATTCCCATGTAGTTGCTTTTATTTGGGACACCCTGTATGAGCTAAATAGCCTTTAAGCACATCGTTCGAAAGCAAATTGATCTGGCTATAAGATGTACTTATTTGTTTTGGCCTCAGATACTTCCGTCATGCCCAAAATTCGCAGCAAACAAAAACATTTTCTTTGTGTTAAAAAAAATGCAAGTATAAGTGCTGCTCTTCGTCGTTTTAAAATAGCTATGTAGCTATAGAAATAAAATTTCGGACTTCCATTGTCTATTTATTTTAAAACACGACGTTTCGGTTAGTAAGTATCTCTAACCGTTATCAAGTGTAAACAGTTTACACTTGATAACGGTTAGAGATACTTACTAACCGAAACGTCGTGTTTTAAAAGAAATAAAGACAATGGAAGTCCGAAATTTTATTTCTACACAATCATTGTCTACGAGTTTCAAACTATGTAGCTATGTCATACATCAGTCAGTTGGAAATTTCACGAGCTCTAAAAAATGTAATTACGAATTTTAAGTGTGTTTTTTGCAGAAATTAAAAAAAAATAATAAAATATGTTCGAAAACGCTAAAAAATAGTGGATTAAAACCAGTAGCGGCGCGTGATAAAAAGCTTTGGGGGTGCACAACAAAAAAAATTGCGGCGGAGGCGAAAATCTTTTTTGAGAGCCACGCTAACTTTTTGGGCCTTCGAGTGGGCCGTAATATCATATAATTTAAAGCAAATAATTAAAAAATGAGATATTTATTTAGATATTAGTTACCTACCAATTATTATTGTTTTTATAAATAATAATAAATTATCACACCTAGTTTATTTTCTTTTTGAATGGCAAAGATGAAAATTTAATTGTCTTTAAATAGTGCTCGCTAATGCTATCAGAATTAGAAACTTCCGCCATTGTCTTAAATGCCAAATCGTCGAAATCAAAACAAACCGCCCACGCCCGACTGATAATGACAATAAGTTGTCTAAGCACTAGTGGTGTGCAAATACTATCTACTCGATACTTTAATAATATCTGATACATGGACGGATTCGAAGTAATCGAATCCTTCGACGCCAAATACCCGTTACTCGAATCCCGAATGGGACCGAAGCCGAAGTGTTACTTTCGTATCAATCATATCGGCAAGTACTTGTAATCATTTGGACCGATATTTATTTACTTAAATATTTGATTATTTGATTCAGTAGCTGTTCATGTGTTATGTCTAGCTGCTTATCTGGCGCAGTGTTGCCAGGCTCAGAAATGTATTTTCCCCAGAATGTATTTGAAAAGTTGCCAGATTTTGAACAAAATTCCCCAGATTAATATATCTACATTTCGTAATAAAAAAAAATTGTGTGTGCTTAAGAACACACGGCAGAAGTGTAAACTTCAACAAGGCGAAATTAATAAAATTGGCCCATAACATATTCTGCAAAGCGGACCGAACCGAACTCTTCTGTGTACTGGCCTTCATCTGCATCATCATATCACTAGCTGAATATTTCTCACAGTTAGTCGACTCGAGCTGATTTCACACGAATGAGCGTTACATAGCCGAGCCTGACGGCTGAGTTAAATTCACTTATGCGCTTAAAGAAGTTTACACTTCAAAACATGTAAAACATCAATATTTTTATTTTTTGCATACTTAGTACTTAAAATTTCAACTGTATTCAGTATTTATTGGATTTACCGATAATATTTAATGATTACTTAGTACCGAATACAAAATATCTGATACTCGAATAGGAAGTATCAGTATCTACTCGATACTTGGAAAAGTAATCGTTGCACACACAACTACTAAGCGCACGAATTAAAAGTGCCTGTGATCTGCTCTAACATGCAACGCGAACCGATGACGCAGGGGTCATCACGGGGGTGCGGGCGGCATCGAGGCTGGTTTTTGTAAACGCGCTGTGCCGAAGGAAGGTTCAGATTCTATGTACTTTAAAATTCTATTGGGACATGTCGTCCTCTCTTTCTATATTTCGTAATTAGCATGCGACATATCATCTAGGGTGCATAGAATTTGGTTCCAGTAAATAAAAGCGTTGTGTGATGGAGAGTTTGAACACGAATACAAACACATACATACCAGGTATTAATTCATAGATTATATTCCAGTCTTTAGTGAATTTCTTTTGGGGTAATTATGAATTAAATTAAGGAATGATCAAAGTTTAATATTTTTTAAAGTAAAATTTGGGAGTGCACTTATGGAGAAACCGCCACTGAATAAAACAAACCAAAGTAAATCTAACCTGAGTTTTCAGTTTAAGAAAAAACGCCACCGCCCCACCCTATTGTATGTAGTGCAGAGTGTTTCTGCACCATTTTCCACCAAAGAAATTTGTGGTCTACGATTTTTTACCTAATTATTTTTCACACAATAAAAATAAAAATATCGGACTTCCATTGTCTTTATTTATTTTAAACACGACGTTTCGGTTAGTAAGTATCTCTAACCTTTTCAAGCGTAAACTAAACAATCTAGTCTATATACTTATACTACTTCGTGTGCAGTCAGGTGTGACGGTCCGCCCCATTTTTAATCCTAAAACGCCTGTTTTCCTTAAGGAGTGGTTTTCATATGTTTGGTATGTTCGTGCTTGGTTGACTGAAACTTCTTTATTCTGCATAATAAATGCAGCTTCAATAAACTTTCGTTTTCGCCATGCTACTACTACTACTTATGCAAAACTCCGTTGGGTATTATTAATATTCCATGTGTTTAAGGGATTTCAGAAAACATAAGTCGAATAGCCAAGCACTATAATATAAAAATAGTATTTTCGTCGGGAAATACGATATAATATTAAAAATAATTTTGTAACTAAAACAAAACCAGAAAATCCCTCAAATAATAAGGAATGTATTTACCAAATCAGTGTGGTAAATCATATGTAGTTGAAACGAAACGCCCTCTTCAGGTTAGAGTAAATGAACATCTAAAAAGTATCCAATTAGGGGATACGGTTTAGCAGATCATGCATAATGATTATGCATGGTCAAATGATCACAGGATTCAGTGGTCAGAAGCTAAAGTTTTGCATAAGGAGTCGCATTGGCAAAAACGAAATGTAATTGAAGCTGCGTTTTTATTGCAGAATAAAGAAGTTTTCAGTCAACCAAGCACGGACATACCAAACATATGGACCGCTCCTTAAGGAAAACAGGCGTCTTAGGATAGATTGTTTAGTTTACACTTGAAAACGGTTAGATATACTTACTAACCGAAATGTCGTGTTTAAAATAAATAAAGACAGTGGAAGTCCGAAATTTTGTTTCCACTCAATTATTGTCCACGAGTTTTAAACAAAGAGTATAACACAATATTGTATTGCAAATAGGCAAGAGGGAACTAAAAACGGCCTATTTGAGACCTGACTAAAATCTATTATTGAGGCTTTTAGAGATATATTTCTTAGTATTTAACAGTAGACGCTTATTGGAATAAAACCTGACCTTATTTTAAAATCGACCCTACAGTGACAGATTTACATATAAAAAGCAGCTGCTCTCTTTCAAAATTCGCTTTGTGTATTTAAAAACCGGATGTCGGTACTTATTAAATTAAAGTAAGCGTCTTTATTATTAAATTTGGCTTTGGTATGTCAATTTTGAGAGGTCAGCTGTTAGTTTTCTGTGTAAATGTGTCAAAATAAAGTCAGGTTTTATTCCAATAAGTTCCTAGTGATGGAAGATTTCGACACTGTCACAGGTTATCAGTGGCGCACCCAGGAATGTGTCTTGGGGGGGGGGGGGCGACAGCTACGAAGCGCGCCCTCAAAAAACTTGCGACCAAAAAAAAAAAAAAGGTCATCATGTCTTTTCGCAACTACGCCACTGCTTGGGGTTGGGGGGGGGGGGGGCCGAAGCCTCCTGATGTCAAATTTTAAGGTATTTTTCATGTTTTATCATCAAATATATAGAAAATATATTAAAAATTCTAAGGCTTGGGGGGGGGGCCCGGGCCCTGGGTGCGCCCATGAGGTTATGGAGAAGGACTAAGCGTACAGAGCAAGATACTGTACTTGTCATAGATCAACCACATGGTGTGGAAAACTTTGATTGACACCCAAAGGGACAGATTAACCATCATAAATCAGTGGTTTTAAGCACGGATTCTTATTCATAAATCTTATTGCAAATTTTTTTCCTTAAAGTGCAATAATAATTGAGAAATTCTGAATACATACCTGGTTACAGTATAAAGCTAAGCACAAAATTGCAAAGACTGATAAAAATTTCATTTTGGATTGTAACGTGAATCTTTCTAATAAAAAAACTAACTAATACACACTAAATTTTTTGAAATATATATATATATATAGTTTTTTTTTTAAATTACATATTTTTAAGTGTCTTTATAGGTGTGAGCACTAGCAAACTAGTCGAGATCTTTAGATAAGAGGTACTTTACATACATGACAAAGGTTACAACATTGCATAAAGGTATACAAATAAATAAAACAAAGTTGTTATTTTAGGGTACTAAATTTGTTTTTTTTTTTGGTTTACAAGACTATAGTTATTTACTATGAACATACACTTTTACGCGCCGTACATCGCGCGGTAAATGGATTTTCATTTTAACCATACCAATTCCCTTTTTTTTGAAAATTTGTCATGGTTTAGACTAAAAAAAAATATTTTGTAAACAGTGGTATAATAAGCCTATGATAGATTCTATGGGCTTATAAAAGTACAAAATAATTTAAAATTTTGATCTTGTGTTTGGATTTCATGAATTTCATAAGGTGGCAATATTAAAAAGCGTGAATCTGTCAGAAATGGTTCATCCTCTAATTAATTTGCATCCATATCAGAATGGTTCGCTTTTGGTATTACTAATGTCTTGAGAAATAAAATAAATGAGTCAAAAACTAAATATATCAACTTCTAAAATACTCTGCCAATCTATGGGCACCTAAACTCACATTGGATACTATAGTTACAGTGTATCTACGTGAAAGCTAATATAACTAAAAACTAAAATGTATTTTGTTTAATTCCAGACTCAATTACCTTTCGTTTGATATCACACACGCCATATTTCCACTTAAACACTAATTTTTGAAATTTACCCCTACCCTTTTTTTTAAAATAAACTAAAATGTATTTTATTTAACTCCAGACTCAATTACCTTTCATTTGATATCACACAAGCTATATTTTTACATAAACTCTAATTTTTTTAATCTACCCCCACCCTTTTATTTGGCTTGTGTTCGGTGGACCATCTCGACCCAAAACCCAGCCTATGTACCAAATTTCATTAAAATCGGGCAAGCCGTTTTTGAGTTATGCGCGTTGGTCGTTACAGACAGACATACAGACACACAGACAGACAGACAGACAGACAGACAGACATACAGACAGACAGACAGACAGACAGACGGCGCAACAAAAAAGTTTCAAAATCATCTGAAACGCAAAGATATATAAAATTTTTTGAAATCGGAGCAACTTTTTTTTTCTCGAAAAAATTAGGATCACCATAGCTCACACTACTATAGTATAGTAGTAGTGTGAGCTAAAAACAATGACGGAAATGCTCATAATTTTCAGGTACTTGATTATAGTCTGGAGCAAATGAAAAAGTTTACCTACATGGGAACAAACATTAACATTGGTTTTCAGATTTTAGTTTTTAGTTTTTAGTGTCATGTTTTGAATACCTCGTTTTCAAAGCTCGTTTTGAAACTATTGCTAAAATGACATATGTTATGTCATTTTTTTTACTTTTAGCTGAAAAATCAATATTAAAAAATCAGTGTTAAAATTTTGTTCTTTTAATTGAGACATTGTTTCTTAATTTTATTTAGTTTTTACTAAAATATTGACAATAAATTAACAATTTACACCTCTGTGAACGGTATTTCAACGAATAATAATATAGATATGAAACGTCACCAATTGATGACGTATTTATTGAACCACACTGTTTGGAAACATATAGCACGAGAATCTATGAGCATGAAGTTAGCGAAGCACCCATCGCGAATCGAATCGTGACTAGGTTTATAATTTGATACGTCATGTCTAAAGCCATTTTAGCTCACACATATACTATACTATAGTAGTGTGAGCTATGGTGATCCTAATTTTTTCGAGAAAAAAAAAGTTGCTCCGATTTCAAATTTTTTTATATATCTTTGCGTTTCAGATGATTTTTAAACTTTTTTGTTGCGCCGCCTGTCTGTCTGTCTGTCTGTCTGTCTGTCTGTCTGTCTGTCTGTCTGTCTGTCTGTCTGTCTGTCTGTCTGTCTGTCTGTCTGTCTGTCTGTCTGTCTGTCTGTCTGTCTGTCTGTCTGTCTGTCTGTCTGTCTGTCTGTCTGTCTGTCTGTCTGTCTGTCTGTCTGTCTGTCTGTCTGTCTGTCTGTCTGTCTGTCTGTCTGTCTGTCTGTCTGTCTGTCTGTCTGTCTGTCTGTCTGTCTGTCTGTCTGTCTGTCTGTCTGTCTGTCTGTCTGTCTGTCTGTCTGTCTGTCTGTCTGTCTGTCTGTCTGTCTGTCTGTCTGTCTGTCTGTCTGTCTGTCTGTCTGTCTGTCTGTCTGTCTGTCTGTCTGTCTGTCTGTCTGTCTGTCTGTCTGTCTGTCTGTCTGTCTGTCTGTCTGTCTGTCTGTCTGTCTGTCTGTCTGTCTGTCTGTCTGTCTGTCTGTCTGTCTGTCTGTCTGTCTGTCTGTCTGTCTGTCTGTCTGTCTGTCTGTCTGTCTGTCTGTCTGTCTGTCTGTCTGTCTGTCTGTCTGTCTGTCTGTCTGTCTGTCTGTCTGTCTGTCTGTCTGTCTGTCTGTCTGTCTGTCTGTCTGTCTGTCTGTCTGTCTGTCTGTCTGTCTGTCTGTCTGTCTGTCTGTCTGTCTGTCTGTCTGTCTGTCTGTCTGTCTGTCTGTCTGTCTGTCTGTCTGTCTGTCTGTCTGTCTGTCTGTCTGTCTGTCTGTCTGTCTGTCTGTCTGTCTGTCTGTCTGTCTGTCTGTCTGTCTGTCTGTCTGTCTGTCTGTCTGTCTGTCTGTCTGTCTGTCTGTCTGTCTGTCTGTCTGTCTGTCTGTCTGTCTGTCTGTCTGTCTGTCTGTCTGTCTGTCTGTCTGTCTGTCTGTCTGTCTGTCTGTCTGTCTGTCTGTCTGTCTGTCTGTCTGTCTGTCTGTCTGTCTGTAACGACCAACGCCCAAAACTCAAAAACCGCTTGGCCGATTTTAATGAATTTTGGTACCTGGGCTGGGTCTTGGGTCGAGATGGTCCCATTTAAAAATGAACAAAATCCACCGAACACAAGCCAAATAAAAGGGTAGGGGTAGATTTCAAAAATTAGAGTTTAAGTGAAAATATGGCGTGTGTGATATCAAACGAAAGGTAATTGAGTCCGGAGTTTAACAAAATATATTTTAGTTTTTGTTTTTTTTAAGGGTGGGGGTAGATTTCAAAAATTTGAGATTAAGTCAAAACATAGCTTGTGTGGTATCAAACAAAAGGTGATTTAGTCTGGAGTTGAATAAAATATATTTCAGTTTTTAGTTATATTGGTTCACACGTACACTATAACTATTTATAGTACCTAGTGTGAGCTTAGGGGCCGATATATTGGCAGAGTTTTTACAAGGGTGCCCAAAAAAACGGTCAAAAATAAGAGCGACAAAATGAACTAACTCACGACTAATTAACGGCGAATTATCCACCTAGTAGCGATTCGATCTGCGATGGGTGCTTCGCTAACTTCATGCCCATCGAGAATCTTGTTCGGGTCACTCTACACTCTAAAAAGCCGAAAATCCGAATATTGACGTCAACAAATCGTTCGAGTGCCGCTGTGAAATTGCTAAACACTGCGATTTCAGTTAGTTTTGTTTTTTCTTCGATATGGCACCAGTAACTAGATTAAATCCAATTAAGAGAATAGTATCAAACTTTCAAAATCATAAAAAGGAAGCGGCAAATAATAATCCAAAATCTCCCAATAGTCAAAAATCGATTTATAACAGCTATCTTGAAATCGACGACGGAGACAACTTTTATTTTAAGTGACTAAGGATTAAATTGGCAGACAGAACCACGGAAGTGAACGATTTAAAACTAAGAAACAGGCAATTGACAAAATCTATTGCAACTTGCAGAATCAATTAGATTGGTATAAATTACGCAATAGTAAATAATAAGGGTACGCAAACTGAAGCTGTAAAAATACTCTGCCAATATATGGGCCCCTAAGCTCACACTAGGTACTATAGTTATAGTGTACGTGTGAGCTAATATAACTAAAAACTGAAATATATTTTATTCAACTCCCCACTAAATTACCTTTTGTTTGATACCACACAAGCCATGTTTTGACTTAAACTCAAATTTTTGAAATCCACCCCCACCCTTAAAAAAACAAAAACTAAAATGTATTTTGTTGAACTCCGGACTTAATTACCTTTCGTTTGATATCACACACGCCATATTTTCACTTAAACTCTAATTTTTGAAATATACCCCCACCCTTTTTTTTAAATAAATTAAAATATATTTTGTTTAACTCCAGACTCAATTACCTTTCGTTTGATATCACACACGCCATATTTTCACATAAACTCTAATTTTTGAAATCTATCCCCACCCTTTTATTTGGTTTGTGTTCGGTGAATTTTGTTCATAAATGGGACCATCTCGACCCAAGACTCAGCCTAGGTACCAAATTTCATTGAAATCGGCCAAGCGGTTTTTGAGTTATGCGCGTTGGTCGTTACAGACAGACATACAGACAGACAGACAGACATACAGACAGACAGACAGACAGACAGACAGACAGACAGACAGACAGACAGACAGACAGACAGACAGACAGACGGCGCAACAAAAAAGTTTCAAAATCATCTGAAACACAAAGATATATAAAATTTTTTGAAATCGGAGCAACTTTTTTTTACTCGAAAAAATTAGGATCACTATAGCTCACACTACTATAGTATAGTATATGTGTGAGCTAAAATAAATGTGTCGATACAAATAAATCTTGAAAATGAGAATCTGGAAATTAATAGTACAAATTTTGACAAAAACTTAAAATCAGATAAGAAAACGTTAAAAAGAGAGCGCCAAAAAACAGAACTAACAGAGAAATTAAATGACCTGAAACGTGTAAATATGGTTAATCTTAACAAACACAAAATAACTAAAATGTAACAAATGAAAGTGACAAAAGTAAATATAGAAATATCGAAACTCAAACAGATGAATATGGTTTTACTATTTCTATTGAACAAAGGGCCCAGCTAGAAGAACCAATTGTCTCAAATCATAATCTGGAAGTGTTAGATAAACATCTAGAACGTAAGAACGAACTCTGTTTTTTTAGAAAAAAGTAGACGCAAAATTAAACCTTTCAACACTTCCAATATTGGTGGAAGAAACTTCTAAAAGAAGAAAACCAAACTGGTGGGATGATGAGATTATAAGAGAAATAGAGGAAAAAAGGAAATTATATCACACCTACTTATCCCAAAAGACAAATAGAAGCAGAGAAGGTAAGGTAATTAGAACGATGGGATCTCCAGGACCCCTCACAATCTCTGAGGTCAAAAATGTGTGCACAACCTTAAAAAGCGGTAAATCTGCCGGATCCAGCTGAACTTATTAAATATGGCACTAAAGAACTGTTTTGGAGATTACGGAATCTTTTCCACTAATATTTAAATGGAATTGTAGTACCAACTGAGTGGAGAACGCCATATTTATCAAAAATATACAAAAAAAGGACGGAAAGATATATGTGACAATTATAGATGTATATCTGTGACTAGTACGCTAAGCAGAATATACGGTAAAATAATAAGAAATTAAGTGGAAAGCGAATATAAAGACATGGAATTTCGTACCCGTGAATTTAAAAATCAAACAAAAAACATTGTTTGATTTTTAAATTCACGGGTACGAAATTCCACGTTTGTTAGTATTATTTGGCTTAAAAATTCCGTTGATTGACGCTCACTGTCTTGAAGACGGGTAAAAATGCAATCTGTGTTGATCCGGCCTGAAAGACAAAGAGCTGTCGTAGGTCACGGACTATAGTTGTTTTCTTTTATTTGCATTCGATCTTTTCATTGATCGATATTGTATAGCAGTGTTTTTGCCTGCTTTTGGTTTTTTGTTTCTCTCGTATCTCGGTAGATGGCGCCTCTTGCTATAGTTCGCTCACTAATTACATTTAATTAGAGACAAAACCGTCTGATTAACTTCGCAAGATTTGTCACATTGACCAGCAGTGTTCTGAGGAGTCCCATAAGGACGAAATGGTTAACTGTCAACACTTATTAGGTGTCCATTAGATCTTGGACCCCCGTGAGGTTAAGCTTTCAGGCTACCCACGGAAAAATATAAGGGAAACAAAAAACTCCTTTTTGTCCGATTAGCCACGAAACTTGTTTGATTTTTAAATTCACGGGTACGAAATTCCACGTTTGGTATCATAATAAATATTCACAAAAACATTTTTGCATAGTGACCAGGAGGTGGATTCTATGTGTCAAAACTGAGTAAAGTTTCAGATTTGGGGGGAGTATCCCCCCCCCCCCGTAGATCCACGCCTGTAATTTGTGATGCAATTTAACATCACTAAAAATATTAAAATAACAAAAAAATGTGTAGTGACCTTAAGAATTACAGACCCAGATTTTTTATTCTTGTTTTTAAAAGTATATGATACAGTGAAAAATTTACCCTACTTGATTAAGACATTATTAACTTCTTCGTGGAACTCCAAGGTAACGTCTACTTTTTAAATATGTTTTATACAAGGAAGATATAGTCATAAACAACAAGTGAAATTAAAGAAAGAAAAATAAGAAAAAAGTTTTCTGCTTCGGCCGGGGATCGAACCCGGGACCTCTTGCTATCTAGGCAAACATTCCACCACTGAACAGTTTATATTGTTTGTATTGTTGTTTATAGTTTTAGGTCCTTGCATTATTTGCAATTTGGTATTTGATGAAGATATAGTCCTTGAGTATAGCTTTCCAACACTGTATCAAAAATTTAAGAAAACATTACATTTATACCCCAAAAAAATATGAAAACTTCGAAAATTTCTGCGTTTTTTGGATATTCTCTAAATTGCTCTAATTAGGCCAGTATAAAAGATTTTGCTAAACATCACATTTTTTTGAAAACTACTTTTATGCATGTTTTCAAAATTATAGGTTAATTTTTTTAGGTGCTGTTTACTATGAGCATAATTTTTTTCTTTAAAGTCCCATTTTGCCCGTTTTTAGACTTTTCAAATGCGTGTACAACAGACTAATTGGATTAAAAAATCTAAAATTGTGCAAAAGTGGTTAAGCATAAGCTGATTCATTTAGTAAGCATGATTAAAGAAAAAAATTAAATCTCACGGCAACACTTTTTTTGTAAATTGGATGACTTGGCGTGGAATGGCTCCAATGGCTTTCAAGTAAATAAAGGTCTTAAACAAGGTTGCTGTATCTCGCCTACGCTCTTCAAGGTATACTTGGAACAAGTCCTTAAAGTATGGAAGAGAAAATGCCAAAACATGGGAATTCCGTTGGACGAAACCACCTTGTATACTTTATGTTTCGCCGATGATCAGATAGTAGTGGCTCAGGATTATGACGATCTCCAATATATGACACGAAAACTAATAGAAGAGTACAATAAGTGGGGACTAGAGGTTAATCTCAATAAGACAGAGTATATGTGTATCGGTGGAATGAAACCGGATCTAATCTTAAATACCGATCAGCGAATTCAGTCCTGTGATGAGTATAAATACTTAGGTCTAAAAATTACAGCTGACGGAACACTAGACAAAGCTATAAAAGATCGAAACGTACAAGGTAGAAAAGCAATAACTTTATTAAATGGAAAATTTGGGACCAAAGTATATCAAAACATAACAAAAAGCTTATATATAGCACCATTATAAAAAGTATTATTACATACAGCTCAGACGTATGGCCAATCAAGGATAGAACAGAAAAAAAGCTTTCCACTACGGAGATGGACTATTGGAGAAGAGCAGCAGGGAAATCCAAAAGACAAAGAGTTACAAATCAAAGAATAAGAGAAATTATGACAGTGGGTGAACGTACTTTAGTGGATGATATAAGAACAAAACAACTGGTGTGGTACGGACATGTACAAAGAATGAATGATGAAAGACTACCTAAACAAATACTATAATGGAAACCAACGAGGACGGCCAAGGAGAAGCTGGAGAGAAGGAATAGACAGTGAAATAAGAATAAGAGGCCTAGATGATGAATTATGGGCAAACAGAAACGAGTGGAGATTGGGTATCGGAAGACGTAGAACGTTGTGAAACCGATAAAGACAGTCTCATCAATAAATTTTCGTCTATGCTGTCAAATGGTATGGGGCGGATCTAGGAGCCTTATTTGGGGGGAATATCGTAATAAATATTGCATAAAACGATATTGCATAGTGACCAGAAGATGTATTTTGTGTGTCAAAACTAAATATTGTTTGAGATTTGGGGTGGGAAATTTCCCCTTTTTCCCCTTCTGTAGATTCCCGCCTGATGATAAAGACTATGTTATATTCTCAATTATAAAAAAAATGCTGCATTTAAAGATATACGAAAGTACATTGCCACTTTGGAGAAACAACTTCAAATATAATGGTGATAATTTTAATATCAAAATACACAATTATTATTCAAGCACTTTTACAACAAACGATCACATTGTAGTTTTTAAGGACTTGTGCAACAAAATAAGCATTTGAACAGGGATATTTTAGAGAGGCTTAGTAAGATTAGCTTTAAAACTTTAGAGTAATGAAATTTCTTACTCTGAGAATAAAACCGACATAATAATAATTATATACCTTGCCACTTTGGAGAAATAACTTAAAATATAATAAATTTGTTGATAATTTTAATATCTAAATACACAATAAATAATTTTTTACAAGCTCCATATTTTATACAAAACATTTCAATGGACATTCCTATGGGTGAATTAAGCTACCTGTCCATTAAGCGTATTTTCCGCGCGGATTTTTTTTTAAAGCACGGAAAATCCGCTGTCCACGTCCATTGAGCGTATCTTTCCGTGCGGATTTATTTTCAACGAACCAGTATGTATACTAATCAAACAAGTTTCATGGCTAATCGGGCAAAAAGGAGTTTTTTGTTTCCCTTATATTTTTCCGTGGGTAGCTTGAAAGCTTAACCTCACGGGGGTCCAAGATCTAATGGACACCTAATAAGTGTTGAAAGTTAACCGTTTCGTCCTTATGGGACTCCTCAGAACACTGCTGGTCAAGTGACAAATCTTGCGAAGTTAATCAGACGTTTTGTCTCTAATTAAACGTAATTAGTGAGCGAACTATAGCAAGAGGCGCCATCTACCGAGATACGAGAGAAACAAAAAACCAAAAGCAGCGAAACACTGCTATACAATGTCGATCAATGAAAAGATCGAATGCAAATAAAAGAAAACAACTATAGTCCGTGACCTACGACAGCTCTTTGTCTTTTCAGGCCGGATCAACGCATTTTGCATTTTTACCCGTCATCAAGACAGTGAACGTCAATCAACGGAATTTTTAAGCCAAACAATACTAACAAACGTGAAATTTCATACCCGTGAATTTAAAAATCAAACAAGTTTCATGGCTAATCGGGCAAAAAGGAGTTTTTTGTTTCCCTTATATTTTTCCGTGGGTAGCTTGAAAGCTTAACCTCACGGGGGTCCAAGATCTAGTTCGCTCACTAATTACGTTTAATTAGAGACAAAACCGTCTGATTAACTTCGCAAGATTTGTCACTTGACCAGCAGTGTTCTGAGGAGTCCCATAAGGACGAAACGGTTAACTGTCAACACTTATTAGGTGTCCATTAGATCTTGGACCCCCGTGAGGTTAAGCTTTCAAGCTACCCACGGAAAAATATAAGGGAAACAAAAAACTCCTTTTTGCCCGATTAGCCATGAAACTTGTTTGATTTTTAAATTCACGGGTATGAAATTTCACGTTTGTTAGTTTGTATACTGTGCATTAAATCCCAGAGAGGCCAGTTGCCCACTACCTAACTGCCTTAGAAAAAGAGAAAAAAAGCATGACGTCGACGAGTGAAATTAAACAAAAAATTAATTTTTCAAGTTGTTTTTTGGTATTTTTGTTAAAGTTAAAACCATTTATAAATAAATATTTTGAACTAAATCGTGCATCAATAACCTATATACATAGTCGAGGGTCTGCTTGGTGGTGGTGCAGAAGAACTCACTAAGAACTTTTAGAAATTTGATAGTTATCTGCCTCAACATGACCATTTATAAAGTTTTTCAAATCTACCAAACAATTTAGAAACAGAAATAAACAACAAAAAAATTAAATACTTAATTTTCTGTATCAATGTAGCCAGGAATCATATACAATCTTGTCTCGTTACAGATTTAATTAAGACTTAAAAAATACTCTGCCAATATATGGGCCCCTAAGCTCACACTAGGTACTATAGTTATAGTGTACGTGTGAGCTAATATAACTAAAAACTGAAATATATTTTGGTCAACTCCAGACTAAATTACCTTTTGTTTGATACCACACAAGCCATGTTTTGACCTAAACTCAAATTTTTGAAATCTACCCCCACCCTTACAAAAAAACAAAAACTAAAATGTACTTTGTTAAAGTCCGGACTCATTTACCTTTCGTTTGATATCACACACGCCATATTTTCACTTAAACTCTAATTTTTAAAATATACCCCACCCTTTTTTTTTAAATAAATTAAAATGTATTTTGTTTAACTGCAGACTCAATTACCTTTCGTTTAATATCACACACGCCATATTTTCACATAAACTCTAATTTTTGAAATCTACCCCACCCTTTTATTTGGTTTGTGTTCGGTGGATTTTGTTCATTTTAAAATGGGACCATCTCGACCCAAGACCCAGCCTAAGTACCAAATTTCATTAAAATCGGCCAAGCGGTTTTTGAGTTATGAGCGTTGGTCGTTACAGACAGACATACAGACACACACAGACAGACAGACAGACATACAGACAGACAGACAGACAGACAGACAGACAGACAGACAGACAGACAGACAGACGGCGCAACAAGAAAGTTTCAAAATCATCTGAAACGCAAAGATATATAAAAATTTTTGAAATCGGAGCAACTTTTTTTTCTCGAAAAAATTAGGATCACCATAGCTCACACTACTATAGTATAGTATATGTGTGATCTAAAAATTAAATTATGGTTATCGGTGCTGTTGTAAATGTAATTGTGTGTTGGAAAATTGTAAAATTTGTTAAGTAATTTTGTTTTTTTTGTACTAAGAAAAGTTAGGATTGTGTTTTTTTGATATAAAATAAAAAAGCCTATTTTTTTATAGCCTATAAAATAAAAAAGCCTTTTATTTAGCTTCAGATGTTCTGTCTAACTATCTAACTCTCTATCAAATCTTGTGAAGCATTTTTGACACACTTCCCATTATCCGATTTGGATGAAATTTGGTACACACATAGTGGTCCCATGACAATACAACATTAAGAAAAAAATGTCCCACCCCTACCCCCACCCCTTCTATAGAAAAATATGTTTTTGACACACTTCCCGTCATCCGATTTGGATAAAATTTGGTATACACATAGTGGTCCGATGATAATACAACAATAAGAAAAAAATATCCTCCCACCCCTACCCCCACCCCCTTCCGTAGAAAAATTTGTTTTTGACACACATCCCGTTATCCGATTTGGATGAAATTTGGTATACATATGGTGATCCGATGACAATACAATATTAAGAAAAAAATATCCTCCCACCCCTACCCCCACCCCCTTTCATAGAAAAATTAGTTTTTGACACACTTCCCATTATCCGATTTGGATAAAATTTGGTATTCACATAGTGGTCCGATGACAATACAACATTTAAAAAAAAATATCCTCCCACCCCTACTCCCACCCCCTTCCATAGAAAATGCGTTTTTGACACCCTTCTCATTATCCGATTTGGATGAAATTTGATATACATATAGTGGTCCGATGACAATACAACATTGAAAAAAAAATCCTACCACTCCTACCCCCACTCCCATCTATAGAAAAATGCGTTTTTGACACACTTCCTATTATCCGATTTGGATAAAATTTGGTATACATATAGTGGTCCGATAGCAATACAACAATAATGAAAAAATGTCCTACCACCCCTACCCCCTACCCCCTTCCATAAAATATGCGTTTTTGACACACTTCACTTCAAATGACTTTTATAAAATTTGGTATATGCATAAAGGTCCGATGGCAATACAGCCCAAACAAAAAATATATTTCTACGTCTACCCCCACCCCCTCCTTCCCCCAATAGAAAAATGAGTTTCCAAACAACTCACGATCAGCGATCTCATTATAATCTAAAATAAACTCTTCTGTTCTGTTATTGAACAAATATTTTCATTTAATAGAGTAGATAGCTGAGACTAAAAAGTAGATAATAAACTGGTAAAAAAATTTTTTTAAGTCATAAGCTTTTATAAAATGCACTAAAAATTCTAAAATAATTTTCTAACATTCTAATATTATCATAATAATAAAAGCGATGGCCGGAAATCAAAGCATAAGTTAATCTAAATTTGTGATCTAAACACTTAAAGAATATTCAACATAGCAGGTCATCAAAGATATGTTTGATGTGCCGCAATGTTATGCCATTGCCATACCTATGTCAGAGAAATTCTGCATTTTTCTGCTAGATTGATTCTTGCAAATAGTGATATTAATTTGATACGGATCGTGCTAACATCGTCAAAATTTCCATCAGTCGGCCATCGCTTTTATTATTATGATAATATTAGAATGTTAGAAAATGATTTTTTAATTTTTAGTGCATTTTATAAAAGCTTGTGACTTAAAAAAAATTTTTTACCAATTTATTATTGATTTTCGCTTGTGGCGAATAAACTATGCAAGGTTTTTGCAGTCAAAAATACCGAATCGAGAAATTTTTTTGCCCTTACACTTTTTGACAGTTCTCGAACTGCTATCTTTTTAAGAAAATACCAAAATATATTTTTTAAAAAGTTCGACTTTTCTAAGTTGTACCGTTCTTGAGTTTGAAAAATAAATATTAAAATACACGCAAAAATCTCAACGGAAATAACACGCATTTTTACAAAAATCGCGATATCTTTAAAACAGTGTGTCAGAATTGGACAAAAATTACACTACTCACTTCGCCAAACCTTTCTACATAAAACTTTATTTATAGTTTTAACCTTAATATAGAGGGCGCTGGTGTAGGGCACTTAACATTTATCAAAACTGTCCAAAATTAATAAAAATCTTATAAAATTAAAGGAATTTGCAAATATTTTTTGAAATATAATTGTAATAATAATAGGATTAATTTCATGTTAAAGAGCAGAGAAAAATCTATAAAATGACATATATCATTTTTGAGTTACGGCAAATTTTATGTCCGTAGGTTTATTTTTAAATTCTATACCGCGAGAAATATTGGTAAAGAGTTAACGAAATACAATATTATAGACAAATTGGTTAAAATTGAAACTCTTTTTGATGCACTGTTTTTGTAGCATGAAAGGAGCGGGAGCTAGAATTTGTTACATTATAAAAAAATCTTTAAAAAGCTCCATAAATTTCAAGTATTGTTATTTAAAAAAATTACAATATCTTCAAAACCATGCGTCAGATTTTGACGTAAGTTATACAATTCGCTTACTCGGACCTTTTTACATAATAATCAGTCAACAGTTTTATCATTTTTATAGAGCGCGCTTAACAAAGTAACCAGAAATAAAAATTCTCTTGTAGATATTAAGAAATTCGCAAATGCCACATTAAACTATAATATAGTAATACTTTCATTTTAAAGAGCAGAGTAAAATTTGCAAAATACCAGATGACATTTTTAAGACAGTGTCTAATTTTAAGTTCCTAGGTTAATTCTTTGGACTATATATTATGCAAAATGTTTGGCAAAAACTAATGTTAGGTAGTATTTTACATGACAAATGCAGCAGATAAAAGTGACCTTAATATTTTTTAAAGAAATAAGTTTTTAGCATGACCGGAGAAAGAGCTACATATTTTAGCGGTAAACAGGCACTTTTATTATATTATCTTAAAATTAAATTAAATTATTCGATAAATTATTATTAAGGTGCAGCGATAATTACACTTAGCAGTTGTAAGGGGCTGACAAAGGCAAATAGTGAGTTATTAAATAAATTAAACTTAGTTTTGACTAATTTATAACATACTTTAACTTCATATAAGGTAAAAATTTGTTAAATGGCACACGGTTTAATTTTAAATCAGTGTCCAATTTCAAGACTCCAGGCTAATTTTTGGATAACTTTAATTAAAAAGAAAAATTTTTCGTGGTTAAAGCATATACAAAAAGGTTTTGTTTCTCTTGTATTTTTTCGTGGGCATAGTTTCTTTTGTATTTGGTAGATGTCGCTATATGTGTTTAAAGAATAAGGTATCGCAGGCATTATTTTTCATTTCTCTTACCAATTCTTCTGTCTCTCTAGCGAAACAGTTAATAGGTGTCCATTAGGTCTTGGACCCCGTGAGTGTACAGCTTTCGAGCTGCCCACAGAAAAAATACAAGAGAAACAAAGTCTTTTTATACCTGTTTATCCACGAATATTTTTGTTCTTTTTGGTCATGGATTCATTTTAGTCACGGATCCTAAATTGTAACGTTTTAAATATATTTCACAAAACAATAATAATGGGATATTACCTTCAAATGCAGTGGATAAAAGTAAATTTGAATTTTTTCCTAAAGAAATAGGTTTTTAGCATGAGCGAGGCCGAAAGGAATGTTAGGTAACTCTCCAATTGAATTTTTTAAATTATGAGTTTTGACGATTTTTCAACAACTATGTAGATTTTTCCAGCCACAATACTAAATCGAAATTTTTTCCCTTTCACTTTTTTGCAGTTCCTAAGCCGCTATCTTTTTAAGAATAGATCCCTGTTCAACGATGTATTGGTCGATGAGATTAGGAAAAGCAAGTAGCTCTTCAGTGGCGTCCGTAAATTGGGATTATTTCTAAAAAACAGTTCTATTTTAGGTTTTATAAAATTTACACAAAAATTCCACTTTTTTTATTGTAGAAAATATAATTTCCTTTTAAAAGCTTTAATTTAATGTGGGGTTTATTTTACAAGTAAGCCTACAGGGGCGTACTTATAAAAATAAATTTTCAAAAATAACCAAAATAATCAATTTTTATTACATATTTTCTCTATTTAAAAAAAAATACTTTTTACCTTATTATATCCTACAGCCCTTTGTTTTTAAGAAAATTTGATAAACATTTTTTTTGGTAATTTTTGAGAGTGACCCAAATATACGGACATCAAAATCCTTTACGTTTTAAATATATTTCGCAATATATTTCGCAAAATATTTAAGAAAACTTTCCCAAACTAGTAAAAACTTTTCATTTTATAATGTATATTGGAGAACTTATTAAATTATTTTTCCATGGGCATAGTGTATAAAGCATACAGTATTGCAGGCATTATTTTTCATTTCTCTTACCAATATCGTAAGATGAGATTTATATAATTTCTCTCTAACTTTACAAAGGTGTTACATTGACCATGCAGTGTTCTGAAGAGTCCTTTAAGCACGAAACAGTTAACTGTCAACACTTACATAATAGGTGGCCTTTGATCTTGGACCCCCATGGGTGTACAGCTTTGAGCTGCTCACGGAAAACCACAAGAGGAACAAAACCTTTCTACACCCGATTATCCACGAAAAATTTTTGTTTTTTATTTATTCACGGGTGCCAAACTTTACGTATTAAATATATTTCGCAAAACATTTAAGAAAACTTTTCCAAACTAGTAAAAAACTTTAATTTTAAAATTGGAGAACTTGGCTATACTTTTATTTCAATTATTATATAGATTTCTCTTAGTTTCTGTCAGTCTGTCAAATCTCAGCTCTCTAGCGTTTCTGGAAGTTGGTAATGTTACTTTTACATAACTTTACATGTATAGGGAAGGGGAGTAAATTATAATTTCGGGTTTTTTATTTTTTCCTATAGTTTTGTCATAGTTCTATCAGTCTGCAAGGCATCTTTTTAGACTATATTGTGTATCCATTTGGATACGCAGGCCTTCAGATTGGATACCCAGTAAACAGGAAATGGATACTTACTTTTGGGCCTTGGCCTTTTATAAAATATAATTAAAATATGATACCTAAAATACAGGGTGTAATTTAAATGATGAACCAATCTTTAAGAGATGGTGCGGAAGGTCCAAAGCAGACAAAAAGTTCAAATTACTTTTGGCCAAGTTATAGCATTTTTTAAGTTTGGAAAGTAGGTAAAAACGATAATTTTTTAAAATATCAAATTGAACAACGTTGCTTTTTTTCAAGAAAATATATAGATAGGTTAAGGATACAGTGTGGCCAAATAATCTTTGGAATATTTATAAATTTTTAAATTCTTTTAAGAACTATTATTTTTATGAGCTATTAAATTTACACAAAAGAAATTGAAATAGATTTTTGTACATATCTCAAGGCCCCTTAAAACAAATATAAAATATTAGTACTATATTTTAACGATTTTTGGTAATAATTTTGAGTATTTCTATTTATTTTCAAATAATTTTACCATTTAATTTTTACTCTTATTGTCATGCATAATTTCAGATATTGTCGTTTTTCTGTTATGATTTTTAAGGAAGTTATAACAAGAAATAAAATAATAGCTGTTAAGTTTGGCACCCTTTATCTAAAAAACAAAGAAGAATGATGCAAAATATAATAAGAAAAAATCTTTCTTTTGATCTTTTCTACCACCTATTAGAGTTTGCTATTATTACACCCTGATATTATGTTAAATGTTTGTATTTTATGGTAAGAATTTTAAGATATTTGAAAGCATCAATTTGGTTTGAAAAAAAAACAATTTATAAAAGTGAGCGCTTTTCAAATATACCTGGTGGGCAAAAAAACCCGACAAAATGTTTTTCGGTATAACTTTCCAACTATAACACCAATTTTACCAAAGCAGAGTAGTTGGCAGGGATTGATTGATCGGATTTTTGTGTAAAAGTATATTTTTGTCCACCATCTTTACCCTTGAAAGAGGCTTGTTTATTCTTATGTTAGAAATGTGTGGAAATTTTGGATATTTTTTTTATTTTATTTAGAAGCAAAGCGCATCAACCACGGGGGGTTAATAGCGCAGGAACGTTGTACAATTAAATTTGAAAATAAATATTACACTCTTGCAAAAAGTTAATTAAATTCTTAGTAGAGTTAGCTTCGTTTTGGAGGATGGTTTTAAGTTCGTTATCCAGTTTGTGTAAGATTCGCAGTTCTTCAAATTTTGGACATGTCGGTGTGGTTAGAATGTGTGTTAAGTCTTTCACTACACTCACAAACAGGAGGATTTTCTTTGTTAAGCAAGTATTGTTGAGTAAGTTTTGTGTGACCTATACGAAGACGACATAATAAGACTTGCATTTTTGTATTAGGCATTAAAGATTTCCACGGTTTAACCACAAAGTATGTATTTAGTCTATGGTTTAACACTTCGTTTGATTGAGTTCAGTTTACAGTTAATATTTTGATTCCACTCATTTTGCCAAAGGTTGTAGGCGCACTGTTTTACAAACGATTTAAAGTCACTTTTTAAGGTCTCACGCACTGTCATGCAGTCTGGATCTTCAATTGCTTGTTTAGCTGCTTCATCTGCCTTTTCGTTGCCTGTTATTCCAATATGAGATGGAACCCATATCAAAGATGTTGTTTTAAGTTCATCTTGCATTTCAGACATAATTATTTTAATATTTTCTACTATGGGATTTTTGCTGAAGACATGATTTATAGCATTGATTGAACCCAAAGAGTCAGTAACTATTATTAAGTGTTGGAAATTACTCTGTTGGATGTATGTCAGCGCTTGGTAAATACCATAAAGTTCGGCTGTAAATGTGCTTGTGTACTTACTCATTTTAAAAGTAATAGATACTCTTTCGTGTACAATGGCTGCTGCTGTACCGTTTTCAGTTTTAGATGCATCAGTATATAAGTGTTGATGGTTATTGAACTTATTGAGAATACTTTGAAACTCTTTTTGTATGACTATAGGAGTAGTTGACCGTTTATCGTATTTTGTAAGTTCAGTATTAAATAATATATTTTTAATTCTCCACGGTGGTTTTTGTTCTTTTGGAGATTGAAAAAACTTTGGGAATCTTTCGTGAATCTGAGCTTGATATATGTTTAGTCTCTCGTGAAAAGCAGTTGTTACTCTTGGTCTTTGATGGAAGATATATCTGTAGCTCTCGTTAAAGACATTTTTGATTACTGGTATATTTGTGTTGCTCGCAATACCAATTGCGTAAGAAAGGCTTAAGTACATCCTTCGATAGCGGAGTGGGGGTTCGCTTGCTTCGCAAAGCAAACTGTCAATCGGACTTGTGTAAAAGGCTCCAAGTGCAATGCGTATTCCTGAGTTATGAATTGTATCAATAAGTTTTAAGACATGTCTTGATGCTGAATCATATGCCATACACCCATAGTCCATTTTGGATCTTATTAACGTACGATATATTCGCAGTAGGATTCTAGTGTCAGCACCCCAAGACGTGTTAGCTAAAATTCCTAATAAGTTTAGACCTTTTTCGCAGGAGGTAACTACTTTCTTTATGTGATCAATCCAGTTTAATTTATGATCAAAAATCATTCCCAAGAATCGTATAAAATTTTCGGCTCTGGAACGAAATAGCGATGTACAAAATAGCGACTATTAAAATGGCGGTATCGAAATAGCGACAATCAAAATAGCGATGTAATGAAAAGGCGACTATCAAAATAGCGATGTAACAAAATAGCGATGTAACAAAATAGCGATTGTAACGAAATAGCGATGTAACAAAAAAGCGATGTAACAAAATAGCGATGTAACAAAATAGCGACTATCAAAACAGCGATGTAACAAAATAGCGACTATCAAAATAGCGATACAGTCGAACCTCTCTAACTCGAACCTCTATAACTCGAACCCCTCTATAACTCGAACCTTTTAAGCGGTCCCTGCACTTTTTACATGTATTTTAACCTATGTAACTCGAGTTTCTATAACTCGAACTCTCCATAACTCGAACTGTTTTGGTTGTCCCTTCAGGTTCGAGTTATAGAGGTTCGACTGTATTTCGGTTTCGTTTTGGCATATAGCTCGACTAAAGGGTATCTTTCTAAGAAATGTTTTCAAAAAAAAAATTTCCTGACTTCTTTCCCGGGATCCTAAAGGGTGTGAATCCGAACCGAACCGAACCGAACCGACCCAAACTGAACCGAACCGAACCGAACCAGCATATTTTTTCAAAAAGAACTCTCCAGACTTCTTTTCCGGAATCCTAGAGAGTATGAATCCGAACCGAACCGAATTCGGTTCAGATCGGTTCGGTTCGGTTCGGATTCACACCCTCTAGGATCCCGGAAAAGAATCAGGAAAGTTTTTTTTAAATAAGCTGGTATAGTCAAAATAGGATATAATAGCGCATTTCGGTTCTTTTCGGTTTGGATTGATTTGATTCGATTCGGTTTGGTTTGATTCGGTATTTTGATACATCGCCATTTTCATACATCGCTATATTGATACATCGCTATTTTAATACATCGCTATTTTGATACATCGCTATTTTGATACATCGCTATTTTGATTGTCGCTATTTTGGTTGTCGCTATTTTGATATATCGCCATTTTGATTGTCGCTATTTTGATACATCGCTATTTTGATATGTCGCTGTTTTGTTACAAACGCTATTTTGATACATCGCTATTTTGATAGTCGCTCTTTCATTACATCGCTATTTTGATAGTCGCTATTTCATTACTCGCTATTTTGAACGTCGCTATTTTGTACATCGCTATTTCGTTCCAGAGCCAAAATTTTCACAGTCTAGTTCGATATTGTAAAGTGTTAGTCTTGGGTAGTTAACATATTCTTTTTATTGAATAGAATTACTTTGGTTTTCTCAGCTGAAAAAGTAAAACCTGAGATAGAGGACCATCTTTCAAGCTGTTGGATTTGTGATTGCACGGTTTGTTCCATGGAGTCGGCATCCTTCCCTTTTAATATTAAAACTAGATCATCGACAAATAGTTTTGGTTTTACTGGGGCTTTTTTATTTGTAGAAAAGCTCTATCTTTGTTAAGCACAACGAGATCTGAATCGTTAAAAACAATTTCAGTTCCTAAAAATTGATTTTTGCTTCAACTATATTGTTTTACAGGTTGTAACGATTGTCTTCTAAATCCTGTCTTCCTCATAAATAAATTTTTGCCGGACCGACTTTAATAAAATATAAAGTGGAACATATTGATTGCTTTTAAAAGATCACTATTAAAATTTGCCGTCATTGTAAAATCCAAAATGGCGCACATAAAAACTTGTTGCTGCTTATTCTTATATTTTTTGAACATTTTTTGATTTTTTTCGGAAAAGTTTTACAGGTTATGCGATTGCCTTGCCATTTTTATGTGCATTCATTTCCTCATAAATTCATTATTACTAAACCGACAATAAAATAAAAAGCATCATGGCGAAATTCTCCGCCAACTCTAAATATAATATGGCTTACTAAATCGAATTTGACCCTCCGTAAAGGATAGTTGTTTCTTATGATACGAGAAATTTTTCGACCCTTTTTTGAATTTATTTATAAGATCCACCACTCACAACAAGGTACTAATCATAAAAAAATAAATCCTCGCAACATACAAAGAAGTGATCTTTCCAAGAAAGACAAATTTGACTTTTTTTCCAACATCTTGGATTTAAAAATGTCGGAAAATTTCAATAGTTTTGTTCAAAGAGCAATATTTCTTTTTTTATTATTGAAATCGGTTCAGTGAATTTATAAGGAAATTATTGTAGACAGAAGTTAAAGCAACAGTTGGAATAACAATTATTATTTAAAGAACCACTAAACGGATTTTATATATTTTATAGAATAAAAGATTAATGAATTTATGAGGAAATGATACTTGATCAAGTATCAAGGAAAATATGTAATTTTTGAGACCGTGAGTCTGTCGCATGAGCAAAGCGAGAGTTACACATTTTAGGGATGAAAAATTCACTTTTAATTAATACTGCTAAATTAAATTTGCAAAGCAACTTATTGACAAAAGTAACTATGCTAAGCAAATTTTATTAACACAAATTTATGAACCAATAATAATTCTCCAAATTTTTGGTTTGAAACTTGTAGACAATGATTTTGTTTCCAATCCCCCAAATGTTATTGTACGATATCAATAGAAATACTGATATACATATTTTTATAAATAATTAAACACAAAATCTCGCCACAGGCGAGAGGCTTAGCGAAAATCAATGCTGCAACAATTTTAAAAGTGTTGGATGTAAAAAATTTGCGAAGCAAATTTGTTAATAAACTAATTTGCGAAACAAATTTTTTTCAACACAAATTTGCGAAGCAAATTTGTGATACGGATGTTTTTGCGTAGCGAAAATCATCCGTATATTTTTTGTCTTAAACAAGGAATTAAAAGAAGGAGTGCCAGAAATATAAAGACTCATGTTACCCTTGTGGACCTACAAAAAGCGTATGATACCGTTCCAGTAGAAAAATTATGGACAGTGTTAGAGCAAACTAATATCAATCATACATACTGTATACGCAACTTCATTATCCCTTTTCTAAATTATTTTCCGTCTTTTAATACAAAGCTAATGCCATAAAAATTCAAAAATTTGACATGCTCAATATTGACAGACTCATCTCGGGTTTGAAGCAAGTCCATGTGTAAATTATCCGTAACAAAAACTTCATTATTTCTATTAAAACTCAACATAAAATTCTAATTATACAACTATTCAATGAACAACAACCTAGCTATTACGTGGAACGGTAAAGAAGCAAGAAGAAGCGGGCCCGCTAGCTGGAAAACACCGTCTAAGATTCCTTTACTGTCAGAACCAGGTAGGTGCCATTTTTCTTACTTGCGATTTTGTATGGCGCTCGGACTGTAACTACAATATTTGGGAAAGTTGCCTATAGTATACAGTCCACTAAAATAGTCGAGGAAATATAATTTTTTACCCAAAATTCACCCCTTTACACACACACATACATAAAAGCGATAAAAGAACTACAAAGGGTCAAAATCTAAAATTAAAATTGGATATCAACTTTCAAAAGAGTTCCTGGTAACGAAAGGCTTAAGACAGGGATGTTGTATCTCTGTGTACACGGCATGGAAATACAACTTAACGACCGATTTACCATATACACACTACAGGTTTCTGACGACCAAGTAATTGTAGTTAATGATAAAGAAGACATGAAGTATATGATGAGAAAGTTAACCGAAAAATACCAAAAGTAGGGTTAATAGGGAACGTGGACAAGACACAGTACTTATATATTGGAAACGAATCAAGTGAGTTAGAACTAGACAATAGACAAACAATATCTCCATGCAATGATTAAGACAGGAACAGACTGTAAAGAAGTGAAAAAAAGAATAGTAAAAGCAAAAAAGGTTATTCGGTGTCTTAACAGTATTTTATGGAGCAGAGAGAAAATAATGCAAAATTTAACATATATGAAACAATGGTGAAAAGCAGGCTGTTTTATGGAACAGAGGCTTGTCGCGTAACACAAAAATACAAAACAAAAATGGAAACTGTCGAAATAAATGCAATAAGAAGATCAATGGGAATATCTAGAACAGATCACATAAGAAATGAGATCATAAAAGAAAGAATGGGCATCGAGGGAAGCAGTAGCGTTTATAAGAAGGGGCCCGGGGGGCCCGGGGCCCCCCGAAGCTAAGGATTTTTTGGATATTTTCCACATATTTCATGAAAACAAACATTAAATAGCATAAAATATGGACTCATGGGGTCTCGGGCCCCCTCCGAAACTTTTCGGCCCCCCCCGATACATTTTTCTATATACGCCACTGGAGGGAAGCATAACGGATGACATCATTAAAAGACAACTGATATGGTATGGCGATGTACAACGGATGAACGACGAAAGATTACCAAAGAACGTCCTAGAATGACAACCAATAGGATGCATAAAAGGGGGGCATTCTAAACTAGAATGGCTACAGTCAATCCAAAGATTAATGAGTCAAAAAAGCCTGACAGAAGATGATTGTCAGGATCGAAGGAGGCGGAGAATAGGTGTCGGACAACGTAGAAAAACGTTCTAAACCCACATGGTAGTATAGTATTAGTATAGTAGTAGTATAGTAGTAGTATAGTAGTAGTATAGTAGTAGTATAGTAGTAGTATAGTAGTAGTATAGTAGTAGTATAGTAGTAGTATAGTAGTAGTATAGTAGTAGTATAGTAGTAGTATAGTAGTAGTATAGTAGTAGTATAGTATTAGTATAGTAGTAGTTTAAAACACCCCAAAATTCTAATTTACTTCCTTCCCCTATTAATGTAAAGTTATGTAAAAGTAACACTGCCCACTGATTGCGTACGGTGCAATAGTCTGGTTTGAGAACGGACATCAAAGAACCTCGAGAGCCAAACTAACCAGCTTACAACGACAGGCCAGTCTTGCCATATGTGGTGCAATGAGCTCTAGCCCATCGACTGCGCTTGAATGCTTACCAAACTTACCTCCGCTTCACATTTTCTTAGAGGCGGAGGCACGAAGAGCAACTTATAGAATAAGGGCCAACCACCAGGATGGCCGGGCAAACAAAGTGATATCAACAGCCCTAATTAGGGAACAAGAGTTGGATGCAACTCTAGGATTGATATCCGACGTCATGCCCAACACGGTGTACAGCAGAAAGCTATACAACATTATACTCCCAGAGAGGGAGGAATGGTTAAAAAACAGGACCAACTTTTCAAACAACGATAGCTTCTGGTATACCGACGGATCCAAAATGCCATCAGGCGTTGGATCTGGATGTTAGTATCCAAGAAAAAGTCGAGATTCAACATAGTCTCGGCAAATTGGCTACTATATTTCAGGCCGAACTCGTAGCCATTGATCTGTGTGCCCGGTGGATTACTGACCACGAATAGACCAACAGGACAATAAAAATCTTCTCCGACAGTCAAGCAGCCTTAAAAGCGCTTGATTCCTACACGGTCTCATCGAGAACCGTGAGGAACTACAGAGACTCGCTGAATACGCTTGGTAGCGCTAATAAGGTGTCATTAGTATGGATACCAGGGCATTCTGGGCACGAGGGAAATGAGGCCGCGGACCAGGCAGCGACGGAAGCGGCATCTGCCGAATTTTTCGGCCCCGAACCAGCCCTGGGCTTATCATACAATGCTGCTAAATTAACCATATTGGGTTCCAACAATACTGGATGAATATACCAGAACTGGCTCACTCTAAAGAGTTCATTAAAGGACCTTGTCAGAAGAGAGCCAGAAATATCATTGGACCTGCCAGACAGGAGATCCGTATAGTGACTGGACTTTTTACGGGTCACTGCCGACTAAGAGTACCCATGCACAGAATGGGAATAACAGAAGAGACCGAATGTAGACTCTGTATGGAGGATGATGAAACAGTTAGACATGTACTGTGCGAATGTCCGGCTATTGCACGTTTACGTCAAAACACTTTCGGTAAACCTCAGATTGATTCAGAAGATCTGAACAGTGTCTCACCCAAACTGATAGCTAACCTTTTTGGAGGATTAGGCATACAGTGGTGAGAAACCACTCAAAAGTGAGCCACAATAGACCCACTAGTGGTCGCAGTGGAAGGGCTGCAAGGCCCACCCATATATGAATCATCATCAACACTGCCCACTTCCAGAAACGCTAGAGAGCTGAACTTTTTAAAACTGAAACACAATAGAGCTGAGCTTTGGAAGGCTGATAGGAACTACGATTAAACCATGGAAAAGAAATTAAAAAATCTCAAAAATTTAAGTAAGGCATTGCAAAAGTTTTGAACAATATTCCGCATATTTTACTACTTTAAAAATTAAGTATTATCCAATTCCTTTAAAAAAGAAGTGAAATCATAACAAAAACATTTCATGTAAAAAAAAGCAAAGTACGCGAAAATGGCATTCCGTAAAAAGAATTGAGATAAAAGTAAAGCCAAGTTTTCCAATACAAATTTCAAAATTAAAGGTTCTTACTAGTTTGGAAATGTTTTTTTAAACTTTGCTACGCTTTTAATGCCATTTTCGCGTACTTGGCTTTTTTTTACATGAAATATTTTTGTTATGATATATCTTTGCGTTTCAGATGATACTACACAATAGCAGTGTAAGCTATGGTAATCCTAATTTTTTCGATAAAAAAAAAGTTGCTCCGATTTCAAATTTTTTTATATATCTTTGCGTTTCAGATGATACTACACAATAGTAGTGTAAGCTATGGTGATCCTAATTTTTTCGCTAAAAAAAAGTTGCTCCGATTTCAAAATTTTTTATATATCTTTGCGTTTCAGATGATACTACACAATAGTAATGTAAGCTATGGTGATCCTAATTTTTTCGCTAAAAAAAAAGTTGCTCCGATTTCAAAATTTTTTATATATCTTTGCGTTTCAGATGATACTACACAATAGCAGTGTAAGCTATGGTGATCCTAATTTTTTCGCTAAAAAAAAAGTTGCTCCGATTTCAAAATTTTTTATATATCTTTGCGTTTCAGATGATACTACACAATAGTAGTGTAAGCTATGGTGATCCTAATTTTTTCGCTAAAAAAAAAGTGGCTCCGATTTCAAATTTTTTTATATATCTTTGCGTTTCAGATGATACTACACAATAGTAGTGTAAGCTATGGTGATCCTAATTTTTTCGCTAAAAAAAAAGTTGCTCCGATTTCAAAATTTTTTATATATCTTTGCGTTTCAGATGATACTACACAATAGTAGTGTAAGCTATGGTGATCCTAATTTTTTCGCTAAAAAAAAAGTTGCTCCGATTTCAAATTTTTTTATATATCTTTGCGTTTCAGATGATACTACACAATAGTAGTGTAAGCTATGGTGATCCTAATTTTTTCGCTAAAAAAAAAGTTGCTCCGATTTCAAAATTTTTTATATATCTTTGCGTTTCAGATGATACTACACAATAGTAGTGTAAGCTATGGTGATCCTAATTTTTTCGCTAAAAAAAAAGTTGCTCCGATTTCAAAATTTTTTATATATCTTTGCGTTTCAGATGATACTACACAATAGTAGTGTAAGCTATGGTGATCCTAATTTTTTCGCTAAAAAAAAAGTTGCTCCGATTTCAAAATTTTTTATATATCTTTGCGTTTCAGATGATACTACACAATAGCAGTGTAAGCTATGGTGATCCTAATTTTTTCGCTAAAAAAAAAGTTGCTCTGATTTCAAATTTTTTTATATATCTTTGCGTTTCAGATGATACTACCCAATAGTAGTGTAAGCTATGGTGATCCTAATTTTTTCGATAAGAAAAAAGTTGCTCCGATTTCAAAAATTTTTATATATCTTTGCGTTTCAGATGATACTACACAATAGCAGTGTAAGCTATGGTGATCCTAATTTTTTCGCTAAAAAAAAAGTTGCTCCGATTTCAAAATTTTTTATATATCTTTGCGTTTCAGATGATACTACACAATAGTAGTGTAAGCTATGGTGATCCTAATTTTTTCGATAAAAAAAAAGTTGCTCCGATTTCAAAAATTTATAGATCTTTGCGTTTTAGATGATACTACACAATAGTAGTGTAAGCTATGGTGATCCTAATTTTTTCCATAAAGAAAAAGTTGCTCCGATTTCAAAATTTTTTATATATCTTTGCGTTTCAGATGATACTACACAATAGTAGTGTAAGCTATGGTGATCCTAATTTTTTCGATAAAAAAAAAGTTGCTCCGATTTCAAAAATTTTTATATATCTTTGCGTTTCAGATGATACTATACAATAGTAGTGTAAGCTATGGTGATCCTAATTTTTTCGATAAGAAAAAAGTTGCTCCGATTTCAAAATTTTTTATATATCTTTGCGTTTCAGATGATACTACACAATAGTAGTGTAAGCTATGGTGATCCTAATTTTTTCGATAAAAAAAAATTACTCCGATTTCAAAAATTTATAGATCTTTGCGTTTTAGATGATAGTACACAATAGTAGTGTTTTTTGAAAGTTTTCCAACTAGGTTTTTGGGGTTAGTATACAATTCAACAATTTTTTTTATTGGACAAATAAATAAAATGGCGGATCCAAAATGGCGGATTTTCCCATTTATGAACCGATATGCATCAAACTCGGAACTTTGGGGTGTTTCAGGTCGCTTATTATGATTTCTAACTTAAACTAAAAAAAAAACAAAATGGCGGATCCGAAATGGCGGATTTTCTCATTTATGAACCAATATGCATTAAATTTGGAATTTTGGGGTGTTTTAGGTCCCTGATTATGATTTCTAACTTAAACTTTTAAAAAATCAAAATGGCGGTTCCACAATGGCGCACTTTCTCATTTATAAACCGATTTGCTTTAAACTTGAAACATCGCGGCGCTTTAGTAAGTTAATACAATTTTTGACTTAAATTTAAAAAAATCAAAATGGCGGATCCGAAATGGCGGATTTTCCCATTTATGAACCGATATGCATCAAACTCGGAACTTTGGGGTGTTTCAGGTCGCTTATTATGATTTCTAACTTAAACTAAAAAAAAAACAAAATGGCGGATCCGAAATGGCGGATTTTCTCATTTATGAACCAATATGCATTAAATTTGGAATTTTGGGGTGTTTTAGGTCCCTGATTATGATTTCTAACTTAAACTTTAAAAAAATCAAAATGGCGGTTCCACAATGGCGCACTTTCTCATTTATAAACCGATTTGCTTTAAACTTGAAACATCGCGGCGCTTTAGTAAGTTAATACAATTTTTGACTTAAATTTAAAAAAATCAAAATGGCGGATCCGAAATGGCGGGTTTTCCCATTTATGAACCGATATGCATCAAATTCTGAACTTTGGGGTGTTTCAGGTCGCTAATTATGATTTCTAACATAAACTTTAAAAAATCAAAATGGCGGATCCACAAAACTTGAAACATCCGGGCACCTATAAGGTAACTCAATACAATTTTTGACTTAAATTTTAAAACCTGAAAATGGCGGATTCCTCGGGCCTAGACCCTCCAAGTCAGCAGATTTTTTTAGATATTTTTCACATATTTCATGAATAAAAAAATTAAAGAGTATAAAATTCGCCATCATGAGGCTTGACTCCCCCAGAGGCAGCCGCCCCCCCCCAATTTTGAGGCAAATCAATTTATTAACAAGAAAGTGCGCCATTGTGGAACTGCCATTTTCATTTTTTTAAATTTAGGTCAAAAATTGTATTAAGTTACCTTAAGCGCCGCAATGTTTCAAGTTTGAGGCAAATCGGTTTATAAATAAGAAAGTGCGCCATTGTGGAACCGCCATTTTGATTTTTTAAAATTAGGTTTAAAATAATAATCAGCGACCTGAAAGATCTCAAAGTTCCGAGTTTGATGCAAATCGGTTCATAAATAGGAAAATCCGCCATTTCATTTATTTTTCTAATAAAGAAAATGTTGAATTGTATTATACTAACCACCAAATAAAAGTTTGAAAAAGTTATGATCAAACAAATAAAGAAATATATTATATGAAGTCAAGCAAAATAAAACTGTTTAAATAATTGCCAATGGTATAATATCATAAAACAAAAAATCTCGCGGCGAATTGTCTCCGCGGCGAATCGGCTGGCGGCGAATTGTCCCGCGGCGAATTGTCCCATCCCCGGGTATGTCATACCCGGGTGTACAATCCATGCTAGGAAAAATAGATGTACCAACGACGGGTTAATAAATTTATAAATTGTGGTATAAAAATAAAAACAAAGCGATACCTAAAAATTAGTTTTATTAATCTCTTGTATTAATATTCATAATAATATAATTTAGGCACAGTTTGTGATCCTGGTGAGAGCGGCGGGACAAGCGACTTGTTGAAAAGTAACTGGAGGGTTAGATGCACCTTCCATCCAAGTCCATCTAAAGAGACATCCTGCCTGAAGTTGTTTGGGCAATTTATAACAGCAATCTTTGGTTTCACATCCACCGTATTGATCTCCCCAACCTAAAATATTTTATTAAAAAAATACCATTAGAAAAAAAAATCGTAATTTTTTTTAGCTTTTTTATTCTTTGTTTGATTTTTGTTCCTTTGATCTCTATCAAAAGTCAAGGCATGAGACTATTCGTATTTTTTGTCAAAATTAAAATTTCTATAATTTAGCTTTATTTATACCCTCGCGAAATTTTTTTGGGCGACATTGTACTCGTTTTTAACATTGACCCAAAAGTCACGTCATCGCCGTGCACAAAAAACCCTCAACTGAAATAGTCGGTTCAGAAATGATAAAGTTGTACCTTAACAAATAAGGTGCTGATTTAGCCCTTTGTGTAACGTAGGTCAAATAAATGCTATTTTTTTCTACTATTGATTTATCAAAGAGTATTTAATTTGTACGGTTATGGACTTTACAAAAAGTCTGGGCCTTCTAGTTTTGGTAAAATACAATATGGCGCATTCTTTTAAATATTGAATAATTTAAGCCCACTTGCCTAAAGTTTATGTACCCCAATGACATTCAATTCAATTCAATTCAATTCAATTTATTTCATGTAATGTTATTACAGTTTTGTTTCAATTAATATGACAAAATGGCAAACAATGGACATTATGTCTGGTCTACCATCTCTCATATGGAATTTAACTATTTAAGATTAATTAAAAAATAGTTCTAACTAAAAGTAGACATACATTTTTCAAAGCCTTATATTAGTTTGAAAACCAATCAATGTTATTTTTGTATAGCCAATCAGTTATCTTGCGTTTTATTTTGTGAAAAGGTTTATCTTTAAACTCTTTAGGCAACATATTATATATTTTTGGCATGGTCCATATTAACGACCCTTGGTACCGCGTGATAGTAGTTTTAGGTAGGAGAACCAATTGGTTGGTAGCTGCCCTGGTGCTTCTCTCATTAATCCTATAATGAAGGTAATGTTGTTTTTTGAGAATTATTCTGACTACAGATTTGACATACAACTGAACTGAGTTTCAAAACAGAAGCTTCTTTAAATAAATTTCAGTAGAAAACCTTTTATTCTTATATAGCATTACTTTAATCAGATATTTTTGACTAAATATGAGCGGATTCAGTGTATTTTTAAATGCTTCCCCCCAGACCGTTATGCATTAACTAAAAACAGATTTTAGGAGCTTTCGGTCCATAATTTGTCACAGCTGATAAAATTTGTATATTAGTTTACGAATTCTCTTAGATAGAAATTCAACATGATGTTTCCAGGACAAATGCGTATCAAATACAACCCCGAGATATTTTACTTGTTCTTTTCTACCAATTTTTGTTCTGCAGTTGCATCTGTTGTCACTACTGCATTCAAAGTCGTGTATTGTAATGTTGTTATCAGACCCCAAAGCAGCACTAGCTTTAGTCATAGAAAAGTATATAAAGCCAGACTTATCTGCATTTAAAGTTAAGTAGTTTTTGTCAAACCAGCTTTTAGTTCGCTTGATTGCCTTTTCTGCAATTTGTTTCAATTCTTTCCAGGTGTGAGCTTTGACGATGATTACCGTGTCATCAGCGAAACATATTATTTCTACATTGTCAAGTAATTTCATAATTTAATTTATATATATTGAAAACAATACCGGACCAAGCACTGTACCCTGTGGAACACCGAACTCCACCAGACTTTTGGAGCTAATAGTGTTATTAATTTTGACATCTTGAGTTCTTAGCTTGAGATAACTTGCAAATAAGTTGTAAGCAACATGTCTTGTACCTATTCGTTCCATTTTTTCCAATAGAATCCGATGCGTCACGGTCTCATAATCTTAAATATTGTCAATAAAGATACATCTTTGCCGTTTAAAAGGACATATCACTTGTAAAATTTGGATAAGAATCAGGAAAGTTTACTTGAACCAAAATAGGACTGTTTTAACCTTTTAAAAATTAGGTTGTGATTCTTAATAAAATTAAAAACAATTGCGTTATCAAGACATTTTTCCTAAAAAGTAGTAGTAGTAGTAGTGGGGGGGGTTGACCCGCAGGTCTGACAAGTAGGCCAGAGTAGGCCCTTTTTGCCATGCCCCTAGTCTGTCCCTTAACCCACTCTCTGCACTTCCCTTTGATGGTCGGGTAACTCATTGGGCCTTCCTGTTCTCTTTACAAAGTCCAGTAAGTCTGCCCATTTGAGCATGTGCAGTTCTTCCTCGCTCAGAGTTGGCGCTCCGAGTGCCTGTTGTCTCATCCTTGCGTAGGCCTCGCATTCTGCCACGAGGTGTCTTGATGTCTCTTCTTCCTGTCCACAGGCTGGGCAGGTAGGGTCATTCTCGACTCCTATACGTGTCATGTGCTTCCTCAACCGGTTATGTCCGGTTAGAGTACCTATCAGCAGTCTGAGGTCTTTTCGTGTCCGTCCCAGCATCCATCTAATTCTGGTCGCTTTTGGACGGTCTACGAATTCTCTGGTCTGTCTGCAACCCGTTCCTGTTTCCCAGGAGTTTAATAGCGCGTCCTGGGCCCATTTGTTGAGTCCGCTTTGCACTTGTCTTTTTGTCACGCCCAAAAGTGGCTCCGGTCCTACATAGGCGGTTCCTGCCCCGAGTCGTGCGAGTTCGTCCGCCTTCTCGTTGCCTGGTACCCCCGTATGTCCCGGAACCCAAACCAGCGTCACCCGTTTGCCATCGCTTAGGGTCTCCAGCGCCTCTGCGCATTCTTCCACCAAGCCGTCAGCGTTTAGCGCCTTCAGGGTGGCTTGACTGTCAGAGCATATATATATAAGCTCCTCTTCGCTGTTCCGAACGTCTTCTAGGGTTGCCGCCATTATTATGGCGTAGACTTCTGCTTGAAAAACAGTAGCCTGCTCACCGAGCGAGTAGCTCTTCTGAACTTCTAGTTTTTCCACGTATACTCCCGCTCCTGTGGTTTGCCTCTCTGATAGTTTGGATCCATCAGTGTAGCAAACTAAAGCGCTCTCCTCAAACATCTTTTCGTCTCTCTGCCACGCTTCACTGTCTGGGATGTGGATTTTGTACCTCTTCTCGAGCCTCCAAGGTGCGTGTGCTCTGCTGACCGTCATTGACGTGAGGAGGATTTCTCTAATTGTCAGCTCTTCTATAGCTAGATGACCAGCTGTTTCCCCTCTTCCTCTCCACTGACCCGTGTCCCTTAGACGTAGGTAGGTCCCCATCGCCTCCCTCTTGATCCAAGTTGGTAGCGATGGTAGTCCCAGAATTGTCTCTAGGGCCAGGATCGGGGTAGTTCTCATAGCTCCGGTTATCCCTCTACACATCAGCCCCTGTAGGCTTCTGAGTTTTAGGGATGTGGTCGTTTTCTCCACTGCCGGCCACCAGACTACGGATCCGTATTGGATCCGCGGTCTCAGTATTGCCGTGTACATCCAGTGAAGGGGCCTGGGGGATAGTCCCCAGGTCCTGCTGACTACCCGTCGTAGCTGCCACATTGTTGCCTGAACCTTTACGATCATATTGGTAACATGTGGCGTCCAGGTGAGTCCGCTATCAAGAATGACACCCAGGTACTTCAGCTTTGGTACTAAAGCTAGGGGTCTTCCGTACATCACGGGTGCTCTAAAACCTTCGATTTTTCTCTTTCTGGTGAACAGTATCATCTCTGTCTTACCTGGGTTAACAGAGAGTCCATTTTCTTGGCACCAGTCTTCTATGATGCGAACAGCCATTTGCATCCTACTGCAGACAACGTTAAGGAAGCGACCAACCACTTCCACCACGCCATCATCTGCATAGTTTTTCCTAAAAAGTACTACTGAACATAAAACAAATCGCTTGAAACCATGTGCAAATTTTATTTATGTTTCGTAAAGGTTTGGTATCGTTTGTTATGTTATTTCTTGCAAAATTTTTACAAGTGATATGTCCTACACGGCAAAGATGTTTTTTTCAATTTTTAAAATAATGTCATTGTCGTACAAAAACATGTGTGTTAAAAATATATTAGAGTATGCGACATCTTGGATTTTGACAAAATTACAAATTAAGGATACAGCATATATGTAGTACAGGGCCCAAGCGTTTGATTAAGCTTATTACCGTAGATTCTAATTAGTCTTTGATAAAACCGCACAAGAATAAATAAAAACATGTTGATTGTAAAACAATAAAAACCTAGTAAGTAATCATTCAAATTACTAACCGCCAGATGGTGCATTCCATTGATTTCTACATCCTTCGGTATAGTAACCGACACCACCACCTGGAATCTGTATGTCAAAAGCATTAAATGATCTGCTAGTATTGGCAGATCCAGCGCCAGTGTTTGTAACCTAAAAGAAAAATTAGGTTTTTTATTTTTATACTGGGACTTTCTATCCAATTAGGATTAATCGCCCAGTTTGGAAAGTTACAGCAAGGTTTAAAGCATTTTAAATACCAGGTACCATGCCAGGAATCGAACCCGAACCGCCCGTGTGTTACGCAAATATTGCTACCACTACGCTACGGACCACGAAGAGAAAAAGCAGGTAACAAAGAAAAAACTTAACGTCTTCTTCACTAAAGTCTTTATTATTTCGGGTTTTATTTAGGATATGTTTCGAGTCTAAAGAGACTCATCATCAGCTTTTAAAAATCTTCAAAAGACACTCATACCCCCAGCAGGCTAATACGAGGATGCAAAAAGGTGCTAATACTAGTTGAAAATCCAGCGAATCTGAGGGCACGGCAGTGCCTCGCCAAGTTCGCGCGCCGTAACCATCTTTTCTTGAAACATTTCAGTCGATATTTGACCTACCTAAAACTCTACTTCGGAATGAGCTACGAATCTCAAACTTTGCACAGTCGTAGATCTCCATGGAGTTAACAACCCCTCCAAGTTTCATGTAATTCCATAAAGTAGTAAAGTAGTTACGAAATTTCAAAAAACGTCGAAATTGCCACTCACTCACTGACTCACTCATGTATAGATCATCAATATTCTACTGTACTTCCAGACATGCTACTATTTCATTAAATTTGGCAGACTGATAGAAATTATGACCAAACCCCTGGAAAAAATCAAAACACCCCAAAGTTCTAATTTACTTCCCTCCCCTTTAAATGTAAAGTTAAGTAAAAGTAACATTGCCTACTTCCAGACATGCTAGAGAGCTGAGCTTTGGAAGACCGATAGTAACTATGATAAAGTTATAGAAAAAAATTAAAACACCCCAAAATTCTAATTTACTTCCTTCCCCTATAAATGTAAAGTTATGTAAAAGTAACACTGCCCACTTCCAGAAACGCTAGAGAGCCGAGCATTGGAATGCTGATAGAAATTATGATAAAACCATGAAAAAAAAATTAAAAAGTTCAATATTTTCATTTACTCTCCTCCCCTATAAATGTAAAGTTATGTAAAAGTAACATTACCCACTTCCAGAAACGCTAGAGAGCTGAGCATTGGAACACTGATAGGAACTATGATAAAACTATAGGACAAAATTTAAAAACACGACAATTTTAATTTATTTCCCTTCCCTATACATGTAAAGTTATGTAAACGTAACATTGTGCACTTTCAGAAACGCTAGAGAGCTGAGCTTTGGAAGGCTGATAGGAACTACGATAAAACCATGGACAAAAATTAAAAAACCTCAAAAATTTAAGTAAGGCATTGCAAAAGTTTTGAACAATATTCCGCATATTTTACTACTTTAAAAATTAAGTATTATCCAATTCCTTTAAAAAAGAAGTGAAATCATAACAAAAACATTTTATGTAAAAAAGCCAAGTACGCGAAAATGGCATTCCGTAAAAAGAATTGAGATAAAAGTAAAGCCAAGTTCTCCAATACAAATTTCAAAATGAAAGGTTCTTCCTAGTTTGGAAATATTTTTCTAAACTTGGCTATACATTGTTTACCGGGATGTGTCAGATGAGCTGAATTTGAGATTTGGCGCGCCACTGAAATATATTGAAAAATATGACCTTTTGTAGTTTTTTTGTATTAACTTATCGCCCAATAAAAATAAAAAACTAATATTAGCCTTATTTTATTGACAAATGAGTCATTTTAGGAATTTTATCAATTTTTGACATATAGTTTGCGTCACATACCTACAGAGTGACTCAAAATTATTTAAAAAAAAATACAGGAAACATACCTTAGATTTATTAAATAGAAAGAAAGCAAACTAAATACTCTGCCAATCTATGGGCACCTAAGCTCACACTAGGTACTATAGTTATAGTGTGAGCTAATATCATCAAAAACTGAATATTTTATTCAACTCCAGACTCAATTACCTTTCGTTTGATACCACACAAGCCATATTTTGACTTAAACTCAATTTTTTTAAATCTACCCCCACCCTTTTAAAAAAAATTAAAATGTATTTTGTTTAACTCCAGACTCAATTACCTTTCGTTTGATATCACACACGCCATATTTTCACTTAAACTCTAATTTTTGACATCTACCCCCACCCTTTTTTTAAAAATAAACTAAAATTCATTTTGTTTAACTCCAGACTTAATTACCTTTCGTTTGATATCACACACACCATATTTTCACATAAACTCTAATTTTTGGAATCTACCCCCACCATTTTATTTGGCTTGCGTTCGGTTGATTTTGTTCAATTATAAAATGGGACCATCACGGCCCAAGACCCAACTTAGGTACCAAATTTTATTAAAATCGGACAAGCGGTTTTTGAGTTATGCGGGTTGGTCGTTACAGACAGACATACAGACAGACAGACAGACATACAGACAGACAGACAGACAGCAAAACAAAAAAGTTTCAAAATCATCTGAAACGCAAAGATATATAAAAATTTTTGAAATCGGAGCAACTTTTTTTTTCTCGAAAAAATTAGGATCACCATAGCTCACACTACTTATTAGTAGTAGTGTGAGCTAAAATGCGTAGTCAAAATTAACTTCACTTTCTTTCATATAAGTCGTTTTAACTATTCTAGAGTGATGTTTGCATAACAAGTTATGTGATAAGCTTACAGGGTAATTAAAAAAAAATCATCGAATGACATGTTTACTAATTGTCTACAGAACAGTGTGTTTACCGAGATGCGTCAAAAAAAGGTGAATTTAAGATATGTTAGAACCCAAACCGTCCTGATACTTGTCTCAAAAAAATTGGGGGTCATCAGTTTCGTTTTCGAGCTATAATTATTTAAATGCGCGCCACTGAATTATGGAAAAATGTGTGTTTTTGTATTTTTTTTTTGCTATAACTTCTCGTCAAAGAGATGTAAAAAACTAATATTAATTTCATTTGTTGCAAAAAAGAGTCTTTTTAAGTATGTTCTCAATTTTTGACATATATTTTTGTCACATATCTACAGAGTGGCTCAAATTATGAATAATAGAAATACAAGAATAATAATAAACATAAAGGGTATTCCAAACATTTTTTGCATTCACATGACATGTGTACTAATTGTCTATGGAATAGTGTGTTTACTGGGATCCGTCAGATGTGGTGAATTAGAGATATGTTAGAGCCTAAACCGTCCTAATACTTGTTTCAAGAAAAAGTGGCTGGTTTTGTTTTTAAGTTATACTTATTTAAATGCTGGAATATAGGAAATGTGGAATGTGAAAACATCGGGACGAAAAGGGGTCTATGTACTTCTTTCCGGGGGTTCTAGCAAAAATTTTTTGCATCAGAAATAAAGCCTGTGAAAAAACTTAATTGAAAAACCTTTAAATATCAACTTTTTAACCCTATAAGGCGATAGAAGTTGTAGCAAAAATCCATACGAGTATAGCTCAAAGACGAAACCAATGATTCTCCCCTCCCCAATTTTTTAAAGCAAGTTTCAGGATGGCTCGGCCTCTAACATATCTTAAATTCACCTCATTTGACGCATCCCGGTAAACACATTATTCTGCTAGACAGTTAGTATACCTACAGGGCCGTATCTGAGGGGGGGTTTTGGGGGTTCAAACCCCCTCCGAAAAATACATAGGAATGTGTTTTTTAACCTTTTTTTCAAAAACCCATTAAAAAATTGTAGTTATGTTTTAAACCCGCAATTTTTCAAATTCCACTGGCCTAACCCCCATAAAATTTTGGTCCAGATATGGCCCTGTATACCTATCATTTGTTTAATTTATTTAAAAAATGTTTGATTTAACCTGTAAGTTTACTACATAAAGCCTTATGTATGTAAATGTTACTTTATAATAGTTACAACGACTCATATTGAAGCAAATTAATTTATTTTGACTCTGCATTTTTAATTTCATCCCTTTATGTAAATTTAACAAATCCCAGTTATTATTTCTATAATTCTATTACCCATATTTTAAGCCACTCTGTAGATATGTGACGAAAACTATAAAAAAATTAAGAACATACTTAAAAATGCTTTTTTTTCAACTAAATAAAATTAATATTGGTTTTTTATTTCTATTTGATCAGAAGTTACCAAAAAAACTACAAAAAGTCACATTTTTCTATATTCCAGTGGCGCGGATTTAAATAAATATAGCTCGTAAACGAAACCGATGACCCCCAATTTCTTTGAGACAAGTATTTGGACAGCTTGGACCCTAACATATCATAAATTCATCTCATATAACGCATCCCGGTAAACACACTATTCCGTAGACAATTAGTAAACATGTCATGCGTTGAATTATTTTTTTTTAAATACCCTGTAAATTTATCACATAACCTATTATGTAAACATATCACTCTAGAATGGTTAAAACGACTCACATGGAAACAAGTGAAGTTAATTTTGACTATGCATTTTTAGTTTCCTTTCTTTATTTTTAATTTTTCCTGTATTTTTTTTATTATTTTGAGCCACTCTGTAGGTGTGACACAATATAGAAAAATTGATAAAATACCTAAAAGGACTCTTTTGTCAATAAAATAAGACTAATATCAGCTTTTTATTTTTATTTGGCGATAAATTATTACAAAAAAACTACAAAAGGTCATATTTTTCCATATTTCAGTGGCGCGCATTTAAATAAGTATAGCCCGAAAACAAATCCTATTTTTTTTTGGTAGAAAAATCAAGAAGGTTTGGCCTTCAACATATCTCAAATCCAGCTTATCTGACGCATCCCGGTAAACAATGTATTTAGTGCCTTCTCCTTTGAACAATTAAAAAAAAACTTTGGTTTAAAATAGTATGTTAATTATTATCTGTTTTTAATTTTTTTTTTCATAAATCATCTTCTTATATTATCCCAAAATGGGGTTAAAGTTTGTCGGAATAGTTGTAAAACACCCTGTATTAAGCAGGCTTTACAGAAACAAAAATTAGAAGAATAACAAATATTGTCTTACCTGAACCACCATTTGTTTTCCAGAAAGGTTAGCACCATAACCTCCTTTTTGGAATTTCAGGAGTAAACAAGCACAACACATATTTCCTGGGGGATTTTTAAAAGCAGCAGCAATAAACCCGTAAGCAAAGGTGTTGTTAACGGCCCATGGCCCTTGATTTGTGCAGATGTAAGAAGTACCGCCGTTCTCGCAACCTAAAAGTTTATACCAAAATGCAATATTGCAAGGTTTTTCTCAATTCCAAACCAGGGGTGAATTAAAACAACGAAAAATTATAAAATAATATATATATATATATTTTATATATATATATATATATATATATATATATATATATATATATATATATATATATATATATATATATATATATATATATATATATATATATATATATTTTATATATATATATATCTATATATATATATATATATAAAATTTCTGTGCTTTGGCCATAATTGGAACCCAAACTTTTGGCTATATACGCCAACGCTTTACCAATTAGGCCACCGAAACCATGAATATACATTTTTAAAACTCTACAGGGTTAGCCAAAGATCGTTTGGCCGTTGAAAATATGTGAATTGAAGTAAGATCGCTATTTAAATAAATGGCACTAAGAGAGATAAGTAGTTTAGCACTGTTGTCAAGTTAGCAATTCAAGAAAATGGTTTCCTTTTCGCGATCTAATGACGTTACTCTTACCGGCTAAGTAGGCCAAAGCCGGCCATTAATAAAACCCAAAAACAACCTTGATTTTAATTGCTGCCGCGCCATCTCTTAGATATCATTTGATCTATATGACTAATAATCAATACGGCGAATCCGTAATTCTTCTTTTAGTTCAGGCCCTACATCCGATATTACAGCCATATGCTGCGTTTAATGATAGAAGCAACACACTTGGCATAGATAGACATAAGACTCGCCCGAACATTTTACGAAAGGGAACCACCCCATCCCTGGCAGGGGGTGGTTCCCCTCCCCCCTTAAACGTGCGTTTTGATAGTTTTTTGCTAATAACTCGAAAACAGTCAACTTTTTCAAAAATATTCTAGAAATCATTTTTCAAGCGGATAAAATTTCCTTTTCAACGATGTACCTTAGTACCCTTTAGTGGCAGTGGTGCATATTCCATTAGCGTACGAAAAAAGGGGAAAATTTTTAAAATATTTTTTTTTATCTATTTTTTGTGGTATTATTATTATTATGTGGTATTATTTGCAAACTTTTAACTAAGTAACAATTATTGAGGCAGATGAAAAGTCTTCTCTAACGATGTATAACACGCCCCCCTTACATCAGTGGCGCACCTTTTATAGGCATTTAAATAAATGAGAGGTGTGGAAAAAACTTGTTTTTTTTTTAAATTTTTAAATTTTACTGTTCCATAGGTCTGGTTTTAAAACTTACTTTTAAAGCTGAAGAAATGTCCTTTCCAACGATTTATATCGCTCCCCCCTCAAGGCAGCGGTAGATCTGGCATAGACGCACGAAAAATATCGGACCCCGTAGAGCCTGAACTGTTTTAGCAACTTGACTTCGGTCGCAGCTCGAACGGCGCGAAGCGCGACTTTAATAAAAGAGCAAGGTTAGTGTCTTAAGAAAAAATTATTAAAAAATTGAATTTTTCTCGATTTAATGTTTCCCAAATAAAGCTAAAATAACGAAATAAATAATAATGACTATTTCTTCGTCTCTTAAAAGTGGAAATCTTACTGTACTTGCTCCTGTTTAGTAATAAAAAACTATTAATGAATTTTGAGTCACAGCGGCAAACGCTCCTAAATATGCGCGTCTTTGGTTCCTCACTGACTTCTTGTTTTCCATAAGTTCATCCTTTTTTATACGCTTTTCATAAAGGCTAATCGTTCGATGTCGAGCACTGTATATCACGGTTAGTGTCACAGTGTAGGCATGCTAGTTCTTAAGGTATTCACTGTTGATAATTTAGTGCAAGCGCTAGAGGTAGTCGAGTATGCAAAATATGAAGACCGTAGTTGGACAATGGATTCTAGCTGATAATAACGGTCCGTAAATAAACCTTGGAAACTCGGTGTTATGACGGCCGTGACGTCAAAGCTACGTCACAGTTTTCGTAGAAATCAGCAGTCAAACGCTGTTTATAGCGTAATTTCGTCTTTTGTAAGGAAATTTTGTACATTTTGGGTCTTGTCGTCTTGTAAGTAGTGTTTATACCTGTTCCGTGCTTGTTATAAATGTATTAAAGAGTAACTAAAAGAAATTTTAGACTACCTAAAAGAAATTTAGTGATGGTTCGTCTACTTCATTTTCTGTATCAACATATTCAAAAAATATGTGTGAAAAAGATAGTTTAGTTTATATTTCAGGATTTTTAACAGGAAAGCACCACAATGAGTTCCCTAAACGTGGTTGCTATACATAGAAAAATGAACCAACCAACCAACCAAATTTTTGAAAATTATAAAATGCAGGGTGTTTAAATTAAAATTGTTTTTATGTTTTTTAAAAAAACTCGAAAACTCGATGTTCGATTTTTTTTGATTTAAACATCATAAAGTAAAAAAAAATCTGCTAGTTTGCCAATTTAAACTTTTTTCTATCTTTAATAATAAAAAAGTTAGCAATGGTGGATACTTAAATTGGAACACCCTGTATAATGCTGAAGCAATAGGGAAGAAATATTAGCGTTACAGTCAATGTATTTTTGTTATAGTTTTTCTTTAGAATTCGTTAAGAAGGGGGGGATCAAAAATTCTGAATTTATGAATGTTCCTTTACTGCCATTGACTTTTAGTCATTTCTATTTCCTTTCCTTTAATTTTTTTGATAAAATTTCTCAACAAAAATAACTCATTTTAATTATTTCCTATCCACCAAAAAAATCAATAACATGTGCCCAGTTTGCTTCAGTGTTCGGCGAAAAAAGTTAAATTAATATGAGCAAGACAGTCGAATTAACTTAGAAAAAGGATTTATAATCGTGTCCTGAATCTGATATTTCTCACTGTCATAAATTTTTAAATTATTTAATTTTTTAATAAATATTGGTATTTTTACGGCTTCTATCTTTATTTCTCTCATAATATAACATCTGGGTCTCTCTTTATTGATTATGGAGCAAGCAAATTACCGCATCATAGGCTGCCGAGTTCTTATTGGCTGGGAGTTACCAGAAAACCGGTTTATTTACGGACCGTTTCTGATTATAGGTTATAGATTAACGATCCGGATGATGCCAGGCCAGTTTTTGATCAATTTTTTTTAATCCTCCCGCCTCTTATAGTCGTGTTTGAATTTCAGAAAATTTTGAAAGTTGACGCCCTAAATCCACAATGGCACAAAAATGCGTCAGAAATCTGTAAAATCTAACCTAACAATAAAATATTATTAGTTTTTTAAATTTTAGCTGCAAACACCCCCAAAAAGTTGAAATTTGTCGTTTTTTTTCAAATTTTCTCAAAAACTAAGCTTTTTAAGAAAAAATATCTAATTATCTATATTGTAAATAATAAAATTTCCTTTCCAACTAATATATTCAAAATAATATATACTTTAATACCATATTTTAAAAAAAATCGCCTTGGTCCCATAATTAGAAGTTTGTTGGATGGTCCATTCTGGTTCTCAGTGCCTTATATTTAAAAAAATTATCTTTTTTAAATCTTTAGGTACAAAGCATGTTGTAACGATAAATACATTCAAATACCAAATTGCAAATAATGCAAGGACCTAAAACTATAAACAACAAGTGAAATTAAAGAAAGAAAAATAAGAAAAAAGTTTTTGCTTCGGCCGGGACTCGAACCCGGGATCTCTTGCTCTGTACGCAAACATTCTTAACATTGAACTACCGAAGCCATACATAAATTTTCGGAAAACTTTCATCTATGCAGGCTGCGGTGTCTCAATACAAGAACGAGAAATTCTCAGGGTATTAACTCGACCAAGTCATCCATCTCTTTAATTCTTCTTTCCCACTGTCAAAGGTATGATAATTCAAATTCTGTACGTCTAATTTGAGTTATCATACCTTTGACAGTGGGGAAGAAGAATTAAAGAGATTAGTTGACTTAGTCAAGTTAATACCCTGAGAATCTCTCGTTCTTGTATTGAGACACCGTAGCCTGCATAGATGAAAGTTTTTCGAAAATTTATGTATGGCTTCGGTAGTTCGATGTTTAGAATGTTTGCGTACAAAGCAAGAGATCCCGGGTTCGAGTCCCGGCCGAAGCAAAAAACTTTTTTCTTATTTTTCTTTCTTTAATCTCACTTGTTGTTTATAGACAAATACATTGTTGTCCTATTGCAAGCAAGTCACAGCATATACAATTTTGCTGTATAGGTGTCACACAGACGCTCTTACTCAAATTTGACGCAAACACCCGGCGCCGGCGATTTAAAATTGAGCGATCTATAATGACAAATTCCAAATGTTTTTTTGGGGTAAACAAATTTAGTATATTTTAGTATTTGAAAAAAAAACAACATCTTTGTTAGTTTTTAAGATATAAACCTAGTTTCCTTACTGTCTCAATTGTTATTCTATTGCAAACAAAAAACGAATCAACAGTTTGTGCAAAAGTTATAAGCCAGAGTTTGTAAAAAAAAGCTACAATCTTGGATCTATGACCTTACACCGGCCCCAAAAAATCTTCCACAACTATCCAACGGAATATCATATAACTATTAAAAAATTGTTAAAAACCAACATAATGTGATAGCATACCAGACTGAATGTTTCCATCAACTACAGTAACTCCATCTTTTGAGCAGGATTTGACAGGATGTGCTTTGCTGACATGACCCTTCCACGCGCATGTTGGCTTGCAACAGTCCCAGTACCTGGTAGTATTTGATACACCAGAATAAGTACCCAATTTCTCCAAATGAACTACTTCTTGGTAGCCATAGGCTGTAAAAATAATGAACAAAATTAAAATGACATTTAAAACGAATTTAATGTTGTTGAGAAATTGGTATAATATGGCACACTAGGATAAAATGGCACACCACCTTTATTTTAAGGAATAGGAAGAAGTACTACAAGAAAGGGAATTCATAGCAGCTTAGTTTTAACTTTAGCAGGAGGTATACGATATTTATCATTTTAAAATATTTTTTACAATGTAGAGTACATTTAAAAGTTTCTCGAAATTAACAATATATCTGGGGGCACGGCAATGCCCCGCCAAAATCGCACGGAAACTGCTGTACCATCTTTTCTTGAAACATTTCAGCCCATATTTGAGCTATCTAAAACTTTACTTTGCAATGAGCTACAAAACTCAAACTTTGCTCAGTCGTAGATCTTTATATAGTTAACAATCCCTACAAGTTTCATGGAGTTCCATAAAGTAGTAAAGTAGTTGAGAAATGTCAAAAAAGTCGAAATTGCCACTTACTCACTCACTCATCTACTCACTCATAGATCATCAAAATTCTACGGTACTTCCAGACATACTACAAAGCTGAAATTTGGCACACTGATATAAATTGAGACCAAAACCTTGGAAAAAATCAAAAAACCCCAAAAATTCTAACTCACTCCCCTCCCCATGCATGTAAATTTATGTAAAAGTTACATTGCTCACTTCCAGAGGCACTAAAGAGCTGAGCTTTGGCAGACTGATAAAACTAAAGGAAAAAATTTACAAACCCCAGTATTTTAATTTGCTTCCCTCCCTTTCATTGCTCACTTCCAGAGGCACTAAAGAGCTGAGCTTTGGCAGACTGATAAAACTAAAGGAAAAAATTTACAAACCCCAGTATTTTAATTTGCTTCCCTCCCTTATAAATGTAAAATTATATAAAAGTAACATTGCCCACTTCCAAAAACGCTAGAGAGCTGAGCTATGGAAGGTACATAGGAACTATGATAAGACTATAAAAGAAAATTAAAAAACCCCAAATTTTAAATAACTTCCCTCCCCTATAAATGTAAAGTTATGTAACAGTAACATTCTCCACTTTCAGAAACGCTAGAGAGCTGAGCTTTGGAAGACTGATAGAAACTATGATAAAATTATAGAAAAAAATTTCAAAACACGAAAATTTTTATTTACTTTCCTCCCCTATTAATGTAAAGTTATGTAAAATTAACACTGCCTACTTCCAGGAACACTAGAGAGCTGAGCTAGAGAAGGCTGATAGGAACTATGATAAAACCATAGGAAAATATAAAGAAATTTCAAAATTTTTAATAAGGCATTGGCAAGGCAAGTTTTGAACAATATTCCGCATATTTTATTACTTTAAAACTTAAATATTATCCAAATCCTTTAAAAAAAGAGTGAAAGCATAACAAAAACATGTTATGTAAAAAAAAGCCAAGTACGCGAAAGTGGTATTCCGTAAAAAGAATCGAGATAAAAGTAAAACCAAGTTGTCCAATACAAATTTCAAAATGAAAGGTTCTTACTAGTTTGGAAATGTTTTTCTAAACTTGGCTATTACGGCTGCAAATGACTCTTAGGCACAGTGCTAAATTGAACATAAAGAAGTTTGGCTGGAATAGCAAAGTTTAAAAGAACATTTCCAAACTAGTAAGAACCTTTAATTTTGAAATTTGTTTTCGAGAACTTGGCTTTACTTTTATCTCAATTCTTTTTACGGAATACCACTTTCGCGTACTTGGCTTCTTTTTACATGAAATGTTTTTGTTCTGATTAGTAATTTTTCTTACTTTACGTGCAATAAATGCACATTTTAAGGGTACTTCGTTTTGCATTTAAGTTAGATATAGTATTTTAGTTTTTAAATATTAAAAAAATATTAATTCATAACAAAACATTTTATGTAAAAAAGCCAAGTACGCGAAAATGGTATTCTGTAAAAATAATTGAGATAAAAGTATAGCCAAGTTCACCAATATAAATATCAAAATTAAAGGTTCTGTTGTCTTTTTTTCACACGAAATGTTTTGTTATGTTGTCATTCCTTTTGTAAAGGAATTAAAATATGCGTAATATGCTCAAGCTGCCTTAGCTTTTACCTAACTCGACATAGAAAGTTGCGAAGGCGAAAACAATGCAATATGCATTGACCCGATCTGAGGGACAAATTATCTCACGGTCATGGATACTGTTTTTCGTTTCATCTGCCTGCCTTTTATTTTTACTCTGGTAGTTTCTTTTGTATTTGTAGATGTCGCCACTTATGTTAAAGCATACGGTATCGCAGGTATTATTTATTCATTTCTCTTACCAATATCGTAAGATGAGATTCATATACCGTCTCTAAAAAAAGTGTCACATTGAGCATGCAGTGTTCTGAAGAGTCCCTTAAGGACGAAACAGTTAACTGTCAACCCTTAATTGGTGTCCATCGAAAATATACAGAAACGAAATCTTTCTATGCCCGCTTAGCCACGAAAAATTGTTGTCTCTAAAGCCTTGTCCTTGTTAGAAACTAGAGATGTGCTTAGTAGTTCATTTTAATAAACTAGTTCATGTGAACTAGTTCACCAAAATGAACTAGTTCGTTTGAACTATTAACGGAATGGCTATATGGATTAAGCGTGTTATACAGTGTGTCCACGTAAGTTGGCGGCATATGGGAAACTTTTTTATTATTAGCTTTACGAAAAAAAGTTATTCTTCATAAAAAGTTCTGCATGGTCCAAAACCTAAAATGCAACCATCAGATGTTAAATTTTTTCAGTCATATTACGAGGTTTGTCAAAAAATGTGATTTTTGCTCCAGAGTAAAGAACCTTTCTTTTTGATAATATCGAAAATTGTTATAAAGAAAAGATTTTTATAATTAAAAATAGCTTTCAAATATTCAACATTGTTTATTTACATTAAAAAAATATTTTTTTTCCACATTTTCTCTGCGATTACGTTGGAAATTTAAGTTTGCACATTAATGCATAATTAATCTAGGATGCACTGGCATTTTTTAAAACTGATAATTAAAGTAGGCTTTGCGAACTGTCTAAATATCGAAAATTCGAAGAAACGTCAACAATCTTATTTCAAAAAGTGCCAAGGTATAAACAATTTTTTAGGCAGTCTAACAGTGTTTTTCAAAATTTTTAGAGATCCGTATTGTACAGTTTTATGTTTGACAGACGTATTTGTTTGTTACAAACTAGTGATTAAGCAACTTAAAGGTTATCAGTGTTCGATAAATATTAAGAGATAATTGTTTTTTAAAGTTTATTTATAATTGTTTAATCAAATTTATAATTAATAAATGCAATGCATTAATGTGCAAACTTAAATTTCCAACATAATCGCAGAGAAAATGGAGAAAAAAATATTTTTTTAATGTAAATAAACAATGTTGAATATTTGAAAGCTATTTTTAATTCTAAACATCTTTTCTTTATAACAATTTTCGATATTGTCAAAAAGAAAGGTACTTTACTCTGGAGCAAAAATCATATTTTTTGACAAACCTCGTAATATGACTGAAAAAATTTAACATCTGATGGTTGCATTTTAGGTTTTGGACGATGCAGAACTTTTTATGAAGAATAACTTTTTTTCGTAAAGCTAATAATAAAAAAGTTTCTCATATGCCGCCAACTTACGTGGACACACTGTATATTAATATTTTATATTCATTCTGTTTAAAAAAATAAACCAACCACCATCATATTTCTTACTTGTTTTATTTAATTGTTTAATTTTTAGTTAAAATATTTGCAGAATCAAAGACAGTTTAAAATTATTTTTATTATAATGCTTTTTTTTTACTAAAATAATTTACAGTAGGTATAAATACATAATAAATAATTGGACATTCGTCAAAATTTTATTATTTTGTATTAGGCCACAGATATTAACAACATTAAAAAGCACTTACAACAGAATGGTTATTCCGAGAAATTAATAAACCCAACGATATTTAAAATTAAAAACAAACTAAATGTACCAAATTCTCAAAATAATAATCCGTTAGGTGTTATTAACATTCCATATGTTCAAGGGATTTCAGAAAACATAAGACGAATAGCTAAACACTATAATATAAAAACATTATTTTCTTCGGGAAATACGATAAGAAGTTTTGTAACTAAAACAACACCAGACAATCCCTCAAATAATAAGGAATGTATTTACCAAATCCCGTGTGAGTGTGGTAAATCATATGTAGGTGAAATGAAACGCCCTCTTCAGGTTAGAGTAAATGAACATCTAAAAAGTACCCAATTAGGGGATATTGAAAAATCCGGTTTGGTCAAATGATCACAGGATTCGGTGGTCAGAAGCTAAAGTTTTACATAAGGAGTCGCATTGGCGAAAACGAAAGTTTATTGAAGCTGCGTTTATAATGCAGAATAAAGAAGTTTTCAGTCAACCATAACGGTTAGAGATACTTACTAACCGAAACGTCGTGTTTTAAAATAAATAAAGACAATGGAAGTCCGAAATTTTATTTCTAAGATTTTGTTTCCCATCACTTGTCGGTAAAGATCAAAGAAATGTAAGATGTTAGAAACTTTTACCAATTTAATGGCCGATTAAATTAATTAAATTTACTTTAGGTCTTCCAGTAAATCACTATCGCTGTATATGTTTCTACTTTTTAAAAATGGACGTACCCACATCTTTTTTCTCTTTCTTTTATTTGTTGCACATATTACTATACATGCTGCTGCCGCAATAATAATATCAATATTACCGTCATCCATTTCTGCTGTACTTTTATTTTCAACTGTCGAAATCAGTCTGGACGAATGTATTTGCACAGGAGTAACAAAACAATGTTTGTGTTGGAGTCAAATTTCGCAACAATGTTTTTGTGAATGTTTGGTTTGAAAATTTGTTGAAAAATATTGTCTTTAACTTTTTTGTTACTAACTTTGTTTTCAACAATGTTTCTTGGTGCGGCCAAGGCTTAATATTATTAAAAACTTACCAAACGCTGCAGCAGCGAGTAACACAATTACGGATTTCATGTTTTTATTAATTAATCAGTAACTAACTACTAAAGTAGTTCCATCTTCAAAAACCCTTAAATAGATTCTCTTATCATGTTCCAACTTGCATGTGCATAATACGTAATATAGTTTATTTTAAAAAGCGCTAAGTACCTAATAAATTTTAAAGTAGTCTTACAAAATATTATTCAAGTACACAGAAAATTATTTTATTAAAAACTCGAAAGAACATCTAATAGTTGAGGGGCTTATAGTAGAAAATCGTGTCCCGTGGGATAGTTGCTGAATATTTTTTAAAAACTACTTTCGATTGGTAATAGATCACACAATTTTAAATCACATCAACGTTAAATTAACGTGAACAAAAATACCAAAGTGTTTTTTTACTTGAAAACAACCTCAGAACAATATTTATTTTGTTAAATCTACATGCTTAAAGATAACTTAAAAACAAGGAGAAAACAAGCTATACAAATGTACTTTTTGCTGAAGTTTCTGGTACTGTGTATATAACGTGTTTTTTACCCTCGTTATTTTCATGTACCAAATTCACACTTACATGTTCCAAAACACCACTAGATTAAGACTTCCCAAACCTACTAACTTTCTGCTTCTTTTTTGGTCACGTTTTTTTAATAACATTTTTTTAACTCAAAAGAGAAGCGAAAGGAAGTTATAAAAACTAACTAGTTTAAGACTACAACACTTCAAGGCAATTTTAAAGATGGCGCTCAAGGCAAGACAACATATCTATATATCTATCTATGTACACTATGTTTTTTTAAAAAGCTAAACAAGATTTTTTAACAATAAACACTTTCACAGAATATTAATGTGTCTTTATCAGGTTAATAACAGATGCGTCGTGATCGTGGATCAGGGATCAGTTCCTTAACAGTTTTTGGAATTTAGAGCCCAAAGCACTGCCTGATAGATTTCGTCAAAGTGAAAAATCCCGACAATAGGTGGCGCTGCTGCTAGTAAAATCTCAAAAATATTCGGTAGAAAAGCCATGCAAGTCGTGTTTTAAAATTCGTGTGGAAAAGGCGTGAATCTAGTGTGATTTTAACGATTACAAAAATCACTTGAAACTAACGTAAAAACATTGCTGTTTTAATTTGATAATAACGTTATTAAAACGCAGTTTTTAGGAACGTTATTTTTTATAACATTAATGAATGACCTATTAAGCTTCATTTCATATATGAAATAAACGTTTTTTTCTAGCAGCTTTTAAAATCAACGTTTTTTTTCCACGCCTTTTTTACGTGTTACACACGTGATTGTGCTATGTGGGTGAGGGCCTATGTGATAACATAAATCCAAGATGACGGCTTTTTTCATATTACTTCAAAATCTTTGGCTTATAACTTTTACTAAATGAGGTTGATAAAAAAACTGTTAATAGTTTTTTTTTGCAAGAGAACAATAATTAATATAGTGGAGAAAATTAACTTTATGTCTTAAAAACTAACAAAGATATTATTTAATTTACGGGCTGGTCCTCAGAACAAGTTAGTGGTAGCCGTATACATTGATGTTACAGTCTCCTGAGACATCCTCTAGTATGGCACAACCAAAATGAATGAAAAGGTGATGAAATGAAGGTGATAAAATCTGAAAAGGAAAAATGAAATGTGGATACCCACTTTAGAAAACCAACTGCCAATTTGCGGTATCAGCTAAGGTAGCCTCGGGTCAGAGACAAAAATCTAACATTACTACGGAGACAGATAAAGTCAATCTCAGTAGGTATCCTAAGCCCAGGTTCAATATTAAATATGAAAGGAATTTTTTGAAATTTGGTCATGGCTAAATAAGTTAATTTTAGGGGCTGGTCCTCAGAACAAGGTAGTGGTAGCTGTATACATCGATGTTACAGTCTATATATATATGGTATATGGTATGCATATAAAATGGGGAGGGTTTCACATGATTTGGCGTTTGATAGAAGTGCTATTAAATGCTATATAAGTTCCATTTGGAATATATCAAAAACACCACATGCATAGTATATACCGGGTAAATATTTTTGCTACATGAGTGCCTAAAAATATTGACACAAGGTATTTTAGAATTCTTATAGGGGATTTGTTAGTATTTAAGTAATTTGATTAAATTAAATGTCTTGGTTTTCCAGGAAAAAAATAATGGGGAAAAATGCATTTTTCCCCAATTTGACGCCACTTTACGCCATTCTTCATGAATAGATTTTTAATTTGTGTAGTATTTTGTATTGTGTACAAGAAAATCTATCCAATTATAGCACTTATTACCCCGTCCAATTTTTATACCCCAAACCGAATAAATTCTGGCATATTCGCTTTCTGATAATATGAGGAGGGTAAAAATAGCACTATTTAGTATTTTAGTTAAATATTAATTTTACCCAAGTTATACAAAAAAAAAACTTTTAAAAAATCAATAAATACGTAGACAGGTACTTGTATTAATTGGCAATAATATTTGTTTGTTGTTTTTTATAGATAAATCGTAGAAATATTTGAACAAACACAGTGTCAAGTGTCAGGAACACTTAACGAGTGCACTAAAAATAGGTACTTATACAGGGTCACGACTTTAAATAGAACACTACTTTTGCACGAAAACAATAATTTCTTTCTGACTCAAAAATAAATTTTTTGTTGGACCTACAAAAACATACTACTTTACTTCCGGTATCTAGTTCGAGAGCTTATAAAATACTCTGCCAATATATGGGCCCCTAAGCTCACACTAGGTACTATAGTTATAGTTTACGTGGGACCTAATATAACTAAAAACTGAAATATATTTTATTCAACTCCAGACTAAATTACCTTTTGTTTGATACCACACAAGCCATGTTTTGACTTAAACTCAAATTTTTCAAATCTACCCCCACCCTTAAAAAAAACTAAAACTAAAATGTATTTTGTTAAACTCCGGACTCAATTACCTTTCGTTTGATATCACACACGCCATATTTTCACTTAAACTCTTATTTTTGAAATATACCCCCACCCTTTAAAAAAAAAATAAAATGTATTTTGTTTAAGTCCAGACTCAATTACCTTTCGTTTGATATCACACACGCCAGATTTTCACATGTCACAACTCTAATTTTTGAAATCTACCCCCACTCTTTTATTTGGTTTGTGTTTGGTGGATTTTGTTCATTTTTAAATGGGACCATCTCGACCCAAGACCCAGCCTAGGTACCAAATTTCATTAAAATCGGCCAAGCAGTTTTTGAGTTATGCGCGTTGGTCGTTACAGACAGACATACAGACAGACAGACAGACAGATGGCGCAACAAAAAAGTTTCAAAATCATCTGAAACGCAAAGATATATAAAAAATTTTGAAATCGGAGCAACTTTTTTTTTCTCGAAAAAATTAGGATCACCATAGCTCACACTACTATAGTATAGTATATGTGTGAGCTAAAAAAACAAATATGACAATTTAAATAGGCAAAAATATATTTTTAAATATTTTTTGACATTTTGTGTTTCAAAAAAATTATTTCCTTTTGAATGAGATATGAAAAGTAAAAAATTCATAAAATAATTCTTTGACATTCCAATAGTATGTCAAAAAAACACTTCGTTGTATTTCTTTTTTCTTGTACTTGTAAATGAGGTGTCACATAAGATATTATCTAGGAGCACTGCATCCTGAGAGCTTCGCATCTATTAGTAGTAGTGACACTAACATAACCTAATACTCTACTCTAGATTTTATTAAATTGAAAAAACAAATTGGACCGTTACCCCCGGTATATCTGTTTTGACTACATTTGAATTATGCAAATAAAACGTTTGTCAAAATTAATAAGCATTTTTTTTTATTTTCATAAATCTATTTGCGAGCGTTCTGTATCTCTATATATATATATATATATATATATATATATATATATATATATATATATATATATATATATATATAAACGTTGTGAAACCGATAAATATAAATATATATATATATATATATATATTTATCGGTTTCACAACGTTCTACGTCTTCCGATACCCAATCTCCACTCGTTGCTGTTTGCCCATAATTCATCATCTAGGCCTCTTATTCTTATTTCACTGTCTATTCTTTCTCTCCAGCTTCTCCCTGGCCACCCTCGTTTTCTTCGGCCAGTTGCTTTCCATTGTAGTATTTGTTTAGGTAGTCTTTCATCATTCATTCTTTGTACATGTCCGTACCACACCAGTTGTTTTCTTATTATATCATCCACTAAAGTACGTTCACCCACTGTCATAATTTCTCTTATTCTTTGATTTGTAACTCTTTCTCTTTTTGATTTCCCTACTGCTTTTCTCCAATAGTCCATCTCTCTGTTCTATCCTTGATTGGCCATACTTCTGAGCCGTATGTAATAATACTATAATATAAGCTTTTTGTTAGGTTTTCATATACTTTGGTCCCAAATTATTCCATTTAATAAAGTTATTCCTTTTCTTCCTTGTACGTTTTGATTTTTTATAGCTTTGTCTAGTGCTCCGTCAGCTGTCATCTTTAGACCTTAGTATTTATACTCATCACAGGACTGAATTCGCTGCCCGGTATTTAAGATTAGATCCTGTTTCATTCCACCGATACACATATACTCTGTCTTATTGAGATTAACCTCTACTCCCCACTTATTGCACTCTTCTATTAGTTTTTGTGTCATATATTCGAGGTCGTCATAATCCTGAGCCACTACTATTTGATCATCTGCGAAACATAAAGTATACAAGGTGGTTTCGCCCAACGGAATTCCCATGCTTTGGCATTTTCTCTTCCATACTTTAAGGACTTGTTCCAAGTATATCTTGAAGAGCGTAGGCGAGATACAGCAACCTTGTTTAAGACCTTTATTTACTTGAAAGTCTTTGGTTAGTTTTGCTTTTATTTTGACTTTTCGTTCTGTGCCTATACGTTTAAAAATCCTCAGACATTATTAATGAAATAAGTTAAAAAAAAATAAAATTTAAGTTAAAAGATTTCATTAAAAAAATACACGCAAAATGAAAAAATTATTTGGCAGATTTCTGTTTACGACAGTCTAGATTTAACAATAGCGTTATTGACACATTATATATTTTTAAGTTTGATATAAAATCGTAACGCGTTTATTAAAGATACCCATCAAATGGAGAGCAACCGTTTTAATAAACGCGCCACGATTTTATTTTAAACTTAAAAATTTATCATCATAATACTACACAATCGAGTACATGATTATCAACTATTAATCCTTGTCGTAGTCTGTTGTGCACTCCTTGATGGCTATATAAGCCAATTCTGGTGACGCACACCTTTCTGTAGTCCTGGCACACCCAGCTTCCTGCGATGGCTTGAACTTTCCTTTAAAAACATGTAATGTGCTATTAGTGCTATTGTTAAATCTAGAGTGTAGTAAACAGAAATCTGCCAAATTATTTTTAACTTTTTAGTATAGTGTTTTAATAAAATCGTTTCGTTAAAAAAAATATTTATATTATTAGCTTTTTAGTCTTAATCAAGAAGAAACAAACTGCCAGATCTATAATTATTGCTTTGGCACCATTTCCATGGCTAGAAATTCATCATTATTGCAAGCTTTGTTTTCTGTCAGTTTTGTATAATCCAATTCGTCAATCCGACGTCCATTGAAATAATTCCTTTACACGCCTCAAACACCCCCTACTCCCGTTTCTTTTTCATAAAATTGTGTATTGCCACTAGAACAATCAAAACCTTTACGTACGGCATGTTAAAAACTCAAGTGATTCAAAAAACCTCAAAATTCAATCCAATTAACTCAATTAACCGATGAAATCCATTTATATAGTTAGTGTTAAGCAATTTTCGAACCTGATAAATATAAAAAAATGTCAAAGTTCAAATGTTTGCAAATGAAGAGAAATATTCAATTGGTCGTCACGATCAAGCAGCGATCAAAGCAGTGCTCTCCCCTCCATGCGCGGAGTTCATTTTTATAACATTTATCTCTCGCAATTTGTTTATGTTTTAAAATAAAATACTTTAATTTAAAAATTCAAAAATAATATTTTATTCAAAAATTGATTGTTTATGTGCGGTTTAGCAATGGACAAAACAATTCTATGAGCGGAATTTTACTAGGTGTGAACAAACCTTTTCAATTAATATATATTATATGACCGGCAAATTTCCATTTTAATTTTGCTACCTCTCCTCTGACATCCCTTACTTTTGTTTTATTTCTTATCCAATCATTACTTTTTCTATCTGTTAGCTTTACAAATGTTACATGTCAAGCTAACAAATATTTATTAATACAAAACACAAAACAATTAAATTCAAAATATCTTCAAAAACTAGTTTAATAAACCAAATAAAAATATTCATTGTACGCACTGCTGAGGTGTACAACTTGGCAAGTAAATGCAAGCAGGACCCAACAAACATTTATAGTAGCGGCCACATGTTCTAAAGGCTTTGCTACTTTCTTATAGTAGAAATGTGGTGATCCCAACCAAAATTTGTTACTTTTTAGTTCTGACTACTTCTTAGTATCAGGAAATAGTAGATGTTTCGTAAAAACGACCCTCTAAACTACTTCTTAGGATTGTTTCTTGATAGTCGATTCTGATAGTCTTCTCTACCACAATAGGACGTTACTAAAATTTTACTTTCTTTTTAGTCGTTATTTCGTAGTCGCCCTGACTTTTATATCCTACTTAATTACCACTAGAAAGTTAAGCTTCATTGGAGTCCCAAACAAGTGTATTCGACAACTACATTATAACTTTAATTTTTACCACAAAAGTTTGTGTCATCATAGTAACATCTGATCTAACAATGTAGACAAAATAATTTTTTGCATCAACTTTAAAGCCGCAACTACTTTGACTTTTTTTTTATGTCGATCTTTTAAAGTAAACTCTACTTCCTGTTTCTACTTTAAAAACGTAGACTTTTTGAAGTCGCATCTTGGTCGCGTCCATTGTTAACCCTACTTTTTGTGGCTCCTTCTATAATATGGGAATTTAAGGAATAAATTTGCAAATATTTTTTTAACTACCTTGAGCAGTCCATGTTTTCGACCTCATTGTTGGTCTGCTTGACCATTTTGCAAAACAATCAAAATGCAAAATATTGATCCAAAGTATATCAAGTGCGCACACGGATTTTAAGAAATCCCTGGTCCATGCTTAATCTCCATCCTTAATCTTTTAGGCTACTTGTTGTTGGTATTCTATTTTTGTACTGCCTTTACGGTCGTTCGTGGCTTGTGCTGTGGCACCAACCTCTTGTGCCGCCACCCTCTTGTGCTGACGTGTCGTGTTTCACTGGGATTCATTTTTGTGTTGAGCTGGACTTTATCTTTATATATCCCTCTTCCAAAACAAAATATTTTATTTTTAGTTTATTGCTATAATGATAATGATTAAAAATTAAAAAGAAACCTTAAAACTAACGCAACATCACCTTCCCCACTATATGTATAGTCTAAATTATAGGCATTTGTAATGACGTCACCAAGTGAGAAAAAAACGTATGGCGTAGATATTTTTTATATTTACTATCGTTGTTGGGCTCAATTTTGTTGCATCTGCGGCGCGCTGTATCACATTCTCAAATTAAAGTGCGATTCCATTTCAAACTTGTTCCCTTTCCAGTTGAAAAAAAGTCAATATATTTAAAATTATCAGCTGCGATTGTTCATTGTACCTATTATATTTGATTCTCGGCATTTTACAACTTTTTAAAATAATTTTCGACAAGTTGACAAACTCATGTTTTTGATTAACAGTGACGTATACTTCACATAACCAATTACCTACCTGATGATAAAATGAATTAATCATAGACAGTACTTTTTCTAAAAAGTTTATTGTCGCCGCTGTTTATAATATACTAAACAAAGAAAAACAAAAATGACGTCATTACAAATGCCTATAATTTGGACTATAACGCTTCGGCTATCATCTACCCCCTTATGAAGGGTATCTAATATATGCACGGTCCCTAAAATAAACCTCTTTGGGGTTCATCAAGGAACTTTTGCAATTTGTGGTAACCTTGCGGCTAATAAAAAAACAAGTTACATGCGGATTTCTAAGCGATTTAACAAGTCTCAAAGATTGTTTTTTTTACTTATAGGGCTTATAGTAATAAAAATTAATGAATATTGAGAATGCGAAAATATTTAAAAACAATAAAAAATACTACATACGAATTGTGAGAGCAATGCGTAAATAAAAAAAGTAACTTTTAGTTCCTCGACCAACACATACATTTTTGAAAAACACTTTTTATTGGTACTTCATTTATTGTTATAATGGAATTTAATTTATCTTGTTTTTGTTTTAAAACCTACCACAAATTCACGCTCGTACATAACCTATAAGCAGTGGTGCTGTTGTTGGCAGAAACGGCAAGTGACAAGTGGCGACACCCCAATAACTTGAGGGTAGTAGTTTTACGTATCGCGTGGTTCCTATCACTCTGTAGACGTTTTCTAGTGGCGAAAGCTAGTTAATTATACGTTCCCGCAATCTAAGGAGTAGAAATTCGAGTGTGTTATCTAGAACTAAAAGGGAATGGGGACATAAAAGTCGTACGTGACTCGTTGCGGTAACTTAGGCTCACTTTCAAGTAACCCTTTCGACTATCAGGGAATATAGTTTGGGACGCCATGTTTTTTTGTATGAAAGAAAATTTATTATTTTTATTGTCGTTTTATGAGCTTATATTAAAGAGCTATACTATTTTATAAACAAATTAGTTTAAGCTTACCAAAAATGCTCTTATTAAGCACCATTTGTTGGAGTTAACTGTCGATTATGAAAACATAACCTCTAAAATCACAACATAAAATATCCATCAGCTACCAGAAAACGACTCAATTTTACGGGTGCACCGGTTTTTTGCAATATATATGTTATATTTCGGTTCGAGCTTTTTACTTTAAAAAAAAAAAATATTTATTAAATTTACAATATTTTGAGACTTAAGTTTAGGTATGAAGCTTACTGTAAGAAATCTGACTTAAGAATGCCTAAATACAATTCACAAATCCCTATTTATAGCCTAAAGGTGCTGACAAAGTACTGAAATAATCTACAATATTCGTTACAGCTGCCTTTTTTAACTAAAGGTGCTGATTAAGGGTAATAAGCACGTACTGTTTACACTGTGGGTAGACGCAACTCAGCACAAATGAGTCTTTATCGCTGGGCTTCTTCATGTTTCTAGAAGATATTGGATTTCCATGGTTTCATCTTACAACGTGGGTGGTAGATACTGCGTACATTATAAGTAGGTATGGAATTTTTTCATATAACATATATATAATGCATGTTATACAAAAAACTTTGCGTCGCACTCGTATTTTGATCCTTTGCTCGCAAATTCTCATACTTTTGGATAACATAGTACATATTATAGCCATAACCAAAGAAAAAAACTTAGCGAGTCTGTTTTGTGTCCACCAGATTGTGTAACAATTCTACCAAAAAGAAACGATTATATTATTTGCAACTACATTGCTACTTTTATGCCATTACGGAAAAAGAACAGCCTCTACAACGTAGTAGATACCTGGCTACGACGTAGTAGTGTAGTTGTTACTACAGTGACTTTAAACACTTGGCCAAGTAGTTATAACCAGAAATTGGTTCCCCACTAGGGAATTAACACGTCGCTGTATGGTATACTGAGACGTAGCGGGAGTACGGTGCGGTTTCTTTTAAGAAATTCTTTCTAGTTGGGGTTTCGTCGTTACAACTTTAAATGTTTGTTGGGGATGCATTTCAGAGTAAAAGTTTCTTACAAATATTTCGATGAAGATTCCGGGGAATTTAAATGGTTACATAACGACATCATAGGTCTAATTGAGGACGCGGAATTCACCACACAGTATGTAATTATTAGGGATACAGACCGATTCTGTTATGCTACCAAGCAAATATATTCGGAATTCATCAGGGATGTAGACCCTCGGTTTTCGGGAACTAGCCCTGATTTAATGCAACACCCAGTAAGAGACGAACTAGGACCTGTAAAATATTACCTTGATATTTATGATCAATAGACAAAACTACTTAAAAGTGATCTTTAACAGACTGCACAATATTGTCATTTACACCTTAATACACCTTTTAAGCTACAGAAAACAAATTGTCGGTTACTACTTCTTAACTGTTACTTTTTACATCTCGTAATTAATGAATTGAAAAAAGTAACGGTACTGTGACGATATTCGGACTGACTAAGCCAAGCTTACAATATTGTCACCAAAATTGCAAGCTTGGCTTAGTCAGTCCGAAGATCGAAAAAATTCTGCGCACGCGCACTCTGTTAGTCACAAGAATTTTCGCAGAAGAAAAATTTAATCGTCTTGGCAAAATAAAGCTGTTGACGGACGAATCATCTAAAATATAGTCCAATGTCCTGTGGACTATCTACTTAAAAACTTTAATTTTTTTGACATCCGTTTGATACTTACAAAGTTAACATCTCTTACCATTGTGCAGTTTGACATATGTTTAATAATTACATTGTTGCTACTTTATGACGCAAATTGCAACACTGTAATGTTGCTTTTAGACTACAAGGTCACTAGGTCACTGAAAATTTAAAATTAAAAGGTAAATGGATTCCCTATTTAGAATATTAAAATTATTTTAAATCGGTCGAATATTTTTATTTTATAAAAAGTAATTTCAATAATTATACTGCGCGCGAAAATCGGGATTCTTTATTCTCTTAACTGGTAAAATAAATGTAACAAAAATCAAAAAAGTAGAAAAGATGACGTGCCAAACCTCCTCTTTTCCGTTAATTTATGGTCGAAAAATATACAGGGTGGCGAGGCGACCCACGAATCATCGAAAATAGTTTTATCAAAACGAGAAGTGGTCAAAAAATAAATTGAACCGCAATTTGGTCGAAAATAAAACAATCGAAAGTAATAGAGACAATATAAGTTAAACGAAACGTAGTTTTGTCAATCCGTAAAATTGTCGAAAATAATATAGTCGAAAATTATTTAGAAGGAGCATAATTTCGTCGATCCGTAAAAATATCGAAAATAATATAGTCACGGAGTTCAGTCAAAAGCATTATAGTCGAACCGTAAAAAAGTCTGAACCGTCAAAAAGTCAAAAAATAAAAATATCGACAAATAAAAAAGAAGAAAGCAATTCAAGCAAAACGTATTTTTGGCAATTTGTAAAATTGCTGAAAGTAGTATAGTCGAAAATAATGTAAACGACTCGTAATTTTGTCGATCCGTAAAAGTGTAATTGCAATAAGGAAGAGACGCAAAAATTATCGAAAGGAAATTTTGTCGAAACGCAACAAGATCGAACCGTGGAAAGGTCAAAAATAAAGGTATGATGTAGAAAATTCCTTGGCTAAATTCGTTAAACTGGCGCTGATCGGCAGTGGCGTAGCGTGGGGGGCGTGGAGGAGTTTGTCGCCCCCCCCCGAAACCGAAACCGAACCGAACCGAACCAAACCGAACTCGCCCCCCCCCCCCGCCCCGGGAGTACTGACGCCCCATGGGTGGTTGAAGCGCCCAGCAGGGCCGGCAAAGAAAAAAAAGACATAATGACCTTTTTTTTTAGTCGCAAGATGTTTGTTGGGCGCCCTTTGGCGCCCTTTGTAGCTGTCCGCCCCCCGCCCCTTCAGGCACGCTACGCCGCTGCTGACCGGTTAAGTTTGAATAGGTTAGGGTAGTATGATGTAACAGTACATTTGGCAACACGGGGAGTTTTTTGCAGCTGCGTTATAAAATCGGCGAGTTTTTGAATCGACTTTCTTAATGTTCGACCTTTTTATGTTTCGATATAATTACGTTTCAATGATTTTTGCTCTCTTCTCCATTGCGTATCTCTCGTTTAATTTTTCACTATATTACTATCGACATTTTTACGGATCGACAAAATTACGATTCGTTTAAATTATTTTTGACTCTATTATTTTCGACAATTTTACAAATCAACAAAAATACGTTTTACTTGAATTGCTTTTATCCCTTTTCAATTGTCGATTTTTTAAGGTTTGGTTTTATTGCGATTCGACTTTTTTACAGTTCGATTATTCTGCGATTAACTCCGTTTCAATGCTTTTACGTTTCGACATTTTTACGGATCGACGAATTCACGCTCCCTCTAAACTATTTTCGGCTATATTATTTTCGACAATTTTACAGATCAACAATTCGACGTTGCGTTTTATTTATTTCAGTCTATTCTATTTTCGATTTTTTAATTTTGACCAAATTAGGGTTCGACATTTTTTTTTGACATTTCGTTGTGGCGACTTTAAACGCTTATATTTGCTTGTTTGGAAAATAACAAAACTCTTCAACTGAGTTTTTTCCTGATGCAAAAAAAAATTGTCAAACGCCCGTAGGGGTCTACTCACATAATATATTTTATCAGATCAGACCACAATACTGGTATCTTGTTGGAAAGCTTATAAAAAAATAAAAACCACGAAATAGTTTTTTTTTTACATACGTCAACTAAAATGACAAGAAATAAATTTGTGTACATCATTCCAAAGAAATGAAATAAGAAAAACAATTAAATACTTTTTTTGACACACATCATTAAAATGTGTTTTTGTTTATTTTTCGACATTTCAATTGCCGTGTACAAAAAAAAACATACTGTTGTTTTTCCTTTTTAAACACTTTATAATAAGGTACCATAAGTGAGACAAGATTTTGAGGGATGGTAGCGCAAAATCTGAATCTGAAAAAAAAATTACCTCTTTCCACAGGTCGACCAAATTTTTGTTGCATAAAAAAATACCTGTAAAAATACTGTCTTCTTTGTTTAAAGTTTTTTTATTAGAAATAGGGCTCTAGGGAAACATAATATTTACATTGTCAAATAATAATCAGCTAAAATAATAAGTTTTACAAAAATTATATTTTTTATACAATTTTTCAGGTTATTTTAACATAATCTTTACAAAAAAAAATAGCATCAGACCAAAATAAGAAAAAAAGTTTACACAAAAAATTGCCAAAACAGTATAGTTCTTCAAAAAATGCAGTAAAAAATATGAAATTGTGCAAAGTAGTCAAGCGGATTCAGAATAGAGCAATACTTAGAGATAAACATTTATTTGAAAAAATTATGAGATTAAATTTAAAAAATAAAACAGTTTTTTTGGTATAACATTTAATAAATGCCATTTCTGGTATCAGAACTAGTTCTGCTGCCGAATAGAGTCTTACAAAATAGCACTGCTACAAAACGGCTCTGCTATAAAACAGCGCGCATCAAAAAAACGCCTACAAAATAGTGCTGCTTCAAAATAGCGAACATCAAAACGTCTCTGCTATAAAATAACGCGCATCAAAGTAGCGCTGCCTCCAAATAGCGCTTCAACAAAATACAGTCTTATGACTTGCCACTCCCGGTATTTTAGTAACCTCTTTCCGAAATATTTTCACGAGGGGGTTTTATCGTGACGTGACACAGTTTAAGTTTTTATTTAGAAATACTTATAATTACTACTTATATTAAATACAACTTGTTTACAAAATGCGTATCTTCTAGATACGCTCGATTTCTGTTTACGTGTGGGACGTTACGTTCTCAGCTTACAGCTAACTGTTAAACTCTTTTGGAGACGATTTTATTAAAAACCGTTTGCATAGGATATCAAGATGTGTTTTGATTCCTATATAAACATCATCGATGGCCGGTCAATCGCTCATGATTTTTATTCCGTATATAATTTATTATATGTTTTAATACAAATTGAACTACATACCGAAGTTAATTTCCTTAGATTGCTTAGGGTTAATGTGCACTTGCTTATAAACGTAACTTATGTCATTTATTTAATTGGGCATTATTTTCTATCCTGACAATATTTTCAAAAACAGAAAAAACGTCCCTCACTTCCTTCCCGGGATTCTAGAGGTGTGAAAGCAAACTGAACCAAACCAAACCAACCGAACCGAATCAAATCTATCCTCCATTTGGGATGTCGAAACTGGTGTATACCTAACCTTTGTCAATTGATCACAAACGTATTAAAAAAAGTCCCCAAGTCACAGTTTAGGATAGGTTTGCGCTGAATTGACCAAGGTTTGAATAACCCTGATTCAACTTCCCGAAATAAGGACCGGACAGCTAATTTTTCGAAAAATGTTTCTCTTTGGTTCGGCTCGTTTTGGATCCCAAAAAAGAAGTCAGGAAAGGTTTTTTTAAAATATATTAGTGGAACTGTTGCTGTTTTTAATTTTTTTTTATTTGTCAAACACACTGTGTTTATTGTATTACAATCTAGTCAGTAAGACTAATTAGCAATTTTGTTTTAACTTAATTTACTAGGAGAGTCAGATTTAAACTTAGGGTTCACTCAACAGTTCTCCCCGCTTTGTTTGGTCTGTAACTCACAATTGTGTTGTGTTTATAGCATTATTTTGTTTTATGTAATTCACTTAGTTTACTAGCTCAAACGGCTTCACTCTTTTTAGTCTTCGAACTAGCATAGTATTGTCTAGAAGCTGAATTGCTTCCACATTCACATGCCGATTATCTTCATGGCTTTTTGCGTACTTTTTTATAGTCTCTGCTACAGTTTCGATTTTTAGATCTCGATGAAGGTCACTATTTCGAACGTACCAAGGTGCATTCACAATGTTTCTTAATACTTTATTTTGAAATCTCTGTAAAACTAGAATGTTACTCTCTTTAGCGTCGCTGTTTTTATAAGAGGTAATAGCGCTTTTTTGATGCGTGCTATTTTGTGGTTTGGTTCGGATTGGTTTCAAACCCTTCAGGATCCCGGGAAAGAAGTCAGGGAAGTGTTTTCTGGAAAAAATATGTTAAAAAGAGGCCACTTAGTTGAACTGTTGCTATTTTAAATGACGTTTTTTCAAATGTCGCTGTTTTTATTAGATCGCGCTATTTTGTAGGGCACTATTTTGTAGCAGAGCCATCAGAAATAGGTTTCTAAAAAGACATATTAATAACATGTCACATAATAGAAACACAATTTCGAACTTCCCTTGTCTTTATTTATTTTAAACACGACGTTTCGGTAAGTAATTATCTCTAACCGTTTTCAAGTGTAAAACAGCTTTATACACTTGAAAACGGTTCAAGATAAGTAGTAGATATATGTTCCTTCTAGGCCAAAATGTGGTGAAGAGAAACGAGAAATCCTATTGTTCTATTGTTCTTTTGTATGCAGGTGTCTTTTTAACAATGGGCGAAGGGTCATTGTCTTTTTAACAATAGCTTTATTGTGTGGGTTCCTTTTAGAGCATAACCGAAGAGTACGTGTCTCTTTTTTACTTTGATATTACAATTGGCAGTTATGAGAGCTTTTGTTTTTTTGAAAATAGCCGAATAGCGCGACTAGTTTTTTGGGCATAGGCCAATAGTATGAAGGTAATTTTGTATGAGGAGGAGTTTGGACGGGGTTTTTAGAGCAGAAGCCAATATTGTAAGTGCTTTTTTGACTTTGATATTACAATTTGCAGTTATGTGAGCTTTTGTTTTTTATATGCAGGTGCGAGTGGGTCTTTGTCTTTTTTACCATAGCCGAATAGCGTGGGCGGTCATATTGGCTTTGATATGATATCACATAGTTGCGAAGGCCATTATCTTTTGTGTACATAGGCGAGCACTGTGGGTGGTCTTTTAACCTTGATATGACAATGTAAATTTATGTGTGTCTTTGTCTTTTGTCTGCAGGTGTGCAGGTGTGAGTGGGTCTTTCTCTTTTGTATGTAGAGGTAAACAACAAAGGGTGTTTTACTGACACGCACTTTTGTTTCACTTGCGTTGTAGCCACCCTGTGAAACTATCTGTCAAGCGCAGGACAACAAGGAAACCAAACCAAGGTCAAAAAAGCACTCACACTATTGGGCTATGCTTAAAAAACTACTCGCACTATTCGACTATGGGTAAAAAGACCACCCAGACAGTTCGCCTATTATGATGACGTCACTACCACCACATTTTGGCTTAGAAGGAACATATATCTACTACTAAGATACTTACTAGCCGATAGCTCGTGTTTAAAATAAAGAAATCATTGTCTACGAGTTTCAAATTTAAAATGTCACATAAAATTTTGTTTTTCAATATTTGGAAGGAAAATATGAAATATTTTTTTATTTGGTTCGCCTTTATTACTCATTAAAACCTTGTGTTTGTTAAAAATCTCATATGGTTAGAAATATACAATGTTAACATCTATTATCTTATTTTAAATTTTAACTATCTAGATTGATTACATAAAACAAGCTCTAAGTGGAAAAATTAGATCTTTTGGTAACAAAGAGAGAGCTGTACTGCAAAAAAAAAACTTGAAAATAAACAAAAAACGAAAAATATTGTTTCTCTGGTAAAAAATATGAACGCTTAAAAACAAAAAGTACCTAAAAAACTGACAGCCAAAATTTGTTTAAAAACTTTTCATTACAAGTAAAATACAATTTACAAACTTACTTCTGTATATACATTTTCTCTACTTTTGCTACATTAGTTTTAGAGATAATCAGTCTTTTGGATTCCAGTCAAAAAATAGATCTTTGGTATACTTTTGTTTTATTTAAAAACAAAAAGAAAGAAAGAAATAAAGCATACGTACGAATTTTTTAAATTAAAGATTTACGAGGACGGGCAGAGTATGTGAATTTGAAAAAAAAGTTTTTTAAACCATAGTGCTGGTGGTTCCATTTCCGTTCCCCAGTTTATTAATGTCTATCGCAGCTCCGTTTCCGTTTGCGTTAATTTCAGCTACAGTTCCTTGCGTACGTCTAGGTCTCTTCAGGATGTGCCTTATAGCCCTGTTAATCGAAAAAAAACATATAAAAGATATATTAATAGACTTATTGCAATAAAGAAAGGCAGTAATAGTGGCAGCAGCAGAACAACTACCTTCTTTTAAAATTAGGCCTTAGTGTATTATAAAAACCGAAATTAAACGAAAATAGACGACTGGATTTATAGATTCTTTGGTATGTCAATTTTGAAAGTCGTAAACACCCAACCACTTTAATAATTTAAACGAAAATCGTTAGTCGACTGTTGTTTAAAATACAGTATAGACATAATAAATTGGTAAAAAAAAATTTTTATTCACAAGCTTTTATAAAATGCACTAAAAATTAAAAAATAATTTTCGAACATTCTAATATTATCATAATAATAAAAGCGATGGCCGAAATTTTGACGATGTTAGCACGATAAGATATCCGTATCAATTAAATATCACTATTTGCAAGAATCAATCTAGCAGAAAAATGCAGAGGTACCAAACCCACCCAACCCGACCCAAGATACCCCAGCATTTCTCTGACATAGGTATGGCAATGGCATAACATTGCGGCACATCATCGTGCTATCTTTGATGACCTGCTATGTTGAATATTCTTTTAACGGGAAGTGTGTCAAAAACACATTTTTCTATAGAAGGGGTGGGGGGTAGGAGTGGGAAGATTTTTCTTAATGTTGTATTGTCATGGAACCACTATGTGTGTACCAAATTTCATCCAAATCGGATAATGGGAAGTGTGTCAAAAACGCTTCACAAGATTTGATAGATAGTTAGATAGTTAGATACTTAGACAGAACATCTGAAGCTAAATAAAAGCTTGTAATAATAAAAAGTTTCTTTAATGGTAACAATTAAAGTACTTTTTGAGGTACTCCTCTAAACCGTTATGTGGGCCTAAGACTAATTTCAGTGTCACTAACAACTTTAAATTTTTAAACAAGGATGGATGTCGATTGATACCTTATTCTAAATGTACATACTTTTATCTTGTTTGTCGACAGTATATCGGTCTATTTTTTTAAGGGATGAGCGCAGCCAACGATAAAGACCGGTCATGGCGCGTTATAAGCAAGTCGGCGGTCACGTGATCTTAGGAGTCCCAGGATTCTTATAGTATTGCTTAATATATTATATGTTTTTACAGAATTTAAATAAATTAACATAAAATTTTTGTTCTTTTATAGGCAAAAATTGAAAAAATATTTTGCTGATATATGCGTTTATTATGGATAAAAGAACTGAATCTATAAAATAAAAAATTATACAAAATTTGCACTCTAATATCTTCAGGTACATATATTTGGTACATAATATCGTTAGTAACTTTAAATCTATACAAGTCTTTCAAAATTGGACATATCAAACCTAAGCTTTTAGTTTTTTAATTTTTCTTTGACTGTCATCTCTGAGTTCTGATTCAAAGATTTATTAGCAGACACTAAATCATTGTGCTTTTTAATAAAATTATTTAAAAAAACTTTACATGCCCTTAAACTAATTTTTTCAAGCTTTGACAATAGTTTTTCTCCACAAAAACACTCGCTAGAGTTATCTGAAGAAAAATTTTCAATATAAAACATTCCACAATAATTTATTAAAAAGAAACAAGTGATTTTGTAAATAAGTGAGATGGTTTTCCCATTCAATGAACTGAATGTAGTGGTCGTCAATAATTTTTTGAAAAATTACCCAGCACAAAGTTTAATATCTATTTCAATAAAGTGTAAGTTAACTACCAACTCATGTTCTTTTAAATCTGTTTCTTACTTTATAAATATTTCACACTACCAGAGAGATTACTATCTGTTAACAATATTTTGCAAATCAGTTTTTTAATATTGCGAGGGTGCGGAAGACATATTACCTTAGAATTCGATTCTCAGGTTATCCACCATATCTTCGATTCTCAGGTTACCTTTTCAAGAGACCTAATTGTTCAATAAGAAATGACAACTGAACACATTTTTTCTCTATTACTTGATCAATCTTATCCAAGATCTTATCTTTTACCACTTCTTTCCCGTTTCCAACATATTAGGTTTTAGTTTTATAGTTGGACCGACAAGGAACAACACTATATACACGTTCGCGGCATTGTTTATCTTATAGGTATTTTCTTTATAATTTACTCATTAGCCATTAATTATTTTAACGCAGCCCACTACAGTCTTTTTCGTGGGCTGCGTTATTTTAATAACTTTGATAAAATTCACATAAAATTCGTGCCCGAATTAAAACAAAAATCGACGTAAACAAACATACCAAAACTGAACACACACATGTTTTATAATGACAGCGGGCCGTGAGGCGTTTTTTGTGGGACTCCTACGGTCACGTGATATTTTCGCGCCCGGGCCGGTCTTTCTCGTGGGCTGCGAGGGATAAGTAACACGTTGAATTCTTCTTCTATTCTACTAGAATGCACCTTAATACATTTTTTAAGCTACAGAAAAAATTTGTTTCAAAGCAAATGGTAACATGTCCTCAACATCGCATAATTAATTAATTTTTGCACCCGCACATTCTGTTACGAATTTTTGCAGAGGAAAAAGTTAATCGTCTGGGCAAAATACAGCTGTTTACTAAAATTCAGCCTGTTACTCAGCACTTAAAAAATAGACCGATGTACTGTGGACTATTTATTTTATGTTCGAAAATGGCCAACTTTTTTTCATTTTGATTTCATATATTGTCTCAGGAGTATAATATTTTGTTGCTGTTACTAGTTTCTAAAATGTAAGCTGATTACATAAACAAAATATTAGTAAAAAATTGGATAATATTTTGGTAAATAGGGCCCAAGAGGTATTTGTTTATTTCCCTCTTATAGCTACACCAGAGTCGTAATTTGTAAAAATGCATCAACAAGACAAAGTTATTCAAGTTCGACTTAAAAACTTTGGTTGTTGACAATAGCTGGCCATACACACAGAGGTTGATCCGTCGGTTTGGAACGGCACAGATAAGTCTGACCGTTTTGTCCGTAACGGTTTAAAACTGCTGCAGTCCACTAACACAAATAAAAATCTTTCGAATCGATCCATCATATCGGTCTGTGGCAGGCATAACCACGCGTTAGTCGGCTGAAACTCAAGATTTATCTGCCGGTTTAACTAAAACTGTGGAATTTCGTCAAGTCGAAAGTTTTATGCGGCACGGTATTTTAAGCATAGCGTATGTAAATTGTTTAGTGCTAAATATAAGCAGGCTCTGTGTATGGGAATGATTATTAATATGAAAATAATGCATAGTGGTGAAAAAGAGAGACGTTCCAAGTGGGTTAAAACTTATTTGCTTAAGAGGAAACTATTTAGCCATGACCTTCTATTAAAAGAGTTACGAGAAAATGATCCAGACGATTTAAAAATTATTTAAGAATGGATATCAGAGAATTATTGAAATACAGCCAGGCTATAATTGTGCCAGGCACTATTTTGACACATTCACATTAAAAACTGACAGTTGATCCTTTAAAATTGACATATCAAAGTCAAATTTAAAACTTTCGTCGTTTATTTTCAATTAATAAATTCCGGTTCATATAGTAAACAAAGGCCGTGTGTTAAAATATCACAGCTGATATTGTAAGGTAAAGGTGTCAAAATGTAAAGGTGTCAAAATTGTACCTGGCACCATTATAGCCTGGCTTTATTTCAATAATTCTCTATTAACACGTATGATTTTTTATTAAATTTGGTAAGAGAGGATCTTACGAAACAGATATCCAAATGAGAGAAGCCGTTGGCCAGAACAGCGATTAAACCGACAGAGAAGTCTGCGCCGGTTAAAATATCTGTGAGCGCGGAACCCACAAGTTTCGCCCGCCGGTCTGAACTCACAGATAAATCTATGCCGGCTATAACTGGCGCGTGGTATGTCCACTAATTGAAAGACAAATCCGCCAGTTTGAACCGCGCCGTTCCAAACCGGCGGATTAACCTCTGTGTGGCCAACTATTCTCGATGGAGCAAGTCATATATTAAAATGCAATCAATGGATGAAAGTAGAAAACAAAATACACTGTGTACTCACCGCCATATCAAGTACCCAAATCCTCCTAATAATATAAGGGCTCCAACGCAGAAGGAACCAGCTACAACTCCAGCATACAGCTCTTTACTCATGCTACTTTTGTAAAGCCGACAGCCATCAGTTACATAGGCTGTTTTTATGTCAGATTTTTCACCAACTACCAAATGGCCTGTGCGAGGACTAACAATACCAGCGGTCACTTGCACCTCATACTCCATTCTTGTAGTTATGTTTTCACATAGATACTGCAACAAAGGTTTTCATTAAACAACAAGTAAAATAAAAGAAAGAAAAATTATAAAAAGTTTGTCTTTGGTCGGGACTCGAAGCCGGAATCTCTTGCTTACGCAAACGCTCTTACATTATGCCGCCAAACACCACATAAAATTTCTGGGAATCACTAGGAATCATTGGTAAAACATGGAAATCACTGTATGTTTTTAAGGGTGGCGAATTTCCCCTCGGTTACGCTCTTTTTCTTGGATGGGGGGGTTCCGCATCAATGATAAATGGACATCGTCGATTTTTACGTTTTACATACATTTTTTAGTTATTTTTTTAAATTTTAGTATAAAGTAATAAATGTTATAACAATCCTTTAGTCCCGAAAAATAATATTTACTTGCCGCCTTTGCACATCAAACTCGGACTGATCAAAGTTTGTAAAAGCACTGTACAAAACAGGTAACGCATTCATATTTATGAAAATTAAATTGCCTCGTCTTAATGAGGCTAGAATCAAGGAAGGTGTTTTTGTGGCGCCCCAGATTAGACAACTTTTTCAAGATTTGACGTTTATTGAACACCTGAATCAAAAAGAAAAAAAAACTTGGTTTGCATTCCAAAACGTGTGTAAGTGTAAAAGTGACGATTATGTCGCTCAGGTAGAGGAATTGCTCTAAGCCTACAAGGCCATGGGATGTAACATGTCTTTTAAAGTACACTTTCTTCACTCGCATCTGGAGTTCTTTTCTTAAAGTTTAGGAGTAGTCTCGGAAGAACACGGAGAACGGATTTATCAAGACATCGCTAAGATGAAAAAGAGATTTTCCGGGAATATAAACAACAAGTGAAATTAAAGAAAGAAAAATAAGAAAAAAGTTTTTCTGCTTCGGCCGGGGATCGAACCCGGCAAGTTGAATACAAGCATGTTGGCGAAGTACTGCTGGTTTATGAAACGAGAGGATTGTATGTACCTCAAGGTATAAAAAGAAAACAAGCACCAAGTGAAGGTACAGATCTTTTTACAGTGAAGTCCGGATATAACGAACCTCAAAAATGAACTAAATACGGTTCGTTATATCCGAGGTTCGTTATAAACAGTAATAAATAAATTTTGTTTAATTTTTTGTGTTTCTTTTTTAATAGTATCCAAGATTAAGAAAACTAAAGATATTACAAAAAATACTATAAATTTTTATATTTTTAGAAAAAGGCAGAATATATACGAATAAAGACGTTTATTATTATTGTTCTACATATAAATATGTAAAGTACATAATATGGTGGTATGTAATACATATACAAAAGAAGCCTAAATCTTTTTTTTATTATTATGAAATCCATAATTTTTGTTTGTACATTTCTACTTGAAAAATATTCCCTGTTTATATAGCTTTTAAGGTTACAAAATGATGCCCATATTTTATCAGGAACTTGGCGTGATTCCAAAAAGTTTCCGAAATTTTGTTTTCTATTTCACGAATGGTTGGAATATAAACCTTAGTGACTTCAACAGAATTATCTTGAACAGGATCATCATTATCTTCGTCATTATCACTTGAAACCATATTTGAGGTTACGGAGAGATTATAATTTGCTCATCAGTCAACGTTTCTCTTGCTACAATGTCTTTCTCAATAGTCACATAATCGTTAAAATCGAAGTCACACACTTTTCTCTTAGCTTGTTCTTCTACTAAATCAAGCATATCATTATCGAATTCATACTCGTGATCATATTCTGGGTCTTGTGCATGTCTTTGCAACCAATTGTGTCGTTGCCGTATCGTCTAGTGTAAAAACGCCCATTGTCTGCTTATATAAAGTTCGTTTTAAAAGACAAATACATATTCTAGATTATTAAAATTAGGTTCGCTATATCCGGAAGTTCGGTATAAGCGGGATCGTTATAACCAGTAAGACAATATATGAGTATTTATGGACGACTTTTCGTATAAAGAAAAAAGGTTCGTATTAACCAGAAGTTCGCTATAAACTGGTTCGTTATAAGCGGACTTCACTGTATTTATTACTGTTTACAGCTAAAATAATTCTCTTCACTCCAAAATATTTAAATTTATGTCGATAAGATTATCATTATCATCGAAAAGTGATAAAAATAGATAAAAGGGCTGCTCCCCCAAAAATGGTGGGTGGTAGAAGAAAATGCAAGCTATATTGTAGATTCAAGGCGTCATTATACATAAGAATCAGCAGAAATAATGCCAGGGCTCAAGATTTTTTTATTTTTTGCAGACCAGTGTAATTCTTCTTTTCCATTGTCAAAGGTATGAAACTTTAAACTTTTTATAATTTTGCTTTCTTTAATTTTACTTGTTATTTTTAGTCCTAACATTATTTGCAATTTGTATTTAACAAAGATTTTCTTGTTAAAATACAGTAAAACAATTTGTTAAAATTTAAAATGGTGCAGCTTCCAAAATACATAAAAAATTCATACATGTACTTACAGTAAACTCAATGGGGTCATCACCGTTAGTCGGAACTTCATATTTACTATAAGGAGCTCCTCCTGATATGACATTTATAAAGTAGGAATGAATTTTATTTCGGCTACTTCTTGGTTTTCCGACGACAACCCTTAGTGTGTTGTTGTAGTAACATGAGACATTTTTAAGCTCAGGAGCAGGTGGGCCACGAATGTCTGTTTGACCATATAGGAAGCCAGAGAAGGCACCTTCATGCTCTTGTGTGAAGGCTTTTATTCTGATGGAGTAGTTGGTTTCAGGTACTATAAGGAGAAAAAAATATAAATAATAGGGTATTTAACAAATTTTAGAAAAGAGTTTAGAATGATACATAGATCCCTAATTTGCTACGCAAAATTATTAAAATAGTATATTTTATCATGACTACATTTAAAATCAAGTTTTCTAATTTCCGATTTGAATTTGCCGCTAAAACGCTCATTTCTAGCATGGCGTTGCAATGACGTCACATCGCAGTAATCTCGCGGACAGATACACGGCATTCAAGTGTTTATTTGTTTTTGGTCTGTGTTTTTACTGTTTTTTATGTAAAGAAAAATGTCCTATAAGTGGTGTGTAGTGCCTCAGTGTTCGAATACTAGCATAAAAACATCTAAAAAACTATTTATTCATGTGCCTACAGCAGTAAAATAACAGAAAAAGTGGATAGAACTTGCTTGAAGAGACCCAAGGACCTTATTTAATACATCTTCAGTGTACATTTGTGAAGATCACTTTGATGTGAGTCTAACTAAATTGTTTCTATTAATTTTTCTCGCGTTGTCTATAACATATATAACTATTTCGTAAATGACGATGAAATTTTTGAGGTTATGTTTATTACAAGGGGTGAACAACTATAATAGGCAGAAAGGTGTACACATTTTTAGGCAGGACTAGGGAGTACCTCTAAATGCAGGACTAGGCAGTGCACATGCAGGCTAAATGTAGGACTGAGCATTGCATAGGCAAGACTAGGCAGTGCATAGGTAGGACTAGGCAGTACCTACACAGGACTATGGAGTTTAACCTATGCAGTATTTCACGTATTACTGGTCGTTGTATACTTTTTACTACCTGTCCTGAAATTTTTGATTGTTTCTTAATGCTTAAAATAATAATGATTGGGTATTTAAGTGAATCTGTTGTAAGTGGCATATTAAACAAAAAAGCAAAACATATAACCTAACCTCAAAATCTAAATGAGTAAAAGTAGGCGAAGAATATCGTAAAAAAACTTTAAGTTATATACAAAACAACTCATCGAATAGTTACATCAACATTTTAACGTTTCTAAATTCCGCAGAACAAAAATCACTGTTGCTGGCAAAGAAGCCTGCCACCATAAAGGAATTCAACATTGGCAAGTTGGAGCTATCGGCTTTGGAGAATCCGTTTTCCATTGAAAATATTTTTTATAAGCAAAACACAAAATAAAATCTAACTTAGGACGATAATTCGCACTTTAAACCAAAGCAAACATTACCATCCAAAAGAAAATAACACAGAAAATAGGTTCGTTCGAGACGTTTACTGTTTTGTGACGTCACTCGCAGCTGATTGGTAGTCCGCCTGTTTTGAATCACGTGGCTAATTGTTTTAATTCAATGAATTTATTTAATTAAAAGAACTATGAATTTAAGAAAAAATTAAACAAAAAATTTGTTTTTAGTATTCCCAAGACCTAAAGAGATATGTAAAAATAAATATATATTTATTTTTTACTACTGTCAAACACCCTATTATGTGTAAAGAGTTTTATCATTTTGTGGTCTCAGCAATTGGAAAGAATATTGGTTTCTAACCCAAAACCCAAAATGAGTACGGGTATTGCATACAAGAGAAAATTAAATAGGTTCTTAACTTTTAAATTTTTTTTAATTCTAATACCACTTGAAGGGCAACCAGAAGCAAACAACTAGTAGGCATTTTTTTTTCTTTTTACTGGTGTAAACAAGCCATTAATTTTGTATTTCGAAATCTATCAGTGCTACACAACAAAAAAATTCAAATAGGTTTGATTTTTACAGTAATTTGGTATTATCAATTATAAGCCCTATACTTTAATCTATATTTTAAATTTAAGGTAAATATCCTAAAAACCACAGAAGATACGAAGAAAATTATAAAAAATTAATGTCAACACCCTGTCAATTGATAACAAAGCATTTATAGACCTATGACAATATGAACTAATGTATCTTAAACATGATGAGTAAGGAATAACCCGCTAAAAATTGGCAATATACTTTATTGATGTCCTATATAACAGGATAAGGTAAAATTATGTTACAGTCGCATAATAGTATGTATTTATTTAATAACCTAATTATTTACTTCACTTACTACCCTAATAGACTCTTTTAAAAGAAGGTTTTAAAAAAACAAGCAGGTGCAACTTAACCATGTTAATATTTTGGTATTTTACCTAAGAAATAAATCCATACTGTCATTTAGGCTTTAGCCATTTCCCAGAGCACAATTTTCTATAAAATTTAAAGAAAAATAAAATTTTACCTAAATTATTTTATTTTATAAATTAAATTTCTTTAATTTTTAATTTAAATGCTCTTCTTAGGGCTCATTTCGTTTAAGAAACTTAAGCAAGGGAAAAGTAGCTAATGGCATTACATATTCTAATTTATATATGTAATGTTATTACGGCAACACAAGTACAAACTTGGTAATACCCCAAGATTTCAGCTAAGCTGTTACCACCTCTGATTTAAACAAACAGTCTGGAATTTCTCGTGCGGTCTAAATAGTATTTACTCTACAATCATGACAATTATGAAACTTGAATCAAAAAGCCTTGTGGAGAACTTAGGGCCATGCCATGGGTGGGTTACTATACTGGAAGCGAGGGTAGCTTGTTCTACTCTACTTGATTGGCATTGATTGTGTAAAGGTTGAGTGTGTATGTACATCCCTTATTTTAGGTTACCAAAAAATAAAATTCTATAAATTAAAGGCACCAGTGTTAAATTTAATGCCCTTCTTAATTTATATTCTTTAATAGGAATAAGAACCAAGTATATTTGCAAGAGCTTTCAGTGCACACAACTTTTCATTTCACACTTTTAATTGAGTCTCAGATTTAGTTTCAAAATATTTCAAACACAAACATAATAATTTGATCTATTTTTGTTAATTGTGGAAACAACGATGCAAAGGAATTTTGCTATGTGATTCTCAGCATATGTATAATCTTGATATAATTATAAGTAGGTTCTTACAAAGATTCTCCAGCTTCATGCTTAGGGTCTCGTTCAGAGGATCATCATACAATGACTTCTCATCGGTATTGTTGTCATGGGTGTAGTAGACCCTGTAGCCCTTGTTGACACCTGTAGCCCTTCTAGTAGCTTTCCAACCAACAGTCAATGTCTTGTCAGTAATATTGAGCACCTTCAAGTCTCTTGGTGGCAGGGGCACTGAAACAATAGTATCATTAGATATTGTGGTAATTTATGATAGCATGGAGGTAATGACGAAAGTTGTTTTTATTGTATCATTGATTTCGCCTTCCTTTAATTGAGGCCTCTAAAACCTATAAATAACGAGATAGGACAGTTCAGTATAATTTTTCGAAAAACTACTTTTTAAAAAAGTACTAATTTTAAAAAGTGATAATAAAAAAATATTTTTTTTTCTTAATAAGTAGTTTTTTGAAAAACTTTTTTCAATAAGTAGTTTTGTGGATTTTTTTTTGCAAAATGTGCTTGGCGTGTGGACCGGTTAGAATATGTTTGCGATAAAAGCACAAAAAAAAGTTTGTACACACCAAAAAAAAAATAACGCCGGTAAAGGTTAAAATTTTAGAAAATTTGTATTTTTAGAAAATTTTTGCAAATAACCGAATTACTAGGAAAAGTTAAGTAGGGGTAAAAAGTTCAGTACTTTTCGAAAAAAAATGCGCTACAGAAATTTTTTTTAATGAAAAAAAAGTAGATTAAAATTTTATAAAAATTAGGTCTTTTTCGGTAAAAATGGTTTGTAAAAATTTTCGGTGAAAACAAAAAAAATGATACCACAAGCGAAAATTTTATTCTGCTTTGTACATTTATATATTCTGTAAATATTGATTAAAGACGTACAACTGTTTTGTTATAACAATTAAATGTAACTCATAACAAAAACATTTCATGTAAAAAAAGCCAAGTACGCGAAAATGGCATTCCGTAAAAAAAATTGAGATAAAAGTAAAGCCAAGTTCTCCAATACAAATTTCAAAATGAAAGGTTCTTACTAGTTTGGAAATGTTTTTTTAAACTTTGCTATTACAGCCAAACTTCTTTATGTTTAATTTAGCACTGTGCTTAAGAGTCATTTACAGCCGTAATAGCCAAGTTTAGAAAAATATTTCCAAACTAGTAAGAACCTTTCATTTTGAAATTTGTATTGGAAAAGTTGGCTTTACTTTTATCTCAATTCTTTTTACGGAATGCCATTTTCGCGTACTTGGCTTTTTTTTACATGAAATGTTTTTGTTATGATTTCACTTCTTTTTTAAAGGAATTGGATAATACTTAATTTTTAAAGTAGTAAAATATGCGAAATATTGTTCAAAACCTTTGCAATGCCTTTGAAGTAAGGCATTTTGAGGTTTTTTAATTTTTTTCCATGGTTTTATCGTAGTTCCTATCAGCCTTCCAAAGCTCAGCTCTCTAGCGTTTCTGAAAGTGCACAATGTTACTTTTACATAACTTTACATGTATAGGGGAGGGAAATAAATTAAAATTGTTGTGTTTTTAAATTTTGTCCTATAGTTTTATCATAGTTCCTATCAGTCTTCCAATGCTCAGCTCTCTAGCGTTTCTGGAAGTGGGTAATGTTACTTTTACATAACTTTACATTTATAGGGGAGGAGAGTAAATAAAAATATTGGACTTTTTAAATTTTGTCCAATGGTTTTATCATAATTTCTATCAGCATTCCAATGCTCAGCTCTCTAGCGTTTCTGGAAGTGGGCAATGTTAGTTTTATATAAATTTACATTTATAGGAGAGGAGAGTAAATTAAAATGTTGGTGTTTTTAAATTTTTTCATATAGTTTTATCATATTGTATTTCAGTCTTAAAAAGTTCAGCTCTCTAGCGTTTCTGGAAGTGGGCAGTGTTACTTTTACATAACTTTACATTTATAGGGGAGGGAAGTAAATTAGAATTTTGGGGTGTTTTAATTTTTTTCGATAACTTTATCATAGTTACGATCGGTCTTCCAAAGCTCAGCTCTCTAGCATGTCTGGAAGTAGGCAATGTTACTTTTACTTAACTTTACATTTATAGGGGAGGGAAGTAAATTAGAATTTTGGGGTTTTTTAATTTTTTCCTATAGTTTTATCATCGTTCCTATCAGTCTGCCAAAGCTCAACTCTCTAGCATTTCTGGAAGTCGGCACTACTACTTTTACATAACTTTAAATGTATAGGGGAGGGGAGTAAATTACAATTTTGGGGTTTTTAATTTTTTCCTATAGTTTTATCATCGTTCCTATCAGTCTGCCAAAGCTCAACTCTCTAGCATTTCTGGAAGTGGGCGATGCTACTTTTACATAACTTTAAATGTATAGGGGAGGGGAGTAAATTAAAATTTTGGGGCTTTTTGATTTTTTCCAGGGATCTGGTCATAATTTCTATCAGTCTGCCAAATTTCAGCTTTGTAGCATGTCTGGAAGTACAGTAGAATATTGATGATCTATACATGAGTGAGTGAGTGAGTGGCAATTTCGACGTTTTTTGAATCTTCGTAACTACTTAACTACTTTATGGAATTTCATGAAACTGGGAGGGGTTGTTAACTCCATGGAGATCTACGACTGTGCAAAGTTTGAGATTCGTAGCTCATTCCGAAGTAGAGTTTTAAGTAGGTCAAATATCTTTTGAAATGTTTCAAGAAAAGATGGTTAAGGCGCGCGCGAACTTGGCGAGGCACTGCCGTGCCCTCAGATTCTCTGGATCACCCTTACAACAATAGTCCATTACAGCCACATTTAGGACATGATTGTAGCAGTCATGTCTAGTCAAATCACTATTTTTATTTTTGTATACTTCAGCCTTGAACACTTTTCTTTACGGGTGCGTGCATGAAGACGTCTAATCCGGAGGCGTGAAAGGCAAATAAATTTCAGAGAAGGCTTGGGCCCCCTCTGCCCTATCCATTGCAGCTCGTCGGGTAAAGGAAGTGAAAAGCCTCTTTACAAAAAAAATACAAATTAAAATGATTTACCAATATAAATTTTTAAACACCTCTGCTACATGTAATGGAATACACGAACCGCTCACGGTTTCGAAAAACCCAACTAATGACTTAAACATAGATTGAAAAACAAAATTAAAACAAGTGGTGGTTCCTTCAAGATTTTTAAGTCTTTCTGATATTCGAACTAAAATTATAGTAGAGCTGCTTTAAAAAAATTATTTTGTGTTTACTTTTTCAAAAATATATTGCGTTTAAAACAGGGATGCTTTATAGATTTTTTAAATATTGTCTACTATTTACTATAACTAATACTTATCAAAAATGTTGTCTCTCTAAAGGAATGAGTCGAGTTTGGCAAGTGTTTAATTACAAAATTAAACAGATTTCCTTTTTTTTACCATTTTTCATAAATCTTCATTTTTAGTTAAATTTATTATTTAAACACAGGTGATCTTGAGAAATTAGGTTTTAATAACATAAACTAACCTTCTCAAGTTTACCTATTCAAATAATATAAATTATTTAGTTTATAAAACAACACATTATATGGAATTTTATATTTTATAATTTATCACGAACTATAACAATTTGTTAATATAAAAAGAGAGGATTTATCTTAATAAAGCAGATTCAACATTTGACAGTTGTTCTCAATATACCTACTTAGTTTACTGTACCATAAGCCTTCTTGGTCATTGCAGGGAGTGAGGCTGCTCCCTGGCAGTAAACTTTTACTTTAGTCCCGCTGCTTAACCAAGCCGAGTTAAGCAAGTGTAATTGTCAAGCACAGCTTGATTGGTCCTTCGAAGAAAGAAACCGCCGCCGACGCCCGTAAGAAGAACACCACTACAGCCCAACCGTCCACTAGAGCGACCTTCCACCTACGAGAAAGTCCGTTCACCTGCCCGTACGACTGTCCGTACACTTGTCCTGTCCGAAGCCACTACGCAAGAGAGCTTCAACCAGAGCGACCTTCCACGAGAAAGTCCGTCCACCTGCCCGCACACGTGTCCTGTCCGAAGCCACTACGCAAGAGAGCTTCAACCAGAGCGACCTTCCACGAGAAAGTCTGTCCACCTGCCTGTACGACTGGCCGTACACTTGTCCTGTCCGAAGCCACTACGCAAGAGAGCTTCAACCAGAGCGACCTTCCACAAGAAAGTCCGTCCACCTGCCCGTACACTTGTTCTGTCCGAAGCCACTACGCAAGAGAGCTTCAACCAGAGCGACCTTCCACGAGAAAGTCCGTCCACCTGCCTGTACGAAAGAGAGCCTCAACCAGAGCGACCTTCCACGAGAAAGTCCGTCCATTTTACAACCTGCAAAAAGCCGTCAACCCAACAGTACGACTACCCGTACACTTGTCCGAAGCCATTACTTAAAAGAGCTTCAACCAGAGCGACCTTCCACGAGAAAGTCCATCCATTCTACAAGCGTCGAAAAACCGTCCACCTGCCGGTACGACTGTTCGTACACTTGTCCAGTCCGAAACCAGTACTCAAGACAGCTTCAACCGTCCACTAAAGCGACATTCCACGAGAAAGTCCGTCCATTCTACAAGCTTCAAAAAGCCGTCCACCTGACAGTACGTCTATCCGTACACTTGTCCGAAGCCACTATTCAAGAGGCTTCAACCAGAGCGACCTTCCACGAGAAAGTCCGTCCATTCTGCAAGCTGCAAAAAGCCGTCCACCTAACAGTACGACTATCCGTACACTTGCCCGAAGCCACTATTCAAGAGAGCTTCAATCAGAGCGACCTTCCACGAGAAAGTCCGTCCATTCTACAAGCTGCCCAACTAACATTTATAGTAGCGGCTACATGTTCTAAAGGCTTTGCTACTTTCTTAAAGTAGAAATGTGGTGATCCCAACCAAAATTTGTTACTTTTTAGTTCTAACTACTATTTAGTATCAGGAAATCGTAGATGTTTCGTAAAAACGACCCTCTAAACTACTTCTTAGGATTGTTTCTTGATAGTCGATTCTGATAGTCTTTTCTACCACAATAGGATGTTGCTAAAGTTTTACTTTCTTTTTAGTCGTTATTTTGTAGTCGCCCTGACCTTTATATCCTACTTAATTACCACTGGAAAGTTAAGCTTCATTGGAGTCCCAAACAAGTGTATCCGACAACTACATTATAACTTTAATTTTTACCACAAAAGTTTGTGTCATCATAGTAACATCTGATGTAACAATGTAGACAAAATAACTTTTTGAAACAACTTTAAAGCCGCAACTACTTTGACTTTTTTTTAATGTCGATCTTTTAAAGTAATCTCTCCTTCCTGTTTCTACTTTGAAAACGTAGACTTTTTAAAGTCGCATCTTGGTCGCACACATTCTTAACCCTACTTTTTGTGGCTCCTTTTATAATTTGGGAATACTAGGAATAGTTTTGCAAATATTTTTTTAACTACCTTCAGCAGTCCATTTTTTCGAGCCCATTGCTTGACCATTTTGCAAAACAATCAAAATGCAAAATATTGATCCAAAGTATCGAGTACCGCACCCGGATTTTAAGAATTCCCTGGCCAATGCTTAATCTCCATCCTTAATCTTTTACGCTACTTGTTGCTGTTCTATTCACTGTCTTTACGGTCGTTCGTGGTTTGTGCTGTGGCACCACCCTATCGCCATCGTAACCCTCTTGTGCGGACTAAACCGAATTCGTTTATCTATGCCTCTTGTGTTCACGTGTCGTGTCTCACTGTGATTCATTTTATGTGTTGAGCTTGGGTCAATAATTATTTTTGGTTTTCTTCAAATTTGTGCTGTTGTTAAAGCTTGGTTTGAAGTGAATAAACTTAAATTTGTGCTGTGTTACATTTTTAAAAAACTCTTTATATTGGCACTTCATTTATTGTTCTAATGGAATTTGATTTATCTTGTTTTTGTTTTAAAACCTACCACAAATTCACGCTCGTACATAACCTATAAGCAGTGGTGTTGTTGTTGACAGAAACGGCAAATGACAAGTGGCGACACCCCAATAACTTGAGGGTAGTAGTTATACTTATCGCGTGGTTCCTATCACTCTGTAGACGTTTTCTAGTGGCGAAAGCTAGTTAATAATACGTTTCTGCAACGAAGGAGTAGAAATTCGAGTGTGTTATCTAGAACTAAAAAGGAATGCCGACATAAAAGTCGTAAGTGACACGTTGCCGTAACTTAGGCTCACTTTCAAGTAACCCTTTCGACTATCAGGGAATATAGTTTGGGACGCCATGTTTTTATTTAAGAAAGAAAATTTAATATTTTTGTTGTCGTTTTATGAGCTCATATTAAAGAGCTATACTATTTTAGAAACAAATTAGTTGAAGCTTACCAAAAATGCTCTTCTTAAGCACCATTTGTTGGAGTTAACTGTCGATTATGAAAACATAACCTCCAAAATCACAACATAAAAATTCCATCAGCTACCAGAAAACGGCTCAATTTTACGGGCGCACCGGTTTTTTGCAATATATATAATGCATGTTATACAAAAAACTTTGCGTCGCACTCGAATTTTGATCCTCTGCTCGTAAATTCTCACACTTTTGGATAACATAGTACATATTATAACCATAACCAAACAAAAAAACTAAGCGAGTCTGTTTACTGTTGTGTCCACCATATTGTGTAACAATTCTACCAAAAAGAAACGATTATATTATTTGCAACTACATCGCAACTTTTATGCCATTACGGAAAAAAAACAGCCTCTACGACGTAGTAGATACCTGGCTACGACGTAGTAGTGTAGTTGTTACTACAGTGACTTTAAACACTTGGCCAAGTAGTTATAACCAGAAATTGGTTCCCCACTTAGGGAATTATAACCTCGCTGTATGGTATACTGAGACGTAGCGGGAGTACGTTGCGGTTACTTTTAAGAAATTCTTTCTAGTTGGGGTTTCGTCGTTACAACTTTAAATGTTTGTTGGGTGCAAAAAGCCGTCCACCTGACAGTACGACTATCCATACACCTGTCCGAAGCCACTACGCAAGAAAGCTTCAACCAGAGCGACCTTCCACGAGAAAGTCCGTCCACCTGCCTGTACAGCTGTCCGTACACTTGTCCTGTCCGAAGCCACTATTCAAGAGAGCTTCAATCAGAACGACCTTCCACGAGAAAGTCCGTCCATTCTACAAGCTGCAAAAAGCCGTCCACCTGACAGTACGACTATCCGTACACTTGTCCGAAGCCACTATTCAAGAGGGCTTCAACAAGAGCGACATTCCACGACAAAGTCCGTCCATTCTACAAGCTGCAAAAAGCCGTCCACCTGACAGTACGACTATCCGTACACTTGTCCTGTCCGAAGCCACTACGCAAGAGAGCTTCAACCAGAGCGACCTTCCACGAGAAAGTCCGTCCACCTTCCCGTACGACTGTCCGTACACTTGTCCTGTCCGAGGCCACTACGTAAGAGAGCCTCAAGCAGAGCGACCTTCCACGAGAAAGTCTGTCCATTTTACAAGCTGCAAAAAGCCGTCCACCCAAGAGTACGACTACCCGTACACTTGTCCGAAGCCACTATTCAAGAGAGCTTCAACCAGAGCGACCTTCTAGGAGAAAGTCCTTCCATTTTACAAGCGTCAAAAAGCCGTCCACAGCCCGTACGACTATTCGTACACTTGTCCTGTCCGAAGCTACTACGCAAGAGAGCTTCATCCAGAGCGACCCTCCACGAGAAAGTCCGTCCATTCTACAAGCGTTAAAAAGCCGTCCACCTGCCCGTACGACTGTCCGTACACTTGTCTTGTCCGAAGCCGCTACGCAACCTTCATATTTAACAGGTCAACGCCAACATAAACAAAAAAAATCATTAAGAATAAACCAGTACAAGAACCAACCGACCACAATGATAGGAAAAAATCTAGAAAGAATATTGCTAGAAAGACAGCTAAGAAGCTACAAAATGGGCTCACACCTTCTAGATTGCCTTCTAGACATACATATAATGGAGTATGCGTCAGCACAAGAACTAAAAAAGCTCCTACTGCATGCCGAAGATGTACTGGACTTTTCACAAGCGATTAAAGTCAATTGGGAGCCAATAATCATAAACATAATTTACCAGAAATGGGATGTCGAGACGCACATTTTACACCATGAATGGATAAACTACGAACTAGGCAGATTGCCCACATTGAACGAAGTCCTTCAGTACTTAATTAAAAGAATCGAAGAGTTGATCAAGAACCCATCAGCTGATTTTAAGTACAGTGAAATTTTTCAGATTCCAAACGTCATTATGGATCATTTAGATGATATCCGAGACATCCCAAGTATGGATGAAGAAACAGTTAAAAAATTACAACAGCTTTATGAGAGGAGCCGTCAGTGCTCTGGGCAAAATACAGAAACTTGGGACCTACCAATGATGAAATTATTGTCAAAGAAACTGACGTTTAAACTAGAAAAGTCGTACCATAGTTGGTTCCAAGGGTTTCAAAACAAAATCCCCACAATAGAAGACTTTTTCATTTTTTGAGAAAAGAAATGTATACACTCAATTCAAGAATCAAAGGCTCAATTCCAGAATCAAAGGCTCAAACTCAAGAAACTGAAAAAGAACAGAATTTAGAATGTTACCCAGATCATCTATATCAGAACAAAAAATATGCTCAGATAACTCCAGTCATCTTGGTTATACCAGACGAAACCTTAGTAAGAGACACCAAAATCCAGCATATCAAATTAAATAGCAAAGTAAAAAAAAGTCCTGTATTTAAAGCCAAAAAGAAAATTGGTGCCTATCCTGTGCTCAACCAGGAATATGTGCACAATAAAAAGCAAGTCGAAAAATAACCAAAAGTCAAGAAGACATATTAAAGAGAAGGAAACTTTTAAACAAGAAGCAACAATCCTTATTAGAAAGAAATCCCAAAAGAAGAAACATTCAATCTCAAAATTTACTGAAGAGGCGGAAGGACAATGGCAAATAAGTCATAAACATTTTGCCATTTTAAATAAGCAACAAAACATTTTTAAATTCTTGCCTCCCAATTTACAATTTCTTCATGGCACCTACAATAGTAAAGGGATAATATCAATAACAAAAATAGATCATAATATTTTGCAAAACAAACAATTTGTTGCCACAGCAGCAAGTTCGACGACGTACGATGCCGTAAAAACCAAAATACAATCGATGCGATGCCTAGATTCACTGTCAGCAGTTTTAAGAAACTGACTCACGTTATAAATGAAGCAGAAGTACCTATTTCGATACCTTCCTACCACATCAACAGCATTATTCAACCTGAGGTCCATACAGTCACCCGTTCTGGAAAGAGGGGAAAATGTTTAATTACAAAATTAAACAGATTTCCTTTTTTTTACCATTTTTCATAAATCTTCATTTTTAGTTAAATTTATTATTTAAACACAGGTGATCTTGAGAAATTAGGTTTTAATAACATAAACTAACCTTCTCAAGTCTACCTATTCAAATAATATAAATTATTTAGTTTATAAAACAACACATTATATGGAATTTTATATTTTATAATTTATCACGAACTATAACAATTTGTTAATATAAAAAGAGAGGATTTATCTTAATAAAGCAGATTCAACATTTGACAGTTGTTCTCAATTTACTGTACCATAAGCCTTCTTGGTCATTGCAGGGAGTGAGGCTGCTCCCTGGCAGTAAACTTTTACTTGCTTAACCAAGCCGAGTTAAGCAAGTGTAATTGTCAAGCACAGCTTGCACAGCAAGTAAAATTCAATTTGCGTAACTTCACCATGCCACGAGCGGCCAGTGCCCGCCGAGACAGGGCTGCCCCTAATATGCTTCATACCTATTCCTAATTTAAGGAACTGCCATTCGAATTGATTCCTGTTTCCTGTAGTTCATTGAGCGTCTGCTCTTTGATGGCTAAACCTGTTTGCCTTCTTATACTTCGTTGCTGGGGATCCAGCAAATTTTGATCGCGTAGTATATTGCATGCATTCTCCAAGTATCTACATTTCTGCACCCGTCGCATTCTTCCCAGTAAGTCTAGACCTTCTGCCAGGACATTCACAGAACAGATGTCTTATGCTTTTAGGTTAACCCTTGGCACTTTAACAACGCAATGTTGCCCTTCACTGAGATTAAAATAAAGGCTTTTTATTTAGTATCTATATATTTATACGACCGTAGTTCTTTGCAGGTATGTTTAAATGGATGACCATGCACTCCGAAGAGGCACTGACCTGTAATAACTGAAGTCGCTATTCTTAGCATTTTCAGCCTGCTCCTATGTAATTTATACCTATACCCTTATTTTGACTCCCAGCTATCTTGAGATGCTGCAAGTTTCTATTCCGACCCGTCTTCTGATTGCTAGCTTTGTTAACTTGATTACCATCCTTGACTACACCTGCTTTGGCTGGTCTATTGGCAGCCTCATTACTTTATATGTCCGAGTGACCTAGAACCTAATTAAGAATGATACGATATCAGTTTCCTCCAACTGAAGTAAATTCTCCTGACATCTTCGAACAGGTTCGAATTGGCCGATAGTGATACTTGTTGCTGCACTATCCGGCATTTGAGGAACAAGCGCGAAAGTTTCACGTTTGTTTATTACCTGTATTTTTGGTATTTCCAATTCTGTTGGAAAAAAGTCACACGTTTGTTATAAATGATTAAAAGCACACCGAAGGTGAATAATGGGTTTAGTGTAAGTTTTGTGAAAAAGCTCAAAGTTTCTTTAAAAAAATGTTCACACGTCCTTTTGTTTTGATCCGCAGCCTTTAAAGTTCTCGCACAAAACTTCTTCACATTGGCGGAGCTGTGCTTTATTTAAAACTTAAACTCACAACTATGGCGTTATCTATAACGAAAACGGTAAATAGAGTGTATGGAAAGACAGTAAAAACATAAACAGAACATAAATAAAAGTATCTATTGTAACGAAGTTACCTTTTTTTTACATTTAATTAGCCCAGGCAGTTGTTCTTTCAAAAATATAATTTAGTTTTCTCTTATGAAGCTAACTTATCGGTTAATTTGACTCCATATTTAGCGCAGGATTTTGAGCATGCGCCGGAATCGTTTTTCATATTGGCGCCTTTATGCCTGCGCATTGATGACTATTATCCATATTTGAAGATAATTAATTCATGCGTGCGCAGGACGGTAAAAGTTTATAAAAATCTTGTTCGACCAAAGAGGGTCCTTTTTCCGTCGATCCTAGCTACAAGCAACTAGAATCTATTTTCTTATAAAACCGTTTAAATTCTGAGATCAGCCGTTGTGTGTGACTTATCCCTAACTTTCTTCAAGATAGTTGCTAAATAACTTATTGCTTGCATATTCCTGGTTCTCATTGTTTCAAGCATAGTTAAAGTTCATCTTAGTTACAGGCTTGTGTTACCCCTGAGCTTTCCTTATAACGTTTCTCTTGACCTGTATATAATCGACTACCAAAGTTTACTCACCTTACAAAATTTGTATGCATTTAAAATATTTACAAAAAAAAATTATGGTTTTCTAATAAATATTAAGTTTTGTATATATAGAAGCATTTTGTAGTAACTTCATCCCTCCTTTTGCCCCTCCTGTATATATTTTTAAAAAAATTGCGGGGTTCTTTGTTTTTGGGCCATGGACCTACAATATTATTGCATAATATCTTTTTTTTGCAATATAATTGAACGATCCCTTGAACTCAAATGATCAATATTTATTATATAATAATATTGACAGCTTACAAACGTCAATGGTTTAGCAAGAGTCCTAGTGCGAACACCTTATGTTGAGTAAATAATATTGCACAATATTAACTCCATAAGGCTCAATAAGAAAATATTGCACAATTTTTTTTTATCTCGTTCTATATTTAGTTCATCCCTTGTGCAGCCTACAAGGCTAAGCCTAGACGATCAATAAATATTACAAAATTCGTAATAATGTGCAAATTCTAAAATATCTACGTACTTACCTCCGTCAGTAGTCCGTGCATACATCCTCGTAGGAGGACCGTTTCCTTTGGGGTTAAATACTTGAAGTTCCATAAAGTAATCCGTCGCAGGCCATAGGTTGGTAAGTAACCAAGACTGAAAAAAGGTTTAGTGTTATTAATTTACTAGATGATATTACTTCGTATAATTACACAAGCTCCTTATCCTTGTCAAGTCTCTTATTGCATCCTTGTTGCTCACTGAGCTCATTTAATTTATTCATTCATCTAAATTTAATACATATTGGATCAGTATATCGGAAATTTCATCCTTTCCAATTCGCAATTTCGATTTTTTTTACTCAACTGCAGGACGGCGAAAGGAAGGGTAATTTTTTTCGATTGTTGTATGTAAATATGTATGTTTGTGTCACGCTAAACATCTGAACCGATTTTGACAAAAAGGGTGTCATTGAATTGCTACCGATCGCCAAGGTGCTATAGGCTATATTTTTTAAAACAGGAAACAATATGGCGGTCTTCAGACGCCATTTTGTCACATGATGTAGGCTTTAAGGCATACAAATTATCTAAATTTCAGGCGATTTTATTGAAATTCTTTTGATTACCCATTGCAAATGTCCTCTAGTATGTTGTAGTTACTTTGTAGTCTTCCCTGCTCCCACCCATCTCCCCTCCTGTCATTCCCCCCACCCTATTCAAAAACCTTATTCGCATAATTTTATCAAATATAGAGTGATTTCAAAAATTCTTTCGGCATGCGCTTTCAGATTTTTTCCAACTCTATTTTACGAGTTTCCTTTCTTTCGCCTCTTCCTCTCTCCTCCCCTCCATTCTTATTAGTACTAGTTATCTATAACTTTCACAAATATAAAGCGATTTCAAAACTTCTTTCTGCACACGCTTGAAGGCTTTTTTCCAACACCATTTTCCTAGTTTCCCCCTTCCTCTCCCTCTCTTCTTCCAACCCTCGTTATTAGTGCTATACCTTTCACAAATTTAAAGCGGTTTTAAAAATTCTTTCGGCACACGCTTTAAAATTTTTTCGACACCATTTTACTAGTTCCCTCATCCCTCTCCCTCTCCCTCCTCCACCTTCACTAAATGGAAGGTAACACTGTTCGCGTCCGTAGAAAATCTACACCTTCTTTTTGGGTAAAGCTAAATTAATTGTAAATGCATAGTGATTTTTATAAGGCTGAATAAGAATTAAACCTAAAAGTTGGAAATAATTTTTTTTTATAAAAAAACACCCAAATTTACTTGTAACTGCTAGTCGCTGTTTCATAAAAATACAAAACTATAAAATTTCTTAAGTGCGCTTTGGGCATTAAAACTAAAAGTTAAAGCATGTTATACATTATATAGGTATACATATCAATTTTGTACTCAACTGCGGCTAGTACTTACAAGCCTTAGATTTTTTAATATATTTTCTACATATGTTACATATTTGATGATGAAACACGAAAAATACCTTAAAATTTGACATCAGGAGGCTTCGGGCCTTCCCCAACCCCAAGCAGCGGCGTAGTTGCGAAAAGAATGACCTTTTTTTTTTTTTTTTTTTGCCGCAATTTTTTTGAGGGCGCTCTTTGTAGCTGTCGGCCTCCCCCACACATGATGACCTTTGTTTTTTTTTTTTGGTCGCAGGATTTTTGAGAGGCGCCCTTTTTAGCTGTCGGGCCCCCCCAAGACTCATTCCTGGGTGCGCCACTGTTGTAATATATTTTTTCAAATTATACTCTCGTCAAAATACTACAAACCTACTAAATTTCAAGTCTCTAGCTTATCGGAAAGTAGCTTAGAGTCAAGCTAAACAAAATATTTCACACAACATTGTTGCAAAAGCATCAAATATATCGTATACTGGTAGTATTAATACCACACAAGATTTTTTATATGATTTCGACGTCGCAAAAACTATACAAAAAAAAGTATTAAAAATAGCTGTAAAATGTGGACAATGTTTTAACTTTTAGCAGAAGAGTAGTATTGCAAATCATTAGGATTTATAAGATATGATTTTAAAACTACAAGTAGGCATATTTAGGGCTAATAGCAGCACTAAGAACACCACGTATTGTTAAAATTGTTGCTAGTAAGGACACTTTACGATGCAAAGTTATACAGGATGTACGAAAAGTCGTTCTGTTTACTTACCCGCTCAGCACCTTTACCTATGATAACAGCAGTGCACAACAAGTATTGGATCGTTTTAATTCAGTTACTGATTTTGAATTTCTTTGCTGATAGAATTATGAATTCTTTTGATTGTCTTTATGCTAGTGGTTGTCTCTAGAAAGACACCTCTACAGAATCATTTTCCATTTATTTAATTATTTCGTAAGGTTTCATTAGTCCACAGAAAGGCTCTGGTTCATAATGGGGTGTTCTTGGTCCCTTCTTTGCAAAGTTGTCAGGTTCATTATTGATACTAATGTCCTTAAGTGCTTTAAGGGTCGCTTGGCTCTCCGAAACTATAAAGATTTGTTTCCTTGTGAGCATTGCGAAAAATTTCTCTTGAATTGTTGTGAGTATTTTGCTCAGTGAAAGGGAGAGCTTAAAACTGTTGGATTCATACCATTTCTAGTTTGTACATGTATGTATACAAGAAGCTTTTCTTGCTTTCGGTAATTTTGTTGTAGTTTATGATTGGCCGTCATTTTCTACTCAAATAGGATGTCTAGGTCTGATGAAATTGTCATGTGGTTCTTTGGGTTATTATTTTAGTTTAGTTGTATTACTTCTAGTATGCAAATGTGTCCGCATAGATTGGATGGATTATGAGATAGATAATTATTTGTTGTACATTTTTTTATTAGAATACTCTACAGACTTTTTTTCTTCAGTTTTGGGTATTGAATAATTCAAGGAAATTAAATTACTAACTATTGTCTTGTTCACTATCATTCCATGTGAGTCCTTATTAGGATTGGTGTGCAATCCTATAGTGTGGTCAGCAGCTGCACAAAGCCCTTTGTCAACCCCTCTGTAGGCCTATCGGTTTAATTTAAACAGAATTTAAACAGAAGCCAAACAAAATACTAGGTAGTCCACAAAAAAACGACCAAAAGTTATTTTTAAGAAACACCTTTGATCGATTTTCGTAAAACAAAAGCTCGATCATAGCACACGAATTGTGCTATTTAAAAAATTAAACAATCGACGACATATTACATACCAAGATAACGTTTTACCTTGAAAATATTTGTTTCCTCGACCTTTTTATTTTGTGATTTTATCGCTCATAAACATAATTTGCCGATTTGTGTAAAACACACACTGCAATAAAGCTTTTGAAGGAGGCTTTTAAGAACAAAGAAATTTTGTTCACCTATTTAAAATTCCAAATGGCATCCAGTTTTGAAATAGTGTAGCTTTAACTGTGACGCTGGCGCTGCTCCGTTTTAGAACGACAGGATGTTAAGTAAGAGTGGGTTGAGCATCGGTGATTGCTGCATAGACTTCCTGACGAAAGCTTATCCAACAAGCATCTCGGGCGCCACCCTCTGGATTAATGTGGTAGAGGGCCCACGTGCCTATCGGGTAGCTTTTAGACAGAGGAGAAAGTTAAACCAGGGGTCTAGCTGTCTCAATAAAAGATGTAAAAATAAAGAAGTAACGCAACAAATTCCAAAAATAGCGGATTATATTAGTCACCAGAAATTACAGTTACTCTTTATTCAATACCATAATAATAATAGGATGACAATATATATAAGAGAGGGTTCTGTGTGTCTCATAACGTTAACGTAAATGCAAATACGGTAGAAAACTCTCTAATAGCCTACTTTACGCCTGCGGATACCGACAGGTCAGATTGCCATTCTTATGTTGAAAAGAAATGGACATAGTCTCCCGAACGAGATTTCCTATATAGCACTGCCATGTGAGTGAGAGAGTAAACGTACTGGCACTAAACAATGAACCGTGACTACAGCGCGTTAGAGTGAGACAGTGATACAATGGACCATAGCGCTGTCACACTCGTACTCTCGACATGTCAAGTGTCACACGACATCTGCAATAATAGCGGTCAATTCTCTAATGGTGACGTCGTGTGGGTAACAGAGAGAACGTCCTGGCACTAAACAATGAACCGTGACTACAGGGCGTCAGAATGAGACAGTGCTGTCAAAGAATATAGCTCGGTCGCACTCTTTTTCTATCAACATGAAATACCACTGAGAATTATTGTCCCCTAAATACAGGTTTGTCTAACTTTAAAAAGAGATAGGTATACTATGCCTAATACCAGTCCTGTATGGTCCAGTAAACAATTAACTCTGGATTCGTCTCATCTCGCTCAAAAAGAGGCAACATACAGCCTTAACACTATATTTCCCTATGCGTCATAAGCTATGTGTTAGAGAATGATATGTTTGGGCAGTAACAATGAACCCTACACACAAGCACCGCTCTTTCACGTACCATACTATGCGGGATGACGTAGAATACCTACAAACGGTTTTGGCTTCTTACGCTTCCGTATTCGCAGGTGATGTTGCTGCTAATCGGTCGGTAGCAGGATCTGCCGATATCTGTGAGTGTTTTCGTTTAAATAGGCATTGCTCGACCCACTCTCTCCCACTTGAATCCTTTGAAGTGCGCGGCGTAGCTCACCACCGCGTTTGCTGCATGAGTGGAGCCTGGTACAACGCACAGCGAACTAACACAAGAGAAAATAGGCAATTGAGCCGTACCTACTTGTCTTACTAAAATATTACCTACTAACTCTATTTATTTAAACTAATAAATGAAAATCGCGGAGACACCCAGAACCTGAAAGAAGATGCTAGCATAAATCAAATAAAAATTAGTAACTTCGTTACATAACTAATTTCTTACAAAAAATGTTTGGTGAACCACAAATTTGTTTAGTAAATAAGCCGTTCAACTGATCTCCATGAGCAACACCACATTGAATTACAAAATAATCGCACATATTTTATAAAAAAAAAGTCGAATATGTGGATATGTTTAAAATTAGATGGTATTTTTTCCTCTGCAAGCGAGTCTCGTTTATAGCTTATCTTTTTTTTAATAGGTGGTATATTATAGTGGTCAATAGCGTACAATAGGTATGTCTCTATCTGTCAAGATTGACTTTTCTATTTAGATAGTTGATATCGCATACAATTTTGCAAGAGCTGTAGTGCATCGGCATTTACGAAAATTTTTGCCTGAAAGTTTAAATAAAAGATTGGCTGAAACACTTTTTCTAAACCCAACGCCATTGTGAATTCAAAAATATTGAATAAAATTTTTATTATTTTGATAGCTAAGGCAATGCTACTTTTACACAAGTTGATAAATTAATACGAATGATATTACAAGAATAAATAATTATGCTTGGAATTAGCACAATTATGGCAGTTGTCACAAATTTGGCCATTGGACAAATCGCCATAAATTAAAAAAAAAATTAATTATACCTTTTAAGATTTTGTAATTTTAAAAATATCGCGAATCTTCTCTTATATTCCACACCTGATTATTTAAGAAAGATATAAGGCTTGAAGTTTTTTTGTTCGTCTTATAAAAATAATAGATATGATAATAGCCGTATAATCCCCATAATTGCCAAGCAACTTGCGAATTTAAAAATATTTTCCTTAATTCCTTTTACGATTTTTTTACGAGAATCATTAGCACCCTCTGCCTTGAGTGAGTGGGTGTTAAATCTTTCTTAATGTTGAAGAGTTTTACGACATCTGTGATACTTCGAAACACACCTAGCGGTAATAAGAAGGAAGGATATAAAACATATACTCGACCCATTTTTAGTTTTACTCGTTTTACTAGTTATCCCAATAAAAAAGGAGTCCGGAAAAATTTTGCAATTAATAAAAAAATCGAAAACTGAATAGCATAAAAAAAATTGTATTTTTTAAATCAGAATATCTTAAATCTTTCAGATAGATTAATACGTTAACCCCATTTTACTGAGACTGGTGAAAACAGTTACAGTGAAATTGGCGCCAAAAAACATTTACTAAAATACAAATATAAGAGTATAGTGCGGCGGTAAAGTTTCCTGGCCCTGGGCTCCACTCCCAAAGGCGAAGCGTTTTTGCCATTTGGTAGTTTTGTCAGTGCTAAAAGGATGAGTTACTTTGAACTATTAAGCAAGTTAAAGCTTTAATGGTTTGCTAAGTTTTAAATAAGCACAAGACTATGCTTAGTAAAAGGAAAATTTAGGTATTGTGGCTTAGGATTTTGGTGCTTTAAGCCCAAAAAGAATTTTAAATTATAGGCTGGCGTTATAATCTCATACGCAAAACGGTTTTTGAGTGAATAACTTTAAACCGAGTTATTTATTAGTAAGCGTCTTTTATATAGATGCTGAAATATAACCCTAACACATACTCTGTTAAAATTGCGACTCCTTATTACTGACTGTAGTTTTGTTCAAATAACAAAACAACACAGTCATGGGAGCGACTAACGATCAAATAAGGGTACTGGTAGATGCGTTTACGTGTACGTAATTTTTAGTGAATAAGTAAAAAAGTATTTGAACAAAAACTAAATATGTAAAATATTTAATAAAAAATAGAAAATAAATTGGTCAGTGTCATTTTGACCCGTTCTCCTATGGGATCTGTCCGCTATGGAGCACTTGTCAACCGACATAGTTGGATATTCAGTTCACCTTTCAAAGGCACCTTCATCATCTTCCTCAGAACCGGTCTGTTTAGAAATTAACCCAAAAGCCAACTGAACACACTTAATTTACTTTTTATGATGATTTCCTTAAATTAAATTTAGGTTGAACATATTGGCTTGAAATAGCAGCCTTCTTGGGTTTGTTGGCCTAACTATATAGTATGGAGATCAACTGTCTATTATCAAATATCAAACAACAATACCTATCACCCTCATAAAGGAGATCAGTTTGTTTGGAAAGTTTCCTAGATTTCATGCGGCAACAATCGCTCAGGTCCAAATAGTCTCGAACTAGTTATTTGAAGCTTAAAGTATGTACGACTACTTTATTTTTGTAGTGCCGTATATTGACGGATTATGTTAAGTGACCTTTTCTCCTAAACCCTACGGAACATGCAACACTGGGCTTCTGAATCTGTTCATGTGTTTATTAAGTAGGCATTGGTCTATGTGCAGTCTCGTCCAGTGAATATACAATTTCTTTTTCAGTTTCAGGAGCTTTAATATGTGCTCGTCTGTTAAGTTAGGAATGCTTTGTTTGGTTATTATACTGTTCTTGCCCGCCTTATAATTGTAGCCCTTTTTTAATAATCCACTCTCCTACTTCTTTAACCGCTTTCATATAACGTGGTACTTAACCACGACTTACCTTGTTGACTCTGCCGGCAGATCTGTAACAAGGATTTTAGGCAATTCCAAATTAGTCTTGATTAAATACTCTGGGAGCCTAATTGTTATTAAGCTTATAAGCTATCTAATACGATTTCAACCAGCGGCGAGGTGAGAAGCTACATTATAAAAACCAGTACAAACGTTATTCTCCTTTAAAACTCGTCGCGTCCTGGAACTTTTAGAGCATGGTACGTCTGTTGAAACAGAAAAACGACATTATAAATAAAAATTTTGCCGACAAATATGTTGCTCTTGCTATCTCTTTGACGCTACCAGTTTAAAGACTACTACTACTATACTGGTGTTTATAATGTAACGCCTTACCTCGCCTGCGGCACGAGACGCGCCTGTTTCAAACTCTTGGTTAGAGAGGTCCATGCTGGTAATTCCTCTAGAACATATCTTTTTGGCATCTACTTCTGTTAGAAATGTGGTTGCTAGTTTTGCGAGTTCCACTAATTTCTCAGTGCGTGGGCCTGCCACTTTCGATCTCACTTTATTTCTTCTTTTAGATTTGTCTGTGTACCGCACGTGGTCGGCTTTAGCAGTTAGGTTTTTTCTTTTTTTTCTCTCGGCACAAATGATGGGTCAAAAACAAAAATTGTCACTCTCTGTGTTTATAAGAAGAGTAAAAAATGAAATAGATGACTCTGTGTCATAATACTGCAAACTCGATGTGGAAATAGTCAATGTCTTCTCATAAAAATTAGCGAATATAAACTTTTTTAGTTTTAAGTTACGAAGGCTTTGTGTTGGTATAATACCGTTGTTGCTAGGGCCTTAATTAATTGAAGCCCTTTTTTAGCAGTTTATTGTCCTAGTTTTTTACTAGGTGTGTCTCTAGGTAAGCCGAAGCAGAGCTCCAGTCCTACCAGCGACGTTCACGCTCGCGCTGTGGCTAATGTGCTTCTGTTCTTGTTGCTTTCAATTCTTTATAGAATGCTATTTAAGCAAGAATAATCTTGTTTAATTTGGCGGTCTGTAGAAGGATTTAGGCAATTTCCGATCAGTCATGATTAAATTTTCTGGGGGCTAAATATTTATTGAGCTGATAAACTATCTAATACTATTCAAATGCCTTTGTTACAAAAGTCCATGTGTGTAATCTCTTTATATCTCCTTGGCATCCACTTTTGCTGAAAACGTGGTTGCTAGGTTCGCGAGTTCCACTTATATTTTAAGGCGTGGCTTTTCTACTCTAGCACCTACTTCATTTAATGTTTTAGATTTTTCCGTGAAACACACGTGGTTGATTTTTGGAGTTAAGGTCCTCCTCCCGCTTGGCACAAACTATAGGTAAGAAATTTTTAATCACATTTTCTTTGTTTATTAAAAGTATTTTTTAATCTGAGATTTACACAATTAGAAGAGTAAAATATGACATAGACCACTCTGTATCATACTACGGCAAAATCTATGATGAAGTAATCAAAGATCTTCCAATAAAAAATAAACGAAGATAAACTTAAATTCTTTTTAAAACTTTTAATACCCTACGTTTTAAAAACCAAGGTTCAAGGCATATTTAAAACACCGGGAAAACTACATAAGGTTACTTCGCTATCAAGGGGGTAATTTTACTAAAATGCTTTTAACCCACGCTTAATCTTAAATTTCTAACCAAGTCCTAAATGTCTGCCTTATAATTTATGAGAGATTTTGTAAGTACATGAGCTAAACTTTTGCATTACTACTAGATCTTGCCTACGTCATTTGCTCATGAAGTAAATGTATGCATGCAAGTAAAATTAGAACTTTTGAAAACTCTAGAAAACGCCAAAATAGCGACAGGCAGTATTTATTTATTGTTATAGTTCTTTTGTTCATTAAACAAATAGGTTTTTCTATGGTTTTGGTCATCTCTCTTTTCAGGTTTTAAACCAATTTATAGGGTTAGATGGCGCAACAAACATATTTTCAATATTTCCGCACAAGGTAGTTTGATATTGGCCGATCAATGATCAACCTAATAATCTTCTCCGTCTCAGACATAATAAAAAAATGGAGAACTTCCCACTAAAAAGTTATGTCAAACCACCGAGATAAATTCCAGAAATGTATATTTTTTATTATCTTTGATGAAGTATAATTTATTTGCAAATTTTAACGTTTTCCTGGCTTGAAATTATTCTTTTATTTTGATTAATTACTTTCACACTTTCGACGAAGGGTTTTATACAAATTTTGCGCGATAGGAAAACGTTTAGATTTCAATTAAAGGTTATGATTAATTTTTATCGAAAGTCGTTAAAGAAGAGTTAGAAAATACAATGGGTTTTAAGCAAACCTGCATGTACAGCGTGTCCCATTTTCGATGGGATTAAATGGGAAACTCGGTTATTATTAAAGATATTGATTTTCTGATTGCACCTTACCGTGCTCTTTTTTTAAACCCCTTAAAATGGTGTAATCAGATTTTTGCTATACCCCGTAGTTTCGCTAATAGAGGGAGTTTTTGGTAATAGCACACACAACTTAAGCTCACCGGGTATTTGTTTCCAATTTGAGTAGGGGGGCCAGTGAGACGTCATAAATCCAATTTTTTCACAAACTTTAGCTTAAGAAATTAGTTGAACAATTTTTACACCAATTAAGATAATAAAGAAATTAGCTTGATTTCTTAAAAACTAACAAATATATTAATTTTAAGAAAAATCACAAAAAAAATTGTAATATTTTTTACCAAAAAAAAATTAAGAAGGAAGTTGTAGACTACCCCAAATAAATTGGTGAAAAATTACTTAATTTTAAGTCGCCAGGTATTAATAAATGACAATGTTGCCTCAAATTTGAGTCAGAGGTGATTGCGATTTTTTCCATATTTTTACACAAACTTTTGCTTTTAACATTTGCGACACTAACTTTACAGAAAAATTGTTTGGATAATGATTTATCTTTACTATAACAATAACTAAATTATTTTTTTAATGAGCTTTATATCTCAAGAACCAAAAAAATATTGAAGTTTTTCTAAATATTAAATTTAAAAAAAAAACTAAGATTGGGTAAGAAAGTTTGAGACTGCCCTTGATCGATTGGTGATAGATCGCTTAATGCTAAGGCGCCAAGTGTTTGCCTTAAATTTAAGTAGTTATATATGACGAGATAATTCCAAAATGGCAGATATTTAAATTTTTTACAAGCTTTGGCTTTTAACTTTCGTAAAATTATTTTTACAGGAAAGCTGTTAATACGTTTTTTGTTTGCAGGAGAATATTAATTAATGTAGTGAGGAGATAAGCTTTTAATTTTAAAAATTAACGAATATTTTAATTATTTTTGGTAAAAAGGTACTATTTTTTAGTGTTTTAAAAAGACTAAAGATTTACATAAATTAGAATTTTAGATGGTTTTAACGGTCGTCCTTCTTCGAAAAAAAGTGTAGTACGTTACGATTTTTCCAAAATGAATTTAGAGTTATTGCCGTGTTCAGCCATTCGGTTTCGCATCTCTATGGGAATTTGTAATATGATTTTCCTTAATAAAGATGATGGGTATTTTATAGGAAGCATGATTTTTTCGTGAAGTAATAAATTAATTATTAATCTAAACTTTTATTTTGCTTATTTACTGCTCTTGATCTTACGGAAGACTAGCTCTTACGGATTATTGTGCCAGGGATATATACTAAATTTTATTGCTAAAGGATAAAGAACTATCAAATAACTGATCAATACTTACATTTGCACTGGCATTTCTAATAAACATTTCTTTCATAGTCTTGTTGGGTCTGGCCACCTCTGCCCAAGTCAGGCGGTAGCCCAAAAATTCTCCATTGACCTTTTCGTCTGTGGGTGCATCCCAGGTTAGATGGAGTACTGTAGGTGAGATGCTGCGGGATGTGAAGAACACTATTGTCTCTGGTACTGAAACAAAAATGGTAAAAATTTGGACGACTGTAGTACTGAGAACTAAATCGTAGAAAACAGAAAAAACCTTTGCAATATTGTCACCAATAGAATGTATTTTCTTCCGAATATGAAAAGATTCCGCTTTCAAGGTATTCATTTCCCTGATGAGGAATTTGGTCTGCCTTACTCCCTTTGCGTCTTTTCAATGCCCCTAAAAGCACCACGCCGTTTAAAGTCGCGTTTAAAAATGATCAGACCTTCCGCAATACCCACCATAGGTTCTGGACTCACTGAATTTGCTGATAGTCTTCCAAGCGGAAGTTTACGCCATAAGAGGTGAGAAGGAGAGGATAAGAACGGGAGAAAAAATTACCATATACATCTATTCAGATAGCCAGCAGCACTAAAATAATTATGTATGGACGCCCCTAGATCAGCGCTGTGCTTGTTTAGGAATGCTTTAAAGCACTCCAAAAGCTTGCCGAGATAAAGGAGGACAAACTTTTGTGGGTTTCAGGTTTTATGGGTATCCCTAGTAGCGAAAAGGCTAAGAAACTGGCCAAAAGGGGATTATAGCAAAGTATTGTTGGACCCGAATTCTGTCTAGGGCTGACAAGGGGACAAATAAGATCGACCCTTACAGAATGGACACTCAAAGAGCTGCATAAAACGTGGGCCTTCATGGACACTTAACCACTTAAGATATAATACAATGGGACACGCCTTAAGTGCGGAGAGGAAGAGAAAACACTATTTTACTTCCTAGAACAATTTGAAGCATATAAAGGAGTGCGAAGAGGAGTATTCAAAATAGAGGAATTGGAATTGGAAGACCTGTAGTCCGTAAAGTGGTCGGACATCCTGACCTTCATTAGAAGAGGAATGCTCTGGTGGTAGGGAAAAAGCGGAGGCCCTTTTGCCAGGTCTCCTTTGTACTACTACTATTACTGCAGACAGGTAATTTTATAAATAAAAAAATCGGAGGATTATCAAAACAATTTTTTAACTGTTGCATACATTTTAAAACAAGATAAGATTATAACAAATAATGAAATAATATAAAACCTTTGTTTTTTCTAATTTTCTTGAAAATTGTACTTCCACTAACTATCGTATGGTCAATTTAAGGGGAAATTGACCTAGCCCTAACGATTACGAAAATTGGATTTCATCGATCGAGAATCAAAGAAACCTTTTTATTATGTTACAAAAAATAAAAGTTTCTGCGTTTCCTTTTTGTTTCAATTTAGTTACCGAACTTCTTATTTATTTACTAAAACCTGTATTGTTTTTAGATGTTTTATTATATTTTTCCACTCTCAAAAATTTAATTGTTTTTGCTTTTAAAAATTTATAAAAAAGGGTATAACGCTCAACAACTTAATGTAATATATTCAAGAGTCAAACGACACATAGAATATTCACTTAAATAACTGTCTATTCATATGACTCTTTGAACAAAAGCAGTTGTCTGAACATCTCCAACTACTGCTTAACGAATAGCTGTCGTTCAAAAAACTATCCGCACCCATAGAGACATTTACAGGTCATGAGCATTAACTGGTGTACAAGGTAAAGCACCATCTAATCTCATGCATACATATGCAGGAAGTAATGGGCTTCTCTGATGAGAACCAGTAACTGCCACTTCTCAAATAATTGTCGTTCGAAGAACTATCAGCACCTATAAAAACGCATACTGTAAGTCATGAACTTTACCTGTTACCAGCCCAGTCGGAGCCGGTACAAGTTAAAGCATCAATTCTTCTCTAAACAAAAGCAATTCTAAGAATAATTTTAACTGGTTCTATTCAAATATTTCGTTCAAGGAATTTCCTGCACCCAGAAAGAAGCATACAGGAAGTCATGGGCTTTAGCTGCTCCACAAGGTAAAGCACCATGTAAATACAGCCCAGATGAAGCTGCAAGATACAAGGAAGAAACAAAGACGCACGCAGGAAGTCATAAGCTTCAAGTGCCCTACTAGATAGAGCACCGTGAAATCACCGCCCAGGCGAAGCTACAAGAGAAATTGATAAACGCAAAAAAAAGATAGACAAGCGAAATAGTTTGTGACTGGATATAGTTACTTTCGTAGAGTTTGAAAAACACAAAAACAGGTGAAAGCCATAGTGGAACTCCTCACCGAACACTGCATTCTACAAGCACACTGGAAGAAAGTCAAGTACAAAACATGTAAGAGATGTTGAGTCCAGGAAGAAATCTCAACGCACTTCCTAATATCATGCAAAGCATTTGAACGGACAAGAAAAGAGGTTTTTTAATTGGAAGCGTATGTGAAAAGAACCTTCTGTCTGTGATATGGCTTGAAATTCTGGTCTTTATACGAAGGATCAGAAGGTTCCTGGGCGAGTGGATTCATGAGGGAGAAAAGTTTACGGATTTAACAAATAACGAGAGTTATGTACCTAGTCGGCAGGCATAGCCTCCGCGCACTAAAATACCTTGTAAAACATAGTTTTAGGATTTTCTGAAATAGAAAACACTTCCATTTTGTCCAATAGTTTTTACGTTCGCCTTTCATTTTTCTTCTAGTCCTCTTATCTAATTAAAAACAAACGTAGCTCGATTGATCTAATTGGTTAGAAGAAAAAGCGAGGTTTTCTTCGCATAAAAGCTTATTTATTAGGAGGCCTGAGAAAATTTTAACGCTTTTTAAAAAAGGGTGTGAAGCAAAATTAATAAGCATTCCACGACGTTGCAAAAAAAAATTGAAAAAAAAGGGAGAAATGGGAAACTGGGAGAAGGCGACATGAATTTTTGTGTTTACATTAAACAGGGTGTTTTATAATGGGATGCCTATCTTTAAAAAAAGTTAATATAATTAATTTAAATTAAAATTCAAAATAAGATTTTTTATATTAATGATACTTTAAGTATTTTGGTAAAATTTTCATCAACGCATACTATTTTTTTAAGATAAGGATTATTTTATTTAATTACACCAGCGGCGTCTACATAGGCTTAATATTAAATATTTTTAATTATTAAAATAATAAATTGCTAATGTATATATATATATATATATATATATATATATATATATATATAGTAGTTGTTACCAGACGTCTAAAGAAAAGCTCTGAAACTCAGGTTAGAGAAACTTAAAATAGTTTCAGCCAGAGCCTCCATACAGTATAAAAAAATAAGTACTTTATTTACCTAAATTATAAAGCATTTTTGACCATATTAAACGTTTTTTTCTGAAACGTAAACTTCCGTAAAATAATTCAAAATCAACAAACTTTTAAAATTCATATTTTGTAAACTAGTTTTTGTATAAACACTAAGGTGTGCTATCAGGTAGTTCTGCAGATTCCAAAAAGCACACCATCAGTTGAAATTCAGGCAAACATATCTTGGCTCTAAAAAACTGGAAACGTAAAGTACACGGCATGGGAATACAACTTAACAACCGATTTACGATATACACACTACAGTTTGCTGACGACCAAGTAATTGTAGCTAATAATAAAGAAGACATGGAGTATATGATGAGAAAGTTAACGGAAGATTACCGAAAGAGGGGGTTAACAGTGAACGTGCACAAGACACAGTACTTATGTATTGGAAACGAATCAAGTGAATTAGAACTAGAAAATGGACAAACAATATCTCCATACAATGAGTATGTATACTTGGGTGTCACATTTGTTAAGACAGGAACAGACTGTAAAGAACTGCAAAAAAGAATAGGAAAAGCAAAAAAAGGTTATTGGTAGTCTTAGCAGTATTTTATGGAGCAGAGAGATAAAAAAGAATGTAAAATTTAACATATATGAAACAATGGTGAAAAGCACGCTGTTGTATGGAATAGAGACTTGTCGCGTAACAGAAAAATACAAAGCAAAAATGGAAAGTGTCGAAATTGATGCACTAAGAAGATCAATGAGAATATCCAGAACAGATCATATAAGAAATGAGATCATTAAAGAAAAAATGGGAATGGAGGGAAGCATAACTGATGACATCACTAAAAGGCAACTGATATGATACGGCCATGTACAACGGATGAGCGACGAAAGATTACCAAAGCAGGTCCTAGAAGCGCAACCAATGGGGCGCAGAAAAAGAGGGCGTCCTAAACTGGAATGGCAACAGTCAATCCAAAGATCAATGAGTAAAAAAAACCTGACGGAAGATGACTGTCAGGATCGAAGGAGGTGGAGAATAGGCGTCGGACAACGTAGAAAAACGTTCTAAACCGACATGGTAGTATAGTATCTTGGCGAATTAATGCATACCAGAGATTTTTTGGCACTTTTCAGCCCGGGGAGTTAGCATTGCCCAAGGTCCCAAGCTCAGAAAATCCGATCGAAGGCCATAACAGCATAAATGGCAGATAGGGAGTCCTTTGGGACGGCAGGTATGGTGGAAGTGGCAATGTAACGCCAGTAACTAGATTGGACAAGCATCGTCTATTTCTTACGATAAACGCAGCTGATTAAATGCCAGGAAAACAACGCATAAGAGAAAGGGGAGAAAAATTAGCCAAACTTATTTACAAGCATATGGGGCGCATAAAAGAAGAAACCTACAAATTCAAGCAACGAATTGTAATATCGTGAGGCAATGATGCAATCAAGTATTTTGTGATTTGAAGCAGCATTGGATCATTTAAAAAACGAAATATTTATTTATATACCATAGTAACTTTCAACTGTATGTCCATTGCACTATTGCAACTCGATATCCAAGTTAATAAGCAACAAGACCATGGACTCGACGTATAATTTAAGCTCATGATCATGCGAAAAATAGGATCAAATTTTGCCAGTCCACTAGTTAGCTTACGCTCTAAAAGATGTTCATTTGCGAGAAATACTCTCAAGAAACGGTTCTTGAGAGTATTTCCTCAAATGGACACAGATCCTAATAATTAGGTAAGTATGTTGTTACACAAAACTCCGTCTTATTCCGAGAAAAATATATATTATTAACATTTTTAAGTAGATATAATCGGTTGAGGGAGCACATGACATGAATGGGAGTTGAGAACAACCCTACCTGACCAGCCTATGGACAGAAAGAAGAGACCAAGACACCTCGTGCAAAATGTGAGGCCTACGTAAGAAAGAGCTGCACTTGCTCAAATGCGCCGACATACTGGACTTTGTAAAGAGAACAGGAAGGCCCAATGAGCTACCGGGACATCGAACGGAAGTATAAATAGGGTGTTAAGAGACAGATTTGGAGCATGGCAAAAATGGCCTACTCTGGCCTACTTTTCGGATCTGCGGGTCGCCCCCCCCACTACTACTACTACTAGCTAGACATTTAAGAGATGACTTTTTTGTGACCGAGTGGACAAAAGACTAATTTCCCAATTGCGAACTAACCTTACTAAACCTGTGAAATTGTTCAAACATTTGAACAACTGAAATTAGGTGAAATAAATCGCAGTCAGCTTGGCTATAGTGAGCCGAGTCAAGAAAAACATCGCTATTCCTAGTAAGAATTAATTTTCAGTGGAAATTTCGTTAAGTCGGCAAATAAATCACACAACTTTTCCACACCATTTATACTTACTAAGCATATTAAATCGCGTGATCCGACGAATAACCAAAAACAGACAGAACTAAAACACTTAAGGGCTGATTCACAAGTTTTGAAGGCTTTGCCATAAACACGAAACTTATAATTGCTCTGGCGCCTATGTCTTCACGAGTATCTCGTCCGAGAAAGGTTGTACTCAAGAAATACGTACAAAGTGCAACTTGCATTAAAATTAAAATACCGGCTTTCATAACTCACCCTCTTCCCTTAGCCTTCAAAATATTGGGCCCGAATTTAAATTGCAGATCAATAAGAGTTCATTATTTTTTTGGTGCTATCTACTAATTGTATAAACGATTCTTTTATGTAATTACATACATCGTCAAAAGTCTTGGCCCCCTAGGTATTTGGAAAAATAAAGATAGTTAAATTTTCAAATGTGCTGCAGAATATTCTTTAATTCAATACTAAAATATATGATGCAGAAACTTTTTTATTTCATTTCCATATAATACAGTATTAAAAAATATCGAAAAGTGATCAGAAATTCTTAAATTCTAAAAAAGTAAACTTAAAGAAAAAAACGGTAAAGGCTTAATTAAACATTACTCAGTATTCTGTGTGATCGCCTCTTCTTGCAATAAGTTGACCGACACGTCTGGGCATCCCTCAAATCAAGTTATCAATAAAATCTACCGGTAAGTTGTTCCACTCTTCTTGAACAGCTGCAGTGAATTGTTGAAGTGTTGCAGGGAGATTCAGTCGATTGTATATTCTTCTAGCAACTCCATCCCACAGGTGTTCTATGGGATTCATGTCGGGAGAGTTCGCTGTCCAGTTCATTCTTTGGATATTTCCCTCCCGCAACATGTTTTCCACCCTTTGCGTGCGATGTGGTCTGGCATTATCATCTTGAAAAATGAAATTTTCTCCAAATTCATTTTGCAAGGGCTGATGAGCTTTGGCACTCTCAAAGGTCTTCCTGACCTTAAATTTATAGAATGTAATCTTCTTCTTAGGGTGCTTGTCGAAACAACTCTCTGGTACGTGCGCAAAAAATGACTTCGGAGGGCTGTTGACGTTATTGTTCGGTTTCTCCGTGTAAAATTAAGCATATAATGATCTTCCCTCTCTGATGTTACTCTGGGTCTTCCACTAACTGGTCTTTGCGCAACGCTCCCAGAAAAAGAAAGACAATGCGTCTCACTGAAGACAGTGGGATATTCAAACGACGCGCAATAAGATGGTTTGATAAACCCTCTTGATGTAAACCCACTATTCTTGCTCGGTTGAACGGAGAAATTAAGTGACCTGGCATTTTTCTCGAAATTTAATTGAAAATGCACTTGTCGTATCCGTCTTAAAACTGACCTTATTAAGAATAATCTGCATAGTTCACAAATAAGGCAGTTTTTTTCTCCAATAATGTTTTTATATTTGAGGTAAAATATCAAGGAATTTATCAACAAACAAATTGCCAGCGTACCTGAAACAATTTACAGGATGATCAGGGGGGCCAAGACTTTTGACGATGTGTGTAAATAAAAACAAAATAATCATTAAAGACTTTATCTATGTAATATTTTACTCCAATCAAAATACTCCTTTAGTCAGGGTAGAAAAATGGGCATTAATGCAACTTTACCCGGTATATTTCAGTGAGACGAAAAGTTAATATATCATTTTAAAAAGCTTTTTTTAGATTGCTAACCTGTGGTAATAAAACTGGGAAACTTTTGTCATTTTTTTGCGCCGAGGTTTTATAGACAAAGAATGAGCCATAAATTTAGTGTGTATCACCGGCATAAGGAGTTTCCCAAATACGAAAACGGAAACAACCTTTTTGAGAACAGGGCCGGATTGATCGTACCGACAGCCAAATATCCGTTTCAGAATAAATATATCTTAAAAAAATCGAAAAGTGAAGCCCTCATAGCTTGTTTTGGAAACAATGGCAAATTTAAATTCGCAGTTTTGTCATATAGACACATAGCTGCTGTGTGAGTAGACGCCATATTTGTTGTTTATTTACATTTTGCGTTTGTCATGTAAAATTATGTTTTTGCAGTTAAATATAAGTCATCATTCACGCAAAACATATGCGATTTGTGGAAAAATGCCCGGGAGAAGCAAGAGAGTAAATTGCAAAGGAGGGGTTCGGTTGCGTGCATGTTTTTTCAAAGGCAAAAAAAAAACACTTTGCATTTCGTGCCAAAAATCTTCGTTAATCTAGATCATTGGCAGATAATAAGTTCCTGGCCTAAAATTTACGAATTTTATAATTTATCTTTTTATTTTCGGAAGTTTTAATTTGTTGTAGTGTATTAGCTCACACTACTACTATAAATAAAAGTTGCTCCGATTTCAAAATTTTTTATATATCTTTGCGTTTCAGATGATTTTGAAACTTTTTTGTTTTGCTGTCTGTCTGTCTGTCTGTCTGTCTGTATGTCTGTCTGTATGTCTGTCTGTAACGACCAACCCGCATAACTCAAAAACCGCTTGTCCGATTTTAATGAAATTTGGTACCTAAGTTGGCTCTTGGGCCGTGATGGTCCCATTTAAAAATGAACAAAATCCACCGAACGCAAGCCAAATAAAAAGGTGGGGGTAGATTCCAAAAATTAGAGTTTATGTGAAAATATGGCGTGTGTGATATCAAACGAAAGGTAATTAAGTCTGGAGTTAAAAAAAATGAATTTTAGTTTATTTTTAAAAAAAGGGTGGGGGTAGATGTCAAAAATTAGAGTTTAAGTGAAAATATGGCGTGTGTGATATCAAACGAAAAGTAATTGAGTCTGGAGTTAAACAAAATACATTTTAGTTTTTTTCAAAAGGGTGGGGGGTAGATTAAAAAAAGTGTGTGCTATGGTGATCCTAATTTTTTCGAGAAAAAAAAAGTTGCTCCGATTTCAAAATTTTTATATCTTTGCGTTTCAGATGATTTTGAAACTTTTTTGTTTTGCTGTCTGTCTGTCTGTCTGTCTGTCTGTATGTCTGTCTGTATGTCTGTCTGTAACGACCAACCCGCATAACTCAAAAACCGCTTGTCCGATTTTAATGAAATTTGGTACCTAAGTTGGGTCTTGGGCCGTGATGGTCCCATTTAAAAATGAACAAAATCCACCGAACGCAAGCCAAATAAAAGGGTGGGGGTAGATTCCAAAAATTAGAGTTTATGTGAAAATATGGCGTGTGTGATATCAAACGAAAGGTAATTAAGTCTGGAGTTAAAAAAAATGAATTTTAGTTTATTTTTAAAAAAAGGGTGGGGGTAGATGTCAAAAATTAGAGTTTAAGTGAAAATATGGCGTGTGTGATATCAAACGAAAGGTAATTGAGTCTGGAGTTAAACAAAATACATTTTAGTTTTTTTCAAAAGGGTGGGGGGTAGATTAAAAAAGTGTGTGCTATGGTGATCCTAATTTTTTCGAGAAAAAAAAAGTTGCTCCGATTTCAAAATTTTTATATCTTTGCGTTTCAGATGATTTTGAAACTTTTTTGTTTTGCTGTCTGTCTGTCTGTCTGTCTGTATGTCTATCTGTATGTCTGTCTGTAACGATCAACTCGCATAAATCAAAAACTGCTTGTCCGATTTTAATGAAATTTGGTACCTAAGTTTTTTTCAAAAGGGTGGGGGGTAGATTAAAAAAATTTGAGTTTAAGTCAAAACATGGCTTGTGTGGTATCAAACGAAAGGTAATTGAGTCTGGAGTTGAATAAAATATATTTCAGTTTTTGATTATATTAGCTCACACTATAACTATAGTACCTAGTGTGAGCTTAGGTGCCCATAGATTGACAGAGTATTTTATTGTGTTTTGTGTTTGTATGTGTATTTCAGAGGCACTGATGATGGCAACAAAGTGGTCGAAAGCGCTCTGCCAATAGGTTAACGAAGATTTTTTGCATGAAATACAAAATTCTTTTTTTTTTCAAGAGAGTAAGTACTTGTGTTTTTCTTTATAATTTGTTAATCAAGTTATGAGTGAAAACCAACAGAAACAACTACTCCTAGGGAAAATACCCCTACCGGCATTGAATTATACTGATGGCTTAATGCTTTCATTGGGAACTTGTTAAAACTGTTTGGTTTTCACTATCTCCAACGTCGATCACAGGGATACGAGTGATCCCCGTCTGGAACACGTCCTGATAGTCAGGAACAAGTGATCCATGCCAATCCACGACCGGACCGGTTTCGACCTTTTGGGCCATCCTCAGGTGAATGTAGGCGATAGCTCCGTGTTATGCATAAGTAATACGTATTATGCTTCCAACAGTTTTAACTCTTGATGGTGTTTACAATAAATATGCACAATTAGTTTTAGAAAAACTACAATTTTTATCCACAATTTGATAAATGACCGAGGAAAGTTTTGTATGCAATTTTGGGCAACAATGGCTAATGCCATTTAAAACACGAATAGATATTTTATAGCTATTTTAAATTGCTAAAAATAACCAGTTCTAATAAATAAATTTAAAAAAATGCCGAAGCGTGAACTGAGACAAATATTAAAATTTTGGGACGCATTACTGGTTCTTTGACAGTTTGCGGATTAAATTTGCATATGCCTATTTTAGTTGCTAAATTTTTGGCTTTCTTTTGTCACTTATTTTTTTTGTTAATTAGGCAAGTGGCTTTGACAGTAGTAGTAGTGAGGGGGTGTAACCCGTAGGTCCGAAAAGTTGGCCAAAGTAGGCCCTTTTTGCCATGTTCTAGATCTGTCCCTTAAGCCATTATCTGCAATTCCATTCTATGTCCAGGTAGCCCACCGGGCATTCCTGTTCTCTTTACAGTTAAGTTCAGTATATCGGCCCATTAGAGCACTCAGGGTTGGTATCCGAAGTATCTACCTGTTGTCTCATCTTTGCATAGCCGTCACAGTCTACCACGAGGTGATGTCTCTTCTTCCTGTCCACAGGTTGGGCACGTAGGGTCGTTCTCGACTACTATACATGTCATTTGCTTCCTATCCGGTTATGTCTAGTCCAGAATACCTATAAGCCGTCCAAGGTCTTTTTGTGTCCGTCTAAGCAACCATCTAATTCTGTTCGCTTTTGGTCGGTCTATGAATTCTGTAGTCTGCCTTTCGTTTAATAAGTCCGCTTGGCACTTGTACTTAAGTCACGCCCAGAAGTGGCTCTGGGCTGTAATTCTGACAAATATTATCTCTAATTTTTATTAAATAAGTGAGTAATATGTTTTCAATTAAAAATGGTTTGTCCTGGGTGCTTTTTAACTTAAACAATGTTCTTTGTAAAGAAGCAGGCAAGTTCTTACACAAAGTGAAAATTTACTGTCGAAGGTTTTCCGCTTAGCAACACCGATACCTGTTTATATTTTTTTGATAAATTTTTCTATTACACTGTCGAAAAATTTCACGCTATAAACGATTTTTAAGAGCGACGTCGCGTGCTCTTTAAAAGTGGGAGAGAGTGCTAAAATTTTTCACATTTTTGTAAAAGAAATTTTTTTAAAACGGCTTTTTAAATAATAATTAGTAATACCAAAGGTAATAATTGTTTAAACAGGTTTTGTAAACAATCTGACGTATCGTGATACATTTTTAATAGCTATTTTTATATTTATACATGCAAAATGAGCAATACATAGTGTGTATTTTAAAAATGAAGCATGGAATTTAAAATGACAAAAAATTAAAGTCCGCTTTAAGAGGAAGCTGCAGGACTTTTTTGCTCCTTTGACGTCGAACAACGTAACGCTGCTGAATTTTTATTCTTGTTAGGAGTTTAATAAAATTTTGCTGTATAGTGGAAAATATGAGAACAGGATAATGCCTCCCAGTGCAAATGTTTGAAATCAAGTATGTAGGTTTTTAGGTAATATTTCTGGGTTTTGATTCTTTGTAAATATTTTTTCATTTTGACATTTACTCGGTAACCATCTACACGCTTTTCCTTTTAGCACATTATTTTCTTCCAGATAGCGAGATTGTTTTTTTAACGGTTCCGTTTCATGATTATCCAGGTCCACCTAAGTGTATCTTTCGTTGCGGAGTCCAACTAAATTTACTAACGGACAAAGAAAGGTATACAATCATTTATATTTTATATATCTTAGCCAAATCCAATGAACAATAGCAAAATTAAGTTTAATAACGTGTTAAAGACCTTTAAATTTCTTTCATTCAGACATCTGACAATAGTTCTGGGTGTTTACCTTTCTTTTATAGCTTCTTTTTCCGATCCTTTGTTGTACCGATATGTGGTATTTCTTTCTCAACGTAAAATGCCACTGCTTTTTTTTCAAGTAGTCCATTTGAAATTCTTGGACGTTTAAAATCTGCTGTAGTTGATCACAATTTGATGTTGGTCCCACCGTAGGCTATTAAGGCATCACCGAGTTTGCCAATTTCTTTTGTTTTTCTTATTAGATAATTACTGTTTTTTTTCATTTTCAGAAATTTGTATTTATCTATCTGTTTGTAATAATTAATTAGCAATTTGAATCTTGTATCTGGGTTATTGGACAATTTCGTTTTCTCTAGGCTTATCTGTAAGTTGCAGTTTTTGTATTTCTTACTTAGCTTTACGGAAACGCAACAATAAAATAAAAGAGAGTTTCCTTATCACCCTTATCACTAATGTATATGGGTACACTTTTGTCCGGTTAATATTGGGCACAGTCAGCAGAGTACATTCTTGGTGGCCTCTTAGGGGTTGGGGAATGTTTAGTGTTAGAACCTCACATTTTACCGCTCCTTTGACTTGACCTCAGAAATTTCAGCAAAGTGATTGATTGTCTCTCAGGTGTTGGGGAATCTTCAGTTCTAACCTAGTGTCCTTAATTTCCACTGCCTTTTGACGTTGTTGCAGAGAGTCAGCAAAGTGTCCTGTGTATTGGTTCGGTTCGATTCGGTTCAGAAATTGAGGAATAAAGTGTTTCTATGCCCTTAGACAAGGCTTTGACTTGACTGTAGGATGGTAAAGTTCCAAACACGGCTTTTGGGTGAGAATACCAAGATTAACAATGTGAAAGCCTTACTGCTTAATTTTAAACTTAAGCGTAAATTAATTGACATACTTAGTATGGTGCCGTAACTGAAAGCCTAAATTAACAATCTGGAAAGTTTTTGAAACTATTAACCTAGGAAGCAAGAGCGTGAACAAAAAGCCAGAAATAGCTCCAGTGCAGTGACTGTTGAACTTGGAATTCAACGCTATTCGGGGTTTAATGTTAGAGAAAAAGTAACTGGCAGGATAGTCGACCGGTTGTTTTATGCAGGATTTCCCCTTGAGAGCCTTGAGAAGAAAAGGTACCAACGAGGAGTAATTAGGCTAGTAATTTTGTTAAAGCAAGCACAAAATAAACTAAATCGTCCATACACCAACCAGCTCGATACTTCCACTTTTACAAAAAGCGAAGCTTTACTCAATTGTATTTATTGAAAAAATTATTAAGAGTGAATGGAATGGATATCGAAAATAAAAACCAGTTTAAAATTTACTCGGCAAGGCAAGATGAAAATAAACTTTCCATCTTTATGTTCGGACGATTTTCTGTAAACAATTTGATTTTGAGTTTATGTTGCTCCTGATTTCCCCAAGCGTCCGACCGTTTTAATCATTTGCCTCTCCCAAAAACTTTTTTCCATTTATAAAATTGTACCCAACTCGGGCCAACTCGACGCAAGAGAATTTTTTTTTTTTGATAAAATGTGTAGATGTAAAACAAAATATATTATTTATGAAAAACATCTTTAAAAAATCCTTTACGCAATTTTTTTGAAATTTGTTTTTGTTAAATAAAGTTAAATCCATTAAGTCGACTGTTGAATCTTGGTAGTTGTAGTGTTTGGTAACCTGGTAGCACAGGTTACCAAACACTACAATTTACGTTTTTTATTACAACAATGGCGGATCCAAAATGGCGGATTTCTTTATTTTTAAACCGATTTGTCTGAAACTTGAAAGTTTGCAGTGCCTGAGATCACTAAATACAGTTTTATCCTTAAACTTAAAAAAATCAAAATGGCGACTCTAAAATGGCGGATTTTCTTATTTACTAACCGTTTTGTCTTAAACTTGAAATATTACATTGCTTGAGGTCATTTAACAAAAATTTTTGCTCAAACCTAAAAAAATCAAAATGACGACTCTAAGATGGCGGATTTTCTTATTTACTAACCGATTTGTCTCAAACTTGAAATATTACATTGCTTGAGGTCATTTAACCAAATTTTTTACTCAAACTTAAAAAAATCAAAATAACGGCACCAAAATGGCGGATAAAAATTTTTGTTAAATGACCTCAAGCAATGTAATATTTCAAGTTTGAGACAAATCGGTTACTAAATAAGAAAATCCGCCATTTTCGATCCGCCATTTTGATTTTTTTAAGTTTGAGACAAATCGGTTAGTAAATAAGGAAATCCGTTATTTTGGATCCGCCATTTTGATTTTTTTAAGTTTGAGTAAAAAGTTTTGTTAAATGACCTTATGCAATTTAATATTTCAAGTTTGAGTCAAATCGGTTAGTAAATAAAAAAATCCGCCATTTTGGATCCGCCATTTTGATTTTTTTTTAAGTTTGAGTGAAAAATTTTGTTAAATGACCTCAAGCAATGTAATATTTCAAGTTTGAGACAAATCGGTTAGTAAATAAGAAAATCCGCCATTTTGGATCCGCCATTTTGATTTTTAGAAAATTTTTAGTGAGGCCGGGGCGCCGAGATGGCCTGGCGCCCAGTTGGCCCGGCGCCCAGTTGGCGGCGCCGAGTTGGCGGCGCCCAGTTGTCCCATTCCGGGCAGGTTTGTCTAACCACCTTTATTTCCCGTTTAAGTGAATTTTCACGCAAGGCGGCCATCGGTCATAAAACATTAAAAGTAATAAAACTTGAAGGTGGTAATAAAATGCCACAAAATTACAGCTTGGTCAAGTGTCATTCAAACTCCAATTTGAGAATTTGATTCTTGATTATATAAAAAGTCATAAACTTTCACATTGGTCATGGAATTTCCAGTAAGTTGCTTCAAAAATCTATCTATAAAAATTGCTTTGCTTAATTCTGTAATTAATAATTTTAATCAAAATCAAACGTTTTATTTAAACAGAGGAAATACCTTTTCATAAGTTTTTTGTAATTTGATAAGAACCAAGTAACAAAATATTTCTTTAAAAAATAATTGTAGAGTTGAAGTCATAAAAGGTCATAAAAAAATAAGTATAAATTGACAGACTGACTGATTAATTATCACAATAAAAAGCTGACAATTGCGGTTTTTATGGGGGTTTTAGATTTAGAGCAAGCTTTTTTTTATATTGCTGAAGTAAAAAAAGTCTTAAGGTAGGTAATAGTTTGCAACAAAACACTTCGAACGAACCAAACGCTCCGCGTACTTTGCGCCAAATGAAACAAACATTCGTGCGTAAAAGATCGTGATGTTTGTAGTGTTTGCTCTGTTGGCTGTGCTCCCAAATTGCAAATTCCCTAATAAAGGGCAAATTATCGTACTCACTGCACGAACCGAACCGAACCGATTGATTCTCTTTGTGCATTTCTACTTTACCGACAAGCTTCGTAAAATATTTTGCGTGTTCGGTTTGGCGATGCGCACGCAACATTCTAACTGTGCAAACTTGTTACAACGCGCGCGGCGCGCGTCTGATTTGTTTGGAGTATTGTATTGCAAGTGAATATGTACCTTTAGGAAGGAGAAAAATATAATTTGAATTTTAAATAAGAATTTTTTAAAAAAAAACTTAACAATGGTTTTGGAATGTTACGAATTTTTTAGTTCGTTAAGATTATCAAAGAGCACTAAGTGAAAAATCCGCGAGAGATATAAAATTTTAAACCTAGCAGTTCTAAGTAATTTGCATCCTTATTATTTCGAGTTACCTTGCAAATTGCCTAATATTAAATTAGGCAAAGGGTTTGAATGTGAACGATATTTTACAGAAGTTTACACAAAGCATATTCATCAATTTCCCTAACATAGTTTATTTTCGTCTCGTATTAAGATGTTATTATTTTCATTTTATGCGTGCTGTAAGTTACGTTGTGTTCCACAGAACATTATCAACCCTCCATCAATTACCTAATTATACAATTTAGTAATATACTACTACTATGTCGGTTTAGAACGTTTTTCTACGTTGTCCGACGCCTATTCTCCACCTGCTTCGATCCTGACAATCATCTTCTGTCAGATTTTTTTGACTCATTGATCTTTGGATTGACTGTTGCCATTCTAGTTTAGGACGTGCTCTTTTTTGCGCCCTATTGGTTGCCATTCTAGGACCTGCTTTGGTAATCTTTCGTCGTTCATCCGTTGTACATGGCCGTACCTTATCAGTTGCCTTTTAGTGATGTCATCCGTTATGCTTCCCTCGATTCCCATTCTTTCTTTTATGATCTCATTTCTTATGTGATCTATTCTAGATATTCTTATTTATCTTCTTATTGCATCAATTTTGACACTTTCCATTTTTGTTTTGTATTTTTCTGTTACGCAACAAGTCTCTATTCCATACAACAGCATGCTTTTCACCATTGTTTCATATATGAAAAATTTTACATTTTTTTTTATCTGTCTGCTCCATAAAATACTGTTAAGACATCCAATAACCCTTTTCGCTTTTACTATTCTTTTTACCAATTCTTTACAGTCTTATCAAAGGTGACACCCAAATTTACATACTCATTACATGGAGATATTGTTTGTCCATTTTCTAGTACTAACTCACTTGATTCGTTTCCAATACATAAGTACTGTCCACGTTCACTGTTAATCCCCACTTTTGGTATTCTTCTGTTAACTTTCTCATCATATACCCCATGTCTTCTTTATCATTAGCCACAATTACTTGGTCGTCAGCAAACTGTAGTGTGAATATGGTAAATCGGTCGTTAAGTTGTATTCCCATGCCGTGCACTTTACGTTTCCAGTTTTTTAGAGCTACTGCGATATATAGTTTTAAAAGAGTTGGAGAGATACAACATCCCTGTCTTTGCCTTTTGTTATCAGGAATTCTTTTGAAAGTCGATTTCCAATTTTAATTTTAGATTTTGACCCTCTGCATAGTTCTTTTATCGCTTTTATGGATGTATGATTGATATTAGTTTGCTCTAGCACTGTCCATAATTTTTCTACTAAAACGGTATCATATGCTTTTTGTAGGTTCACAAAGGTAACATGAGTCTCTATATTTGCGGCGCTCCTTTTCTCAATTACTTGTTTAAAACAAAAAACATTATCACTACATGATCTGCCTGCACGAAACCCACTTTGCTCTTCTTCTTCTTGTTCATGAAAATCCTTCTCTATTATATCTCTAGGAATTCTACCGTACAATCTACTTAGAGTACTGGTTACTGAAATTCCTCTGTAATTGTTGCAATCCAGCTTGTTTCCTTTTTTATGTATTGAGGATATAAATTTAGTTATATAATTTAGTTAATAATCAAATTTTGTTTTTATTGATTTGCTTCGATAAGTTAAATATTCTAGTGGTTAGCTCTAATAGACTGATATAATATTCAAGGCTACGATCTGTAACGGTGCGTGTTCATGCATGAGAAAAGCTCTCGAGAACTTCTCTGACTAACTGTCAAACAATTTTGATTGGATATCAGATAGCGCGTATGTTGAGAGCTGCTAACTAGTGAATAGATTGAATTTTATGTCGCATACTAACTTTTGAATTTGCAATGGATTTTGTGTTAGGACAGTGCTATAGCAAAGTCGTAGAGTAAAAGGAGAGCGAATATCATGCATGTATTCCCTCAAAATCTTCCAGGAAAGCACAAATCTATAATAGTACTCTTAAATGGATAAAGAGTTCAAATTTACCATCAGTCAAGAGAAAGCACGACTGAAATAATTGAAGCACGTTTTACAAAATAATTGAAATCGTTGCCATTATTCTGTAAAATTAATATTTTATATATGAACGTTTTAATTATTATTATTATTATTGTATGGTGGTAGGCTACAGCCTACTTTCTTGGTTTAGGAAGCGATTATATCAGTAACTTTAACATGGGTGGTCAGGGTTTCAATAAATTCTATAACAGTTGACAACTAAATAGGGTGTAATTATGAAAACTTAAAAAAATTTTGTATGTAATATAAAAACCTATTTACGAGTATTTGTGAAGCTGTAAAAGTAAAGCTATAACAAAGGAAAAGTTAAAAATAAAACTTTAAAACTGTACGGCATGGCAGCCGCGTATAAAATAAATTTTGCCTTGGCATGCATAGTACAAAATTGAGCAGTTTTAAGATTAAGAAATATGTGTATAAAGTTTATAAAATTCTATCTTATTTAATGGTTATGTTTTGGGAGAGTACAAAAACGAATTTAAAACGTGATACGTGATAACACTATGTCATAAATAAAAGAATTAAGTATCGAAATATTTCACATCGTCACACAAAAGAATGAGTTATTTCAACAATAGAAGGTAATTTAGAATTTTTTTTTCATCGTATACACTCTTTTGTTTTTGGTTTATCTGACACCTAATAATTTTTCTAAATTTAGTCTACCACACCGTTTTGCTTACGGTATAGAAACCCGTAGAATAACAAAATAGGCAACCAAAATAATAGCTTTAAAAAATTTGACAATTTTTAGTGCGAATTTTGTCGCCATAATTTCATTTTTGACTTTCATGTTTAGTCGGGTTGCAGCCTTTTGGAAGTCTTACACATGAACATCTCTCCTAAAATAGTGTGCAAGTCCACATGATTATTGTTTATCAATTTATTGCTAGCTCAAGAGACCGAATTGTAACACACCCTTGGTTGGTATCCTCTGGGTTTTATGGAGCATGTAGAGCAAGATTCATTTGAGGAAAGGAAGAATGTGAGACTGGTGCTACAAGTCACACGGCTATTAGCAAAGCACTGTTATCAATGAAATCATTGAAAACCTGGGATGACGATGGTGTATGTAGAACAAAGATTCTTTTTGTTATGTCTAATTGCGATGAGAGATATCTCTTTTGAAAAACATTTGTCTTTAGGATAGCCCAAAAACAAAATCTTGATAAAAATATAACAATAAACCTCTCAGAGAAAAATCCCTTCCACGAGCCCAACTGTCAAAAGAACAAGGCGCTATTGCACCTCTCGAGGTCCTCAAACTTAAATTAAAAACTATCAAAAGAAAAAGGTGCTGCTGCGCCTCTTCAGGTCCTTCAACCTCCTTAATAAAGAAAACACGCAGCAAGAGGTACAATAAGCTAAACAGCTTTAGTACCTGTTGAAGATAAATAAATATTATCTAATCTACTGCATTTAACACCGAGGCATAGCGAGGTAAAATTTCTTTAAACATTACTGGTCAATGAACTCCTTAAGCTAAACAGGAGAAAAATCAGATAGTTAACGCGAATCATAACCGATACACTGCAAACTAAGGAAACACCTGCACATAATTTCAATCTACAGAGGTGAGCCCACGTGCAGACTACGTGATGAAGCTAACGAATCAGCTGCTCACATCATATACGATAGCTCAGCACTAATCTTGTGCAGAAGAAGAATATTCAAAAAAACCTAATAATGGGCTATTGCGCCCTTTAAGGTCCTTAATCCTCCTCCAATCCTCAAACTTGCTGTAAATAAATTAATCCATCACAAAATCAAATTACCGGCGTTTTTGCACTGCAATTTAATTGTTTTGCAAAATTTTTGTTAGATTTATCATTTTGTGTTTTACAATATAGCTCGTCGGTTTTTTGCATGCCAATTTACTCTAAATAGCTGATAGAGACGGACGTCGGTATTTGTATCACGATGCCTGAATAAAGTCAGACTTTTAACTACCGAGGCGGCGTGATGGCCGGCGCAGAGTGGCTTTCGTTCTTATACAATGCATTATAGGGCAAACGCGATAAATCACTATACAGGGTGTCCCAGATAAAAGCAACTACATGGCGATTTCGGAAACGATAAGAGATACCAGTTTGTTTTGTGAAAAAAGTTGCGCTATTCTAAGCTCAATCAGGTGCTGTATCAATATTAAAGATAACTACAGGGGTTACCAAAATATCGAGCAAATACTAAAAATTGTGTTTTTTGAAAAATTGAAATATCGCCACCATCTTGCAAATAAATTTAATGAAATTCAGTAGTTTTGTATAAGCAACTACGGCCAATCGAATGACGTTAACAAATTTTTTCTAGGCCATCTAGTGTTTTTGAAACCATAGCCAACTTTGTTATTTCTTATGATCGCCATATTGAATTTATACGTAAATAAATAGAGCATTAAAAGAGCTTTTCAACCATGTATAACCCTATCTTTAAATGACGGAAAATGTAAATTTATTTTGAAAAACTGTTTTTCACTTAGTTGGTTGTGAAACAAAGGCCGTAGTTGCGTTTGTTGGCATCCCTACGTTACTATCTGTCATAACTTTGTCATTTATTTGATTTATCTGTAGGAATTTTTAAGTTTCTAAATTACTTAAGATTTTTTTTTGAGTCACTTTATTAATCATATTTAACATGGAAAAGTTTTCAAATTGGGAAAAAGTGGATATGTATAAATGTTATATTTTGTGTAATAAAAATGCTGAAGAGGTCGAGATATGTACTTTCAGAGATATCCAGAAAGACGACAACCAAGTTTGTCAATCTTCAGAATACTTAGAAATAATTTAATTGAATATGGTTCCTTTAAAACACAAAATCGTATTCGACAACCTATTGAAAATATTGAAGCTCTGGTTTTACAAAGTATCGTTGACAATCCTCGCATCTCCCTTTGAGAACTGGAAAATAATGTTGATGTACACAAATCAATTGCAGAAAGAATTCTTAAAAAATTAAAGTATCATCCATATGCAACACATATTAAGCACTCCGAGATAGTGACTAAGAAAGAAGAACCTTGTTTTGCAATTGGTTCATACAAAAATCGCAAGAAAACCCTCAATTTCCGCTTAAGGTTCTGCGGTCCGATGAAAGCAGGTTTACAAACTGGGTGTGTTTAACACACATAACTGCATGTACTGGGCCGATGAAAATCCGTTCCTAAATCGTGAGGTGCACTATCAAGTTAGGTGGGGTTTGAATGTATAGTATGACACATACTATTTAACATTTTTCATAATAATTTGACGGCACCTCGATATCTAGAAATTCTACAAAATTACGTTGATTAAATTTTAGAAAATTTGCCTTTTCAAGAGCAAACATGTGGTTCTATCAAGATGGAGCACCTCCACATAATGCAAGAGTCATAACCGACTATTTGAATCAGCAACATGGAAATAACTGGATCGGAAATCCAGGTCCAGTTGCCTGGCCTGCACGTTTGCCGGACCTTACGCCTCTTGATTTTTGTATTTGGGGATACTTAAAGGATATGTCTTTAATTCATCGATGCAGGATTTGCATGAATAACAACGGTGGAATTTTCGAATATTTGTTTATTTAATTCAATGCTTTGTTATCGGTTTTTAGATTTATTTTAAAGTAAATAATAATTGCAAACTTTTGTTCCAGAAATAAAAGACAGATTTTAAGAAATTGTATTATTTTTTAACCAGAAAAACATTAAAAAATAAGGGCCTTAAAAATTTGCATATAAATCAAATAAACGGAAAAGTTTTTAAATGTAGTTACGTAAGTATGACAACAAACACAACTACGGCATTTGTTTCACAGCTAACTAAGTGAAAAACTATTTTTTAAATAAATTCACATTTTCGGTCATCCAAAGATAGGTTGAAAAACTCCTTTTATGCTCTATTTATTGAACTATAAATCCAATATGGCGGTCATAAGAAATCTCAAAGTTGGCTATGGTTTCAAAAAAACTAGAAGGCCTAGAAAAAAACTTGTTAACGTCATTTAAGTGGCCGTAGTTGCTTTTACAATATATAAATTTTCTTTTTCAGAAAACAGCTCCAGACTGACTCCTGCTCTGACAGATTACTTTTGCTTTAACCGTAAATTCTTTTGGGTAAAGTCTATAATTTGTATGTCGAGAGTTTTTCCATTTTTATTTTTATTTACACTAGATCAGTTTCACCACCCAAGACACTATGTCCTTGATGTGCATGTTCGTCTCGAACTGTCGATCGTGGATTGACGTTACATTAGATAGAAAATCGTCAGTCAGCCAGCGCCAGACTTGATTTTAGTGTCTGAGAGCAACTCTCGAACTTGCTATTGATTGCGAATTGGGACAGTACTATATATACTTTGGGTCGTGGGAGCAGATAAAAAAAATACTGCTCTGCGAGGCTAATTTTAGGAGAGCACATATTTACGTAGTACTCTTAAATGGGATAGAGTCAAAAATAACCATCGAAAGAAAGTTTATGTGATTAATCTCATGACAACATACACCCTAATATAGATTTATTTTGTAATAAGTGCTTAGTATGTTTGTCACATCAAAAGCGAGTCAATATTTTGTTACGAAAAATAAGTAATCGACCAATTTGTGAAAAATAAATTTATAGAACGATGCAAACTGATAATATCCACACATTTTAGGTTGAATTTCTACCTTTGCAACCGTTTCTTCCTAACAAACAACCTAATACGAACTTGTTATTTTGGACTTAAGATATATAGAGTTATGATCGGCTTGTATGATGTTTGCATTTTTAATGGTCTCTTAGATTCGGTTAGATTTAACTTTTTTTATTAAAAATTGGGAAACTTTATTTTATTATAATTTTTTTGAAATTTTATATTCTTTTCATTGACATTTTTAAACATATATTGACGTTTTTTAAATATATTATAATATTTGATTTTTTTTTGTTTTGAATAATTAATTAATGCATTTTATTTTTTTTTTACATTTTTAAAATTTTAACATGTATTGACGTTTTGGAATTTTAATTTACTTTTATTAAAATTTTAGTTGACATTTTTGAAATTTTTTAGCATTTATTGACAATTTTAATTTTTTTTTACTTTGTTAACATGTTGTTTAATATTTTTATTAAAATTTTTTGAAATTTAAATTTTTTTAATTTTGACTTTTATTGACATTTTTGGAATTAGAATTCTTTTGACGTTTTTGAAATTTAAAATTTTTTGATAATTATTGAAATTTTAAAAATTTTTTGATTTTTTTAAAATGACTTTTTTTTAAATATTTTTTATAATTTTGTATATCGTACAAAATTTATTAATTGGTGAAACCAACTTAAAATATTTTAAGAAATATGTATATTCTTAACCGTGTATGCGAAAAATACACATCATTTTTTTTAGAAAAGCGCTAGTAAAGATAAAGGTCATATATATTTGTTTCTTTTTTTTTAAATTTCTTATTAGAGGAAACCCAACATGTTGAGAAGTTTTTTGAAAGAAGGCTGCAATGTTTGTCTAAAATTCTGACACCTTTTTCAGATACTAGAAAACTTTTTAAGTGTTTTAAATTAGGCAAGTTTCTTTCAGGCTAACAATTAAACTAGAAAGTTTTTGAACTTAACGTCAAGCCAGGAAGAATAAAAGTAAGACTAAACTTCCCAAACTATGAAATTTCTAGCAAACAACCTGGTGTGGAAAAACAACATCGGTTAATTTATAATTTATGTAACATACGTGTTTACCGTTCCTTCCGTAGAGCCTTAACCCAGAAGCGATATGAGTGAATGGCATAAAGTTTAGTCCTTACCTAGGGATGTGAGCAAACCAAATAATTTACACAAACTAATAATTTAGAAAAAATTATTAACCAACTGGGTGGGCCAAAAAAAAACGGATAATTTTTTTTTGTTTGTTGACAAACTGCACTTGGCTGACAATTAATCAGAGTTTTGATTAAATATATTTTTTTTGCAGACATGATTGGCAAGGCAAAATTTACTAATTTAAAAAAATTTTTGAAACATGTTTGCAACACAAGAATAAACAAGCATCTTTGAAGGGTACATTTTAATTTCGTCCGCCATCTTGGATTTTAAGATGGCGGACAAAAAGATATATATAATTAAAACTGTGTTTAATTCTCTAGCAAGTGCGGTTTGTCCCGTTAAAATCGATGTTATAGTTCTAAACTTATAGTGAAAATTGGCCCACCCGGTATTTAAGGGTGCATTTTGAGCCTTGTTTTATTAAGGAAAATATTTAATTGACGTCCAAGCAAGTGCATCAAAAGCAGTCCAAAATGTACGACTTGTGTTGTGAGTAAGTTAATGCTTATTAACCTGACCATATTTCAAAACCTGTCATGGAAACTCCAATGCATAAAATACTCACCAGTCAGTCGCTGGGTTTGGCTGAAAGCTGGCGCAAAGTTTAACATTAGAGCGGAAGTAGGTAAAAACTTTCCTATAGCGAACTTTATGCCTAATGCTCACTTAAATTTAAAAATTGGACGCAGTTTTTCTTATAAAGCTGTCGGATTGGATTTCAGAGTTTCCCCCTTAACTTCTTCGAGCGCTATATTAGCATCGAATAGTCTATAAAATTATGATAAATGGTGTCGGAAAATTGACAAATGATTTAAACCTACAGATTTTTTGGAACAATAATTTAGATTAGATCTTAAAGAGGAAATAATACATATAATCATTTACCTCATTGGGTATATTTTGACATCTTGATTCGTGAATTTGTAAAAGTACCTAAATATATTATGCTATTTAATTAACAAACCTTTTTTTTTACGGTTAAGCGCACTCGCAAGGAGATCCCTATCACGCTCGAGAAGCGGCCAGTGCGCGGAAATGTTGCTGTGTGTTGGTTTTGAAACGGTTCAGGTTGTAACCTGCAGGGAAAACTGTCGCAGGGAGTCCATTCCACAGCGATGCTGTTCGCCAGAGATATGAATTCTGATATAATGAGGTTCTTGGTGCCTCTATTTTGACAGTAAATTGATGGTTACCGTCTGTTTGACGTGTTCGCCTAGTAGGTGCTAAGCCCGGGGGGATCATACGTGCCAACTCTTCAGAGCATTTTCCGTGATAATACCTGTAGAAGAGAGATAGATCGCCCACAGTTCTTCGATGTTCGAGACTATCCAAGCTACGGGTAAGTGAGGGGTCATTGATCAGCTTGATAGCTCGTTTTTGCACGGTGTTCAAAAGCATTAAGGTATGTTTGGGTGCCGCACTCCATATATGTTAGCAGTACTCCATAGTTGGTCGAATCTGGGCTTTGTAGAGTGTCAGCAGTTGGCTTGGTGTATGCAGATGTCTTGTACGAAATAGCACCCCAAGCTTTTGGGACGCCCTTTTAGCTATATCTGCCACGTGACTGTGCCAAGACATGTCGGTCTCTGCAGTGACTCCTAAGATGTTCAACTGGCTCTGCAATGTGACAGCACTTCCAAATAGCATGATGTTTGGCTCACCGGTGCTGGTCTTTTTTGAAAACAGGGCTGCTTGGGTTTTCTGCGCGTTTCTGCAGAAAAAGTGTTGGCGAAAGGATTGCTCCCTGTGGCACACCAGCATTTATTTGGTAAGAGTTGGAGTTCCGGCCATCCGGTGCAACATAAATGGATCTATCCTTAAGGTAACTTTCAAACCAAGTGCAAAGTCTCGGCGACAATCCCGTTGCTTTTAGCTTGTTGAGCAGATTTTCATGCCAGACGTTATCGAATGCTTTAGATATATCTAAGGCAATTGTTCTTGTTTCACCTCGCAACTCAATCGCTTTTTGCCATAAGTGAGTGACGTATGTAAGTAAATCGCCAGTTGACCTATATTTTCGAAATCCGTATTGCTTGTCGTTGATAATTTTGTACTTTCCTAAGTACTTGGTTAGGTGTTTTGCAAAATATATAGACACCCTGTATATGCTGAGCAAATAGCTGCTTTAAAGACTGAAATCTTATTTCAGATTCGCAAATGTATTCAAAAGACTTTGACTACAGCAACAAAGGCATTTAAGTGGCTATAGTGTCTCTGTCTTACAATGCTAAACAGCTTTTAACCTTTTAAAGTTATACTGCATAAAAGGTTTTCCATAACGATGACTTTTACTGCTAAACGGTCAACATTAGCATTTGTTTGCTTAGCTTTGCTTTAAGTTTTACGTATACCCTTGGGGAGATCTAAAATTGGAATCTTTCTTTAGCAATCCTTTGTAAAAGTCGAATATTGCAGTTTTACAAACACTGGAATCACCTAACAAAGAATCAAATAAAATATAAGCTAGGTCCAGAAAATGGTCACCGTGTCATCAAAGTAACGGTGGACAGCAGTAGAGAAGGGAACTACAAAGAGTTATGTGCACTATATGTCATAAACAAATATATACGTAAAGCAGTGCGTTGCTTAGTACTGGAAGATATACTGACTCTTCTTTTTTAATTGTCCTTTGACCTACTTCCTTTTTATTGTTTTTTTGTGTGATAATTTCATTAGAAAGAAACATAAACATTTCGTTTGAACTGATTGTCCACTGCATTGTGGTTGCACTCGCTTTGACGGTTAATCTTTCAGTTTCTTTTTCGATCTTTTTGTAGAATACATTGTGGTCGTACCACATGCACAGAGTCATACAATTTGATTAAATGTTTGGTGAAGCCACACACGATACTGCATCTTAGTATAGTCTGTGCTGTGTATACTTCGATCAAATAAAAGTTGCACCCTAACTAAAAAGCGGCACACTAATTTTAGAAAAGACATTTGATGGTCCTTGACAATTTTGCTGCTTCTTGTCACTAAAATCGCAATAGCTATGATGGGGTAAGGACACCACAAATGTAAAACTCGATTCCACAAGACGGTTTCACTAGATCAGCTGGTGATTCGATTTTGTCCAGACGCATTATTAACATAGGATTAAAATACAGTTAAAAAAATAATACAGCCTGAAATATTGCATAGGTTTGTTAAAATAATAATCCGTAGGATTTGCTGTGGAAAAATTGTTCGGTTCGAGCTAAAATCAAAATCCCACATGTTTTTTCTTTTCGCCGCTTTTCCTAATTGAGGATCAAAAACGAGAAAAATTAAGTTAAATCCATAATGATCCAGCAAAACGGCACTTACATAGCATCGTTCGCATAAAGCAGAGTAATTATAAAAACCCTACTTGGATGCAGAGGGGCAAATTAACAATATTTAAGTTATCTTAAAGCCAAACGTTGATAGACTGCGCGGTGACGCTTTAAAATTGCAAAACAATGTGTACAACTGTGAATGAGCTCACATTCTTACAACAAGTATTCGCAAAAACATCTCGTTATTCTTTTTTAGGTGGACGATTAAAGAAAAGAACTTGTTGATTCTTGGTGTGTTATAAATTACACGAAAATTATATTTCTGTTTATATAAATTTAAAATGAAATTTAATTGGGTGTTTACAAATGAGTCTATGGAAAAAGCGCTCTTTCGTTGTCTTAAACGGAAATGGAAATGGAAAAACACCAATAGGCATTTTTATCGTGTGTATCGGTGTCTACCAGTCTATCAATATCCCATCCCATCAAGACCTTATTTTTCTAAAAAACGGTAGGCTACCCCTATAAGTTATTAGGATGTTTGATGATTGCGATGGAAACACTGCTATATGGAGGCGTGTTTTTAGTTTGGATAAATTTCATGAAAATTTTTTTAAAATATAATACTTAAATACACTTCCAGAATCCACTAAATCTTATTTATTAATTCAAATAAAACTACTCGTTACGGCCACCCTAATAATGCACTACAGGTTTTTCTATTATTTACTTTCTTTGTTTTACGCTACTGTGAAAAAAACAATAATACGGCATGAAGGCTACTACTACTACATAAAAGTTCATTAGTATTTTTGATATATTTTTTTAAACAAACGATCACTAGGCAGAGTTTAATAAATACTTTCATAGGCTAAATAGTTAACAAATAGAATTATAATTTTATTATACAAATAAATATGTAAATACGCAATCGCATTGTAATTATATTACAGGTACTACTTAAAATTAAAAAAAAAATTGTAAAAACTTAAAATAAAAAAAATATACATGTTATATGAAAATATCCTGCCTACACTTAGAAGAAACCAGAACCTTCTATGAAACCCGAGAACCTTCCAGATAAGAAGCTTATTCTGCTGACTTGCGTTTCCCATGAAATAAACAACACGTGCATTCAAGCCGAATCAGCACTTTATTTCTCAAAACCTTTCAAGATAAGAAGACCATTCTGCTGACTTGCGTCTCTCACGGAATAAACAACACGTGCATTCCTGCCGAATTGCACTTTAGTTTAAGTCTAGAATATTAAGGAATTATTCCATTGCTTAATCAGTACATTTTCTTTATATAAACTCAAATCATTGTAATGTTAATTCATTCTCTTTAGAATCGTTCTTAAGTACACGTTCAATTATAACGTTTAAGTCCTATATTGTATTTAATCAAAATAAAGTTTTTTAAAAAGTTAAAAGTAAACTTTAAAGTATAACATACATATAGCAAAATATACGATGATTATTATAAGAAAAAATTTCATTCAAACCTGCCTCAGCTGGAAAAGTCCCGACATTGCCACGTTGCATTGCCAGACTTTTCCTTTCGATAACAAAGCTGAGTGTCTTAGAGAGTTTTATTTTTTGGCAGATTTATTTCGTTAAGTTTTTAAGCTGTTACCCCAAGGTCCAAAGGTACAGTATTCCAGTAACTTTGACATAAAGTGTCTCGGCATGTAGCATCCCATAACAATGCTTTACCATTCTTACCATAACTTGTGGTTCAACAATGGATGAAATATCCGCAGGCGTAATTGAGCGTTTTATTATATCATTAAGGGAACCGTGGCCGACCTGCTTAGCGCGTTGGTTCGGGCATATGGCTGTAGAGCTTGCTATATGACTGGACCGACCGCGCGTAGGCTGGGCGTGCTGGGCATCTTGTGATTGCGAGTCCCACCTCGGCATATGGTTGTTTTTGTAACGTCGCAACAAGGCATATCTCGGCATAAATTTGGCTAAAAAGACTGGGCGATTGATCCTACCCATGGATGGAAAGTTCCAGTATAAAAAAAATATTATAATATTATTACTTGTTATATAATTAATCAACCACTCTTCCTGCACTTTATTGGCTACTCACGACTTACTCGAAGAGATATTGATATTCTGAATGTTCCATCATCTAATAAATTACCTAGTGTAGAAGAAGGCAAAGCATTCAATCAAGCGCTCTCTTTTTGAAGTGCGAGAAGTCTGGCTTTCTCTATATTTGAATTTGCTTCCAAAATCATTTTTTTAATAGAAACTTTGCATAATCCTGAATCGCAATATTTTTGAAGTTTAAATTTGGAAAAAGTTTTTGTAATGATCAATTGCCTTGAGCTTTACATAATCTAAAGCGGAAAAATAAATTTTTGGCTTAGAACCCAAAAAATCTGATAAACATAGTGAAGAAAAACCACGAATATCTAATCCACCGAATTTGACTGGTAGACTAGAAAGTGTCCAAGCATTGTCATCTAAGCTGCAATTTGTAATACATTCTAAATAAGATTTAAAAATTAAATCAAATTTTCTTAAAGTGTATTTTTATTAAATGATTTTGATGATTTGATGATTTAACTAATGATAAACACACCTTTGCAACGCAAGACCACGAGTGACAGTCATTTTTTACCTAACCTCAGTTTATTTTTGAAAAAATTAAATTAGCATAGAAAGCAAGAAGCTTAAATAAGTAGCCCAGTGGAGATATAGGATTAAAAAATATAAATAAGATCCAAATAAACTCGGAATATATAAAACTGACAAGATAAAATTGTGGGCAATCAACATTTTCAAAAACTATACCTTTACAAGGTGAATAAAGGTACAAGAAATAAAATGGCTTGGCCACATTCATAACAAATAACAAGGATACCAAAATCATTACAGACTGGAAGCCAAATACCGAAAGACAGAAATAAAGATATAGAAAGCGATGGATTTTAAGTCTTAATGAAGCTTTAATAATAATAGTGAAGACTAGAAGATATTTGCCGATGAATTCTTTCGCTTTTATTTCGTCACACGTACACATTAGCCGGACCAATTTATTTGCTAATGTTCTTTCGCCCGTTTATGAGTACGCACCTTAAAATGTATTTTTTTATTGAATCATGGAATATACAATATAGATTTACGTATGGAATAGCATTTCGGGTAAATCATAAACCGCGCTTTGCTTGCTCAAACTCACTCTTTTGTTGATTTTTTTTTACCGTTTTACATAAATGTGGCTGCAGTTCATTGACACAGCATTCAATTTCCTTTTTCGAAGCATGGGGATCGTGAGCTTGTTGTGGGTTTGTCGCGTTGCGTTTTTTGTGGAAATATTTTACAAGAAAAATAACGCAAAATTTAAATCGTGAGATTATTTGACTTGAATAAATAAATGAACTGAGTTTCATAAACGGCAAATTACCCATGCACTTAGGTTACCTTGCTGGACCCGATGTACCTTATTATCCACGGTTTTAGTCATAAAAACCTGCGGCCTTTGCAAAGGAACATATTTTCTTGAGCTATACCTTTCTGATATCGCTATGGAGCTAAGCACACAGCTTTCCATAAGCTTTCCTGTCGCGAAGGGTGTAGAACAGTCAGTTAGAAAAAGGTCCCACAAACAGTAACGATGGTTAAGGTATTTATTAGGGAAACAGTGTTGTGTTAAACGGCAAGTCACAAGTATTATTTCATTATTTTCCCAAATGTGAGAAAGGACCTTGATATGAAAGAGCTCACCTTGTTAATAAGGGGTTTGAGTTTTCTTTTGTGTCTTCCTACACCTGGAAGCAACTGTTTAAGTCTCATTTTAGGGTAGTCTTGGAAAGGCATTTTCCGATGTCTATCATGGGTTCCGACACTACTGGATCAGCGGTTGATTCAATTCTAACTAGTTGATCAGCTGTCTCATTGCGTAATACCTACATACCATTTTTATATATCTAACTTTTTGTGTCCTTCTAGAAGTTTCACTAAATAATTCTAACTACATCTAGATCTATACACCGATCAGCATTTGTAAATTCATTTTTTTTTGGCGGTTGCCAAAGATATGCTATTCATTGCAAAAACGGCCAATAGTTTTATTTAAATATTCTATAAATTTTGTGGAATAACTTCAAAGGCCATCCAAATCTGATTATTTGTCCGTTATAAAGTTTGTGATTTAAACCATAGCTCTTGCAGGCCAGCCTCAGCAGTAATTTTAGCTCCCTTTTCGATAAATTAAGCTTATTTTCCAGGTTCGAATTTAGTTTTGGAAAAGTTTTACTTTTGACCGCTTCCCTTTAATATCTGTTGTGTTAAACAAGTTACAACACCTATTACAATTTCATTTTGAAACAACAGTGTATCCGCAAAATAAGCTGTTTGACACTTTACTTCCTGGGTAACTTTAGTTAGCATTTTGCCACACTTAACGTTGCGTAATTTAATGGTAGTTTATTATTTTTTTTTAAAGTTCCATATTCAAGTAAAAGTTGAAAGTAATCACAGTTACTTGAATTTTGTTTGTTTTCGAAGTCATGTTCTTTCACCTCTATTATATTTTGTAGTAGCTTATATGGCCGCTCATTACGTGGCCAAAGTATTCCAAATTCTATATGTATAGAATATGCATATTTTCTTTTTTCTTTCTGTCGGTCTATGAAATTCTTAGCAGAAAGCAAAACCACAATCTTTTAAAAGCTTCCTCCATACAGAGGGCTAAGAAAAGATTTACATGATCAGTTTTAAATAAGTGACTCTGCTGTAACGGTTTATTTGATTTGTATACAAAAATTCCTCGCTAATGTTGCTCTTGATCTAGCTTTCTGAAATTGTTCTACGTAATTGGTAATTGTAGTTTGTTGAAAACTTATTAATGAGTATGACTTCTTGTAATCATTTACAGACACCTCACTGACGAGAGCGCCCTTTGTTTTTTACTTCCTCTGATGCCTTTTTCAATTTTGGCTCCAGCTGTTTGATTCAAGTATCTTTATAAGTTTGTTTTGTTGCACCTGTAAATATCAGCTTGCTAATAAAATGCTCTTTTAAACCTAAAACGAACCTATTTCGGATTTTTGGAAAAATGGCGAAATAATTATTGGGTTCAATCAGGTTTCACTAAAAAATGTAAAGTGTTTTAAGCAAGACTAAGTGTAAAAAAATCCCCTGTTGCCTAAGTAACATTATAGCTTTTATGAATACGCCGTGGTTATTCATTCTAATAGTATACCGGTCACAATATTATACATTTACGTTGGATTCTTAATGTCGTTCAATGTGATTTTCATCTCCACGTGGTTAACTCTGTTCTCAAACGGACGGCCAAGGCACTAAAACAACATTTTACGGAAACAAATAAAATGCAAATAACGTGCAGGCTAAAAGCCTAAAGTTGGATACTCTACTATCAGACTGGAATACCTCGAACTAATTAAAAGAAAATGGGCGGACAATACTGACTATCGATTGACTATTACATTATAGAACACTTTATGACCATACCCGACTGCCACAGGTTATATGTATATAATTCATATGAAAATGGCACGGTGAGCTGGCAAATACCTCAGAAAAATTATATTTACCCGCGCTCATTTTACCTCGAGCAGCTTTCGCCAGTGGACCCACGCTTTTACACCCCTTCCGAAAGGTGGTCCTACTACATGTTAGACTTACATCTATCTAACATCGCTATCGTTTGAGCAGAACTTGGTTATAGACGATATATTTTTTTTTCAGCGCAACAGTGATGGTCGTCGTGAGTTGACTTAAGGAGATTTTTGTTGGCGCCATCCTGATTCAAACTATAGTAGGGTTATTAATCCTGGCTCCTCGGCTGTCGCGTCGGCTTTTGGGTCAACCTATGTTTTTGTGTACATGTGTATCGCATACCATATCGATGATGACTGTTGATCTCTGAAAAGAAAGTGGGCACTCAACAGTCGGGTGTTGAGACTTTTTTCTTTTTGCGTCATTGCTCGAGATGCAAACCTTTTACCTTCTGCATGTGAAGTCGACGACCATACCACGTGATTAACCTGCAGCCTTGCGTTCATTGGGTTACGTTTTCATTGAATCTCATCAGGTTAGTATGGGTAAGTTCAAAAGATTTCATAAATTATTTGGTAAAATGAAGGTTCCTCAATATATTCGGTTGAATTCAGCAATCCAACAATTGAGGTTTACAAACGCCCATATAGTCCTGATTTTTTTGGTCAAAATCAAGGACACACGAGCTCGTTTAGGTTATGACACGTTAGTTGAACTACATAACTTAGGTCAGGTAGATTTAGTTTGTACATATTTTTTTAGTTCGCTGCGAATCCTTCTTGTAGCAAATCGGCCAGCAGCACATCTTCGCGCCGAATGATCCAGTTTTGGAAAGAACGGCGGCCAAATGCCGCGGCGTTTTCTATTTCTCTGGAGTAATGATGTGGTATATTCGCCAGGAGTTTAGGAATTAAAAAGGTTTTGTTCTACTGCTTAGTGAAAAGTTAAAGGAAACCTGCTATTCGGAAGCTTGTTTAGACGATAAAGATTACTTTTTCTTATGTTAAGCCCCACCAAAGCCTAGTAGTAGTAGTAGTAGTAGTAGTGGTGGGGAGACCATTTTGGTCTAGCGACTAGGCACACGGCGCGCCCTTTTTGCAAACCCCGATTTGTTCGTACATCATATATCAAGCTGATGCACGTGCCTTTTAGGATGCAGGTTTTCTTTTTCTAAGAGGACTTAATTTTACCTGATACCTCTTTATCGAGGGCAGGAATCTTTATATTGCGTACGAATTATACACAGTGGGCCCACGCTTTTAGAACCCTTCCGAAAGGTGGTCCTGCTATCGTCCCAGCAGAACTTGGTTATAGACGATAGATTTCTTTTCCCTTTCAGCGGAACAGTCGTGGTCGTCGTGAGTTGACTGTAGGAGATTTATGCTAGCGCCATTCTGGTTCCGACTATATAACACGTATAGCAGGCTCCTAGGTTATTATCCCTGGTTCCTCGGCTAACTGCGTGTCGGCTCCTGGATTACACCTGCGTATATTCTCAATGTTCAAGGTCAAATTATATTTTTGCGTGCATCGCATTGCATGCTTATTCGATGACGGCTATTGAACGGTGAAAAGGAAGCATCGTTGTTTGAGACGCGAGCCTGGTACCTTCTGCATGTGAAGCCGACGACCATACCACGGCACTGCCCTGCCGCCCCATTAAAGCCTAGGTACTGACATAGCTTATGAGAGAACGTACTATAAGTAGCTACAAAATACTTTATTCGAAAAATTCTAGAGATACGTTAATATAGCCTTAAAAGTTCTTAATGCTTACACTGCAATTTCATTTGATAGCATATTTTGTGGGTTTGTATGTATGTGTGTATGTTAATTAGACAGTTTATAATTCAGCAATAAAAGTGTATTGCGTACGAGGCCTAAAATTATTTTAACAAAGAGGAAGCTAAATGCAAACATGAGCTCAAATAATTTAAATAATTTTCTAACTGGGAAAACAAACTAAATTGCGCTAAGTCCTCTAAAATTTTTAACCACCCAGTATGTTATGTCCCAGGCCAAATGGCAGTTCGTGTCCCCTTTTAAATTACGTTGTACTCTATCCACTTGGGTGCTGTTGGGGAAAATCCCGGACCACTGGTTAACGTTAAAATTGGCTTGTACAGGGTGGGCTAAATGGCATGACAAGCTTCCTTTGGGAACTGCTAAAGTGTTCCCTTCTAAATAAAAATATTGCGCGCTTGAAAATTTTTATTTATAAAAGTAGTAGAGAAGTAGAGAGAGATTTTGCTGAGATCAGATATGGAATCAGATCCTTTTTACATAATGTTTTTTTCTATCTGGGGTGGCACAATATGGGTGAGAAGGCGATTTTCACCCTGTAACACTTCTTTAAATTTTGTCTTTTGGGAGCTTTATTGTCTGTTGGATTATCCCCTTTACAAAACTTTCTTATAGCATTTTCTTTTAATTTCATGGACTCAATCGAGAATTAAGGTTCAATATTGACTCTTCTTAAATTAAACCAGAAATGATGAAATGTTAGCATAAATTTGCTTCGAATTAAAAAAAATACTACTACTATGTTAGTTCCCTCGATCCTGACAATCATCTTCAGTCAGGTTTTTTTGACTCATTGATCTTTGGATTACTCTTACCATTCTAGTTTAGGACGCCCTCTTTTTCTTTGCCCTATTAGTCGCCATTCTAGGACTTGCTTTGGTAATCTTTCATCGTTCATCCATTGTACATGGCTTTTAGTGATGTCATCCGTTATGCTTCCTTCGATTCCCATTTTTTTCTTTATAATTTCATTTCTCATGTGATCTGTTCTAGATATTCTCATAATTAATCTTTTTCTTGCATCCATTTCGAAACCTTTCATCTTTTTTTGTATTTCTCTGTTACGCGACAAGTCTCTATTCCATACAACAGCGTGCTTTTCATCATTCTTTCATATATGTTAAATTTTACATTCTTTGCTATCTCTCTGCTCCATAAAATACTGTTAAGACATCCAATAACCTTTTTTGCTTTTACTATTCTTTTTTGCAATTCTTTACGGTCTGTTCCTATCTTATCAAATATGACACCCAAGTATACATACTTATTACATGGAGATATTGTTTGTCCATTGTCTAGTTCTAACTCACTTGATTCGTTTACAATACATAAGTTCTGTGTATTGTCCACGTTCACTGTTAATCCCCACTTTTGGTATTCTTCCTTTAACTTAAAAAAAATGTTCACAGGATAAAATAAAAGAGAAAATAAACTAAAATTTTGTTCTATAAACAAAAATAAAATTATTTCGCTCTTCCTTAAACTAAAATTGTGAAAAAACTATCCCATGCACTGAAACTTGCTAAGCCCATTGTACCTTATTCTATGATTATAAACCATTTTTTTAAACTTTGAAAAACCAGCAACTTTTTTGGATTGGAGGTACACAGTTTCCAATAGCGACTTTGTTATCGTAGCCAGAACAGGGAACTTTTTTTAAACGTGTACAAAAAATTATTTAATCTCTACACAAGATAATATTTAGCTTTGCAGGCTTGTACTTTTCCGATAGGGAATTTGGCCAGCCTCATTCCTTTTTATCTTGTGTTATTTGTGTCATGCCAGAGCTTGCAATCCATCCATACACATCCATACATGTACAACCAGTGCTTATTATACAATATGTAATTTTCTAAGATTCCTTTGGGAGAATTCTTTTAAGCAACTAACTACCTAAAAGGTAAAAAATGCGGATTTGAGGGGGGTAACCCGGTAATTACTATATGCATTTTTACCCTCCCCCTAAAAGAATATTATATTACAAATAATGTTCCCTTCTTCCCCCTAGACTTTGACCCAGATCCGCACTTAAAACTAAGTGGAATAAACACAAAGACTCTCAAAGGAATATTGTTTTTTAATACTAAAATAGTTAAATTAAATACATATATCTTTTTAAGTTAGTTACTCCAACTTAACGTACCGTTGGGATAGAGTTGATTTGTCTCAGTATTCCTTTTACTCGTGAATCCTCAATTTCTAACTAATTGGTAAATTGTATCTAGTTTTTCAAATAATTCGTGCAATATCAATTTTGATGCTTAAACATCGTTTTAGATTAATAACGTTTCCACCGTCAGAATAATGAGTTCAGAATAAATTGAGGTCATTGCACTGTCCGAATATTATCGAGTACTCTATAGTATGAATGAACATTGGGCGCAGCAATTAATACAGTCCTATGTCATTCAGTCCATGAAATAGCATTGCCAAGTCTGCCTTAAGGCAATTAGACGATAACTTAAACATTATCTTTAAGTTGTCCTCGAAGTCTGGTCTCCCCGATGTTTAAGAAAATATGCAAAAAGACAAAAAACCTGCAAAGAAAGAATATTGCAAATTTAGAGAAGCTGGGTAAAAAAAAGATGGTCTGACGCTCTTAAGAAGGACTAAAAGGCAATGAATATAAGAACTTGGAAAGGAAAGCTGAGGCTGAGGGTTAAGTGATGATAATGATTTTGATTCACATTTGAGTTGTCCACTGAACGCTCTAATTGTCTACAGTGACGCATGTTTTATGGCCCACTTTAGGTAGCCGCAGTTCCAAACTCATTTTCTCAGGTGTGAAATACACCAAAATGTGCCGCTTCTATTTGAATGCATTTTTTCTCTCTAGCTCTCTTTTTAAAAACTGCTTAATATAATGATCCTTAAAATAAGCTAATTTTGGCAATTTTCTTCACCATGGCTGGTAAGCCTTCTTCATTTATCTTAAGATAGGCTCGGTCCTGATTAAATCCGCCGATGCTGTTTCTCTGGCTAGCTGCCCCGTTGTTGCCCTCATGTTCAAAGTGATGTCCATGGTATACATAGTCGTGAAAATGTAATTAACTTTCCAAGGGCTTTTAGTCTGTCTCTGCAGCTCCTGACTTTAATGAGAACCTATAAGTATCAAGCGCGTTAAGGCCTGCCTGACTATTACAATTCTGGGGATTTATTATGTCAATGAGGCAACGAAGAAGAGAAAGAAGAACATTTTAATTGAGTGCCTTAAAGAGATTGAAAAGGACAATAACAACAAACTATATTTTGAAATGCAGCATTGTATATAGGAATATTAAATGTTTCCATTAATATATCCAAATTTTATTTATCTGGCCCTCTGAGGGCTATAACCCAAAACGTAGTAATTTTAAAATGAGCGGGGAATGGTAATTTGTACCGTCCTAACCGATATTGGCATCGTTTTGAAGCTGAAAATAGTCAATTAAAACCGAACTAGGTAATTACTAGCAAACCCATCTACAGTTTGGATTTATTGATGAAGTTTAAAAATTAGCCGATATACTTTTAAATTAAATCGAATTCGGTCACTGTAACCACTTGTATTTCCATTACGGTTTGATTTACTATTTGTATTTTTATACTTCTTCCAATTTATTTAAAAAATCCAGAAAAATCTCTTTGCTCTAAAGTAAAATGCCACAGATTTTAGCCTCGACTTTTTTCACCATCTAGTGTATCTTTCACTTTGTTAGTATTGGGTTGCTTTATTCCCATTCGATACTAACAGAATAGCCGCATGTGAGTGTTTTGAAGTTTTTCAGTATTTTTTTTAATTAAAGAAGTTAATACAATGATCTAAAACAGGATATTTATTACTTGACTTTTTTGGTCAATTTATTATATTTAAATCCATTTTATCAGTAGATGATGATCAATATTGGTAATTTTAAGAGGTTTAAAAGGGAAGAAAAAAGAGAAACTGACACCTTTGTGACACCAGAATTTTAAGAGAAATTTAAAAGTGAAAACAACATTTTGATACATCAAACTATTCGAGCTACAGGGGGTTTTCCAAAAGTTTGCATTTTGGGCTTGTTAATTTGGGGCCTTAAACTTTTTATTTATAAAAATTTAATTTTGGTGTAAATTGACTTTCATAGAGTTTTTCATATAGAACCCAATTGACTAATCGAAGTTTAACTGTCACGATTAGTTTATGAAATATAACATATATTTGGCATTTTTTATGGAATTATTATCTTTTTATTCGATTTTCGAAACCAGCGTAAAATTTCGTTTAAGATGATGTATCACACTCAATATTTTACCAATCGTTTTAGCTCACACATATACTATACTATAGTAGTGTGAGCTATGGTGATCCTAATTTTTTCGAGAAAGAAAAAGTTGCTCCGATTTCAAAAATTTTTATATATCTTTGCGTTTTAGATGATTTTGAAACTTTTTTATTGCGCCGTCTGTCTGTCTGTCTGTCTGTCTGTATGTCGGTCTGTCTGTCTGTCTGTGTGTCTGTATGTCTGTCTGTAACGACCAACGCTCATAACTCAAAAACCGCTTGGCCGATTTTAATGAAATTTGGTACCTAGGCTGGGTCTTGGGTCGAGATGGTCCCATTTTAAAATGAACAAAATCCACCGAACACAAACCAAATAAAAAGGTGGGGGTAGATTTCAAAAATTAGAGTTTATGTGAAAATATGGCGTGTGTGATATTAAACGAAAGGTAATTGAGTCTGCAGTTAAACAAAATACATTTTAATTTATTAAAAAAAAAAGGGTGGGGGTATATTTTAAAAATTAGAGTTTAAGTGAAAATATGGCGTGTGTGATATCAAACGAAAGGTAATTGAGTCCGGACTTTAACAAAGTACATTTTAGTTTTTGTTTTTTTGTAAGGGTGGGGGTAGATTTCAAAAATTTGAGTTTAAGTCAAAACATGGCTTGTGTGGTATCAAACAAAAGGTAATTTAGTCTGGAGTTGAATAAAATATATTTCAGTTTTTAGTTATGATAGCTCACACGTACACTATAACTATAGTACCTAGTGTGAGCTTAGGGGCCCATATATTGGCAGAGTATTTTTATATTCTTTGGAATTTTTATATTTTTTGTCTTTATTTGATATTTTGAACTCCTAGTTAGTCAAAGATTAAAACAGGAAATCAAGAAATTAATTAAAATTAATACAGTTATAAAAAAATAATAAGAAATTACAAAAATAAAATATTTAGTGAAATTAAAAATGTACGCTAATTTTAAAAATCGAAAAAAAGTTGGGATTTCATAACAAAAATACTATATTATCTCAAAAATGCAAGAGATAAAATTAAGTTTGACAGTTGAATTCTTATTAATTAAAAAATTCATTCAATCAAGAAAACATTTCTTGAAATTTGAATATCGTATAGTGGAATCGATTCTCCATTAACTCCTCCTAATATTTTTCCTTTTTCAAGCCTCAAACTCTGGAGAAAATATCTTGAGGCTTGAAAAAGGAAAAATATATTCTAAGACGTTGCCAAAAACTTAGTCAAGTAAAAATATAAACAAATATCTTTATTGGCCGTTAAAATTTTACAATTTATGGTTTTGTCAAATGTCGAATAATAAATTATTCCTACCAATTAGTTTTGAAAGACTTGTCGAGTCATCCTACCAGACCTAACCTAACCTACTTTAAACTAGCCGGACGTACCCTGAGCAACTTCAGAAGTTTTTAAAAGATTACGTGAAAAGAGGAAATATTAGCTAAAGCAAGGCCAACACAAAAATAGAGGCCACGACCCTGAAAAAATCAGCTGTTCTCCCGGGGCTGAATTTTACATTGGGTCTTATGGGAGGTCAGAAGTTTTTTTATGATATTTTCAAAATGGCACTACAGATTTCCGCAAAATTTCAGTGAAATATTCTCAGACACCATCCCGATATTTCACCAAAGGTTTGTAAGGAAGCAACATGATTAAAAGGTTAAAATCTTCAAGATTTAGCATTCCTTATTTTGAATTCAAATTACCCGCCATGTACCACATGCCAACTGTTATATTTGACATGTATTTGACTTTGTCATATGTGATTGTCACATTCGCTTCTGCTTTAAACTTAATTTTTGTGTGAGCTAATGAAGCGGCTATGAAAAATTAGGGCTTACTATACATTTTAAAAAAATTGTTCTGCCAGAATAAAGTAAAAACAATCTCAAAAACGGCTTTATTTAAAAAAAATCAAATATCCATGAACCGTCATTCCAACTTCAATATTTTAAAGACAATCAGCTGTGTCGTAACGTGACCATCAAAAAAAAATCAGCTTCGGATGTGACGTCAACAAAGTGGAGGATCGTGGCCCGTCCATTTTGATAGCCCTGGCTAAACAAACAAAGTGTCTTGGATTAGATAATGCAGGGCTATCAAAACGGACGGGCCACGATCCTCCACTTTGTTGACGTCACATCCGGGGCTGATTTTTTTTTTGATGGCCACGTTACGACACAGCTGATTGTCATTAAAATATTGAAGTTGGCATGACGGTTCATGAATATTTGATTTTTTTTTAAATAAAGCCGGTTTTGAGATTGTTTTTACTATATTCTTTTAGAACAATTTTTTTTAAATCTATAGTAATCCTTAATTTTTCAGAGCTGCTTCATTAGCTCACACAAAAATAAAGTTTAAAGCAGAAGCGAATGTGACAATCACAGATGATAAAGTCAAATACATGTCAAATATAATAGTTGGCATGTGGTACATGGCGGGTAATTTGAATTCAAAATAAAGAATGCTAAATCTTGAAGATTTTAATCTTTTAATCATGTTGATTCCTTACAAAACTTTGGTGGAATATCGGGATGGTGTCTGAGAATATTTCACTGAAATTTCGCGGAAATCTGTAGTGCCATTTTGAAAATATCATAAAAAAACGTCTGAACTCCCATAAGACCCAATGTAAAATTCAGCCCCCGGAGAACAGCTGATTTTTTCAGGGTCGTGGCCTCTATTTTTGTGTTGGCTTAGATAATGTAAACGATCCAAAAACAAATTTTTTCTTCTTACAGATACATAATGGCTGTTACATGTTACATAAATTGAACGGCACAAAAAGTGGATTCTATAGGAGATGCCGGCGTTATTACCACGGTATTTTACAAAAATATGGTAAATTTAAGCCTGAGGTCTTGAGATACGACGGCCACATAACCGTTATCAGTAGCAATTTGTGTAGCCGTCTACATTTGTTGTGGAAAAGGATTTCGATTAAAAAAAAACTTTTGGTGATATTTTCTCTAAAATTATTGATAAAAATATCTTGTTTAATACCAGTTTTTTTAATTACTAAACAAAGCCTTATTTTCTGCACCATAATGTTTTTAAGAAATGTCCTTGGAAACGGCTCTAGGGAGTACAGATTTAGTGTGATGTTGAAGAGCAACTCTCGAATTCACAAGTTATTTTGAATTGCTAGAGTCCTGTAGAAGAAATTGTGGGGCAAACAGAGAGAGCTACTACCATGCGACATTATTCTCATGGGAGCAAAAATTCACTATAGAAGTCTTAAATAAACAAAAAATTGAAAGTAGCTATCAAGAGAAGTTTTCTGGGATTAATCTTATTTATACGCACCCTAAAACTTAAATTGAAAAAAAAATCGGTTTATAACCTCCTAAAAACCAGAAAATATCATCAAGAAAATAACTGGATAAAAAATAATATTTAAGGCGAATTTTTAGTTAATTGACACACCCTCTAATTAAATCTACTTCTAAAAAAGTAGGTAAAAAATAACCTTTTACGCAACCCTTGGAAAATTGGTCCCTAAAGCAGAGTGGTTCATTATCTTTAAAAACCTGTGCTCTAAAAAATTTAGAGAATGCTTAATATTATACGCCTTTACCTTTGGGTTTGTATTTATGGAAACTTTAGTTTCGTATTTACTTACCTAAATATTCACTTAAATATAATATAAAATGTATTGTTTTTTCAGTAACCAGTACTCTAAGTAGATTGTACGGTAGGATTCTTAGAGATCTAATAGAGAATGATTTTCATGAACAAGAAGAAGAAGAGCAAAGTGGGTTTCGCGCAGGCAGATCTTGTAGTGATAATGTTTTTTGTCTTAAACAAGTAATTGAGAAAAGGAGCGCCAGAAATATAGAGACTCATGTTACCTTTGTGGACCTACAAAAAGCATATGATGCCGTTCCAGTAGAAAAATTATGGACAGTGTTAGAGCAAACTAATATCAATTATACATACATATAAGCGATAAAAGAACTATACAAAGGGTCAAAATCTAAAATTAAAATTGGAAATCGACTTTCAAAACACTACAGTTTGCTGTAGTGTTTCATTTTTTATTTATATGATAGCAATTATTTTAAAGAATTTAATTTAACATAATATGTGACGGCATTTTTTAATTTGAACAGGGAGCAGGTAGAATGTTTTAATTAAAGTTACCGGTAAATGCCTAAAAAGCCTTTTAATTTTATATGCTGTAAACTACTGTTTCCTCGTAGAGCAAAATGGCCAAAGGCTACTTTGTTTTTGTTCTCTTCTACCCAAAAAAAGTCAAATTATATTGCATTTAGACGTATGAAAAAATCATGCAGTGGGTGAACTATCATCGCCGTCCGTCTTGCGTCTTTTAGAATATAACTAACTAAAACTGCCTCCATGCGACCACTACCAACTCATTAAGTACAAACTTTACTTAAAACCATTAAAAAGAAAAACTAACTCATATAGACAAGCAAAGTTGATAAACATCTATATCTACGACTTGTCAACATTCGTAAATAACTTCACGGCACAAATCAATCAACTTTAGTATTTAATCTAACCTAGTCTAACCTAATATCACCTGTTCTGACCTACTTTGCATGCGATAAATATATTATGTTACAAAGCATAGATTATAGATTATATAGATTTTTAAGTCGGTATACACAAAAAAGGAAGAAAAGATATATGTGACAATTATAGAGGTATATCTGTGACTAGTACGCTAAGCAGAATATACGGTAAAATAATAAAAAATAAAGTGGAGAGCGAATATAAAGACATGGAGGCAGAAGAACAAGCTGGTTTTAGGGCTGGTAGATCGAACTCAGATCATCTCTTTTGTATAACCCAAGTTATTAAAAAGAAAATGGCATACGGACAAAAGCTGCATCTGCTTTACGTCGACTTGCAGAAGGCATATGATAGTATACCACTAAATCTACTTTGGAAAGCGTTGGAAAACACAACGTACAACTAATTAAGGCCATCAAAGAATTATACCGCAATAGTAAGGCAAAAGTTAAAATAAAAGTAAAACTTACCAAAGGCTTTCAAGTATATAAAGGTCTTAAACAAGGTTGCTGTATCTCGCCTACACTCTTCAAGATATACTTGGAACAAGTGCTTAAAGTATGGAAGAGAAAATGCCAAAACATGGGAATTCCGTTGGACGAAACCACCTTGTATACTTTATGTTTCGCCGATGATCAGATAGTAGTGGCTCAGGATTATGACGACCTCGAATATATGACACGAAAACTAATAGAAGAGTACAATAAGTGGGGACTAGAGGTAAATCTCAATAAGACAGAGTATATGTGTATTGGTGGAATGAAAGAGGATCTAATCTTAAACACCGGGCAGCGAATTCAGTCCTGTGATGAGTATAAATACTTAGGTCTAAAAATTACAGCAGACGGAACACTAGACAAAGCTATAAAAGATCGAAACGTACAAGGAAGAAAAGCAACAACTTTATTAAATGGAATAATTTGGGACCAAAGTATGGCCAATCAAGGATAGAACAGAAAAAATTCTTTCCGCTACGGAGATGGACTATTGGAGAAGAGCAGCAGGGAAATCAAAAAGAGAAAGAATTACAAATCAAAGAATAAGAGAAATTATGACAGTGGGTAAGCGTACTTTAGTGGATGATATAAGAACAAAACAACTGGTGTGGTACGGACATGTACAAAGAATGAATGATGAAAGACCAACTAAACAAATACTACGATGGAAACCAACTGGCCGAAGAAAACGAGGACGGCCAAGGAGAAGCTGGAGAGAAGGAATAGACAGTGAAATAAGATTAAGAGGCCTAGATGATGAATTATGGACAAACAGAAACGAGTGGAGATTGGGTATCGGAAGACGTAGAACGTTGTGAAACCGATAAATATATATATATAGATTTTTTAAAATGATTATCTGTTCCGTTAACAAATAATTTTTTTTTATTTCATAATTGCATAATATTTGTTTTAGAATGAAAAAAACAAAGAAATAATTATCTTGTTTCAAAACAGTTATTGCCAATTAATAAACTTGGTTGACTAACATAAAAAAATGTTCAGTTTTGTTCCAGTTAGCACCAGGTTTATGAGCGTTTATTTAAACACTATTCCTTTCCACTAGTTCTGAAGACTGCAACAATTTTTAAAATGATCTGAAATATTAAGCATCATAAAAAGAATAATAAGTCCAGGCCAAAAACTGGGTAAATTCTACATCTTTTTGTTGTTTTTTTTTACTTGCGTCAGCGTTTAATAAAGGAAAAATATTTTAGAAAATTAAATTGCCTTGAAGGGAAATCGAAAAAAAGAGGCGTTCGTTAAAAAAAAATCCTTAAACATCAGAAACGTATCCCCCAGCTAAAGCATATACGAAAGGATTCGCTTTCCTTTGTGCTTTTCTCAGATATAGACAGAAAATTTTATTATTAAATCATGTTTAAAGTTACGCTAAAATGTAATATATATATATATATATATATATATATATATATATATTTAGAAACAACATATAATAATGTTAAAAAAACTACATAAATAACTTTAAACTATGTTTATTAAACTAAAAAGTGATTTTGTTTTAACCGCTGGACTGGCGTCTTGTGTATATGTTGTTAACAGGGCGCGAAAGTGTGTAGTAAATGTATAGCAGTTTATTTTTCGCCCACTCTTGTTTTTGTTTCTCTCGTATCTCGGTAGATGGCGCTTGTTGTGAGAGTTTTCGCACTATTTACATTTACAGGATTAGAGACAAAACCGTCTAATTAACTTCGCAGGAGTGTCACATTGACCAAGCAGTGTTCTGAGGAATCCCATAAGGATCAAACAGTTACCTGTCAACACTTAAGCCTTCCATTAGATCTTGGACCCCCGTGAGATTAAGCTTTTAAGCTACCCACGGAAAAATATGAGAGAAACAAAAACTTCTTTTTACCCGATTAGCCACGAAACTTGTTTGATTTTTTTTGTGTCAAAAAAGTGCCTGAAATCAAGAAAAAAAAGGTAGCTTACCAGAAGTGATTAAAACGAACGCAATAATAATTTTTTTATATTTATATATTTATTTTTTTGTTATAAAGTCTTTCCGTTTTTAGTGTTTATTGATGGCTTTTGAATCAAAATAGAAAATTAAAATACAGCTTATTGCGACTCACCCATGTTATTTTACCTGGTTTACTCACTTTCCTCTCTTTTTAAAATGTGCTTTCCCACAAAAATATCTTATCCACCAAGTTATTTCGGAAATTTGTTTAAGGACGACTTTTATGTTATTTAATTTTTTAATTTGTAAAATCAACATGAATTAATGTGGTTTTGCTTAATTTTTTTCGCTTTTTGATCAAATTGTGAACTTGACTGTCTGCCATCTGCAGTTTTTTCATTGATTTTTAACACTTTTTAAACTGCCATTAAAGCATTATCATTGACGAATGTGGCCACATCACATACTCCTGGTTTGAAGGTATCGCAATTTCATAATAATTATAAGCATTATTTAATTTGGCTATGGTAAGGAGATAAGGAGTGGTGGGTGTGCTTTCGGGCTGTTCGGCCGTCGTCGTTGGAAATTCGTTCTCGACGTTTCGCCATCTCGAGTGGATGGCATCTTCAGGAGATGTTGACTGTTTGTCGGCTTCTCGAAGACTGGTGGTTAGTCTGTCGCGGGCGCAGGTTATATACGCTATGGCGGGCGGGGCGTATATCAGAGCTGGTCGGTGATTGGTCACTTTCCCGAGATTCAGTTTTGTTGTTAAAAGCGAGCCGTTTAGTGTTTTTAAGAACCGGTACCCATGTTGTTAATTTTAAGAGTTTCTTCAGATCTGTTGAAGTTCTGCTGGTGTTTATGAATTTAGATTGCTTCTCTATAGAGTCTTGGATAGTATGAAGAGGAGGAGCAGAGAAATTGTGTGTCTTCGAATTTTATTCGATGGTCTTCATTGTTTAGTGTGTGGTCTGCAACTGCAGATTTTTCCGTGTGTCCGAGTCGACAGTTGGATTTGTGTTCTTTGATTACGGATCGTTTGGTTGTTCCGATGTAGACACTTCCACAGGTACAGGGAATGCGGTATACCCCTGAAGAACTTAGTGGGTCCCGTATATCCTTCGCAGATCTGAGGTGGTTCTCGATATTCTTAGATGGCTTGAAGATCGTTTTTATGTTGTGTTTTCCCAGAATACGTCCGATCCTATCCGTCACTCTAGGGATGTAAGGCAGAAGGGCTCTTGAAGTAACTTCGCGGCTGCTCAGTCCACCGCTACTAATACTTCTAGTGCTCGGCTTTGGTCGTATACATTTATCAATGTCGCTTTGAGTGCATCCATTTGCAACGAGGGCGTTTTTAAGATGGTTTAATTCTTTGTCTAGATATTCTGGTTCGCAGATTTTTTTCGTCCTCTCTACCAATGTTCTTATAACCTCTTTTCGTTGGCACGGGTGATGATTAGATGTGTTGTTTAGGTAGCGGTCTGTGTGAGTAGCTTTTCTGTATACGGTATGTCCTAGTCGTCCCTCTTTCCTCGTTACTAGTACGTCAAGGAATGCCAATTCTCTGTTGTTCTCTGTTTCCATTGTAAATTGTATACTGGGGTGTATGCTGTTAATGTGGTTTAAAAATTCATCAAGGCTGTCTCTACCATAAGGCCAAACGACAAAGGTGTCATCTACATATCGAAACCAGTTTATGCGGGGCGCTATCCAACGCCTTCTCTTCTAGTTTCTCCATGAAAATTCATATTTTACAAATTATAACACTTATAGAACAAACCACGAAGTTGCAGTATGTTAAGGCTATAGAAATGTGGAAAACCTACATCGCATGTTAAATTTTTTTAAAAAATTATTTTGGTTTCTTAAAGGTGTTTACTTTGAAATTGCTCAAAGGGCAAAATTTTCAAAATTCATGTTTTTAAAACTAAACAAATTACGCATCAAAGTATTAAATTATATAATATACAATTTGAATGCACTCCGTATTTTTCAAATGTTTAAATTTATATTTCAAAAACTAAGTATACAAAATAAAAAACAAATGAGTGGCGTTAGGCAGGCACTTAAATATATTTATAAAATTGGGCATAAATACACTGTGGCTCTATTGTACCGTCGTTATCTTAAAGGCGGTAACTACGTAAGGATACAATGAATTTTGCCACCTTTAAAAGTCAATTTTTGGCTTTTATAATTTACCTTTTTTAATGTCGCAGGTTATTAATTAATTTATCCAGCAAATGACATTTATGATACTCATTATTTATTTAGACAAGTAAACTATAAAATTAGATACTAGTAAGTTATTTGATTTATAAAACAATGTAAGCCATTCGTGTGTTATGATACCTAAGTCACTTGAGAAAAATTATAGCAGTCGGCCTGATAAATTTTTTCGCATGACTTAGTTTAAACATAACACACTAGTACTATAAATGTTGGTTCACTGTTTGACCCTCACGCGCCCATTCAATAAGAATAACACCCCTACTATCGAAAAAAAAACAATGAGCATCGCTGTTACGGATGTGCTGGAGCGCCCTTCTCGTTTATCATCTTTAACTTATTCACGACCCTCGAAAAAGCATGTATGCCATATAAAAATCATTGCACGAGACATAAACTGCTTTCCGTAGACATCTTTTAGTATTTGAAAGTATTCAGTAGCGGTTTTTTTTTGAGTTTTACTTTAAATTAATACGTTGCCCAATTTTTTCGTTTGTCATAATTCTGGCAAATGAGCTATGCACGATTCGCTTCAAAATACTGCGTAAGCCAAACTAGTAGAGGAAAGGCGACAAGATTGCGCGCGGTAGTAGAACGCACATCAAGGTGAATTACTCCAACCACCCGAGGCGTGGAGATTTGAAACCTGTTAGTACCGGGGCCAGTCTTAAAATTTATTTGTCACACCTTGCTTCAACCATCGTGTATTTGAATGCATGCGTATCCACTATACAAGGAAAAAGTACCGGGACCCCTTCAAACAAGAAACAATTTGCGATTTGTTTTGACACAATATTAAGATATAATGTCATTGTCACAGCTACACGCATAATAAAATACAGGGGTAATTAAATAATCTACGAGTTTCTTAAAGTGTTAAGGCCACTTTAAGAACAATTATTTAATTTTTATTCTTTGAAATGTCATTCTGACACAAAATTACAATATCATTTTAAACGTAGATTTTTATTCTCCATCGAATGGTAAAAGAAAAAAATATGGTTTTCATTTAAATTTTTAAAGTTGACCTCCGAAAAACTCCTAATGCTGACAGATACGTCAATGTCAATATCACGACCAAATAGAACAAATTCATTCCTAAAACTTTTATTTAGACCATTTTTGCAAATAACTCTTAGTTATCGAGATATTTAGGGGTCCCGGTACTTTTTCCTCACCCTGTATTTATGCTCTTATATATTTGACTTCAACAAAAGAAGCGTTTATAAATCCCTCTGTTGCATAAATTCTCTCTAATATGGTTTTTTTTTAATTAAAGAATTTTGGTAGATAATATAAATGCCTACCTATACAAAATTTTTTTATTATTATTTTATTTTGTATTTTAGTTTCCACCTCAGGAATGATAGCATATGCGATTGAAAAATGTAGGTCCTAAAAATTGTTCTAGTTTATTAGCAAATTTTTGTATTTGCTAATAAATACCTCTATAATATTATTTATATCTGAGGGCACGGCAGTGCCTCGCCAAGTTCGCACGCCGTAACCATCTTTTCTGGAAACATTTCAGCCGATATTTGACCTATCTAAAACTCTACTTCGGAATAAGCTACGAATCTCAAACTTTGCACAATCGTAGATCTCCATGGAGTTAACAACCCCTCCAAGTTTCATGGAATTCCATAGAGTAGTAAAGTAGTTACGAAATTTCAAAAACGTCGAAATTGCCACTCACCCACTGACTCACTCATGTATAGATCATCAATATTCTACTGTACTTCCAGACATACTACAAAGCTGAAATTTGGCAGACTGATAGAAATTATGACCAAACCCCTGGAAAAAATTAAAAAACCCCAAAATTTTAATTTACTCCCCTCCCCTATACATTTAAAGTTATGTAAAATTAGCATCGCCCACTTCCAGAAATGCTAGAGAGTTGAGCTTTGGCAGACTGATAGGAACTATGATAAACCTATAGGAAAAAATCAAAAAACCCTAAAATTTTAATTTACTCCCCTCCCCTATACATTTAAAGTTATGTAAAAGTAGCATTGCCCACTTCCAGAAATGCTAGAGAGTTGAGCTTTGGCAGACTGATAGGAAGTATGATAAACTATAGGAAAAAATTAAAACACCCCAAAATTCTAATTTACTTCCTTCCCCTATAAATGTAAAGTTAAGTAAAAGTAACATTGCCAACTTCTAGACATACTAGAGAGCTGAGCATTGAAAGACCAGTAACTATGATAAAGTTATAGAAAAAAATTAAAACACCCCAAAATTCGAATTAACTTCCTTCCCCTATTAATGTAAAGTTATGTAAAAGTAACACTGCCCACTTCCAGAAACGCTAGAGAGCTGAACTTTTTAAGACTGAAAGGCAATATGATAAAACTATATAAAAAAAATTTAAAAACACCAACATTTTAATTTACTTCCCTCTCCTATAAATGTAAATTTATATAAAACTAGCATTGCCCACTTCCAGAAATGCTATAGAGCTGAGCATTGGAATGCTGATAGAAATGATGATAAAACTATGGGTAAAAATTTAAAAAGTCCAATATTTTCATTTACTCTCCTCCCCTATTGTTGGTGCAAGCAAGAAATTTCCTAATTTTCATTTTCTTTTCCTTTTCTGCGCGTTTAAAATAATTTAAATTTTCGCGCTCTAAAATATGCATATGGGGTTTCACGGCACCGGACACGTGGAAGAGAAGCAGCGCCGCGATGTGTGCGCAAAGAACCACCGTCGAAACAAGACACTAGCAAAATCACGTTCCCGAAAAAAGTGAATTTGAGGTGAAAAAACTGGACGTTTAAACGTCGACTGGAGCTGCAAGAGAGTCCGAGGTAGGTGCCTTTTCATATAAAATTCCATATGTATCGTAACTTTCCATTTTCAATCGTCAATACCGACAGTTATTTTTAAATGTGCTTGTGAAGCCAATACCGGCGACCTATCGAAGGAAATTCCGTTATTTTTCAGCCCTTGCACGCACATTTAATGGTCCTTCGAGCCGGATTAATAGTTTTCCAAACTACCTAGACTCCTGTGGTTCAGCAATTTCCTACAAAAATTCCAAATTTCTATTTTCTATTTCAAATTTCAAAATTTATTTCAATTTCAATTCGAAACAGACCATATTGTTTTACCACCTGTTGGGGATATGTTCCTTCAAAGTTGATCGAAGTGTTTATTACCGTTCAAAAATAGCTAAAGCCAATGCACATATTTCGTATAGTTTACTAGTTCATCAAAGAAAGTTGATCGCTTTGTTCATTACATTTTCAGTAAAAGTGGCGTCAATACGCCGAAAGTGAAAATTTTAAGGCGGTTCTTCCACCTACTTTTCTAATTATCGATTTTACAGGTGTCGCGGCGTTAACGCGCAGGTGCAAGTGTTTCGTCGTCACCAAGGTCTCACGTTGCGCGCGTTGTTTCTTCAAATACCGAGGTTTGTTAAAAACTTTCAGACGGGACCGCTAGTCGTATGTACAGAGTGTGCGACTTGGAATCGAAAGGTGCGGGGTTCAATCCTTGGTGAGACATAAAAGTTTTTTTTTTAAGGGATATGTTCAAATAATAACATACAGACAAACTTACAAACATTTCATTTCAAAATTTTCGAAAAAAGTTAATAAAATTAAAATAATAAAATTATTTAATTTTGCTAAAATTCGGGTTATATTTTAAGCTATATTTTAAGCATTTTTTTGGGTAATTTTAAAACCAAATTAACTTTCAAAAACAAAAATGTCTACGCAAAAACAGAAAAAACTTTGTGACAAAAGGCTTTTGAGCTTCAACCAAATGGCGGAAGCTCACGAGGTAGCTTTGAAAGCGAAGTCGGATACAGCGTTTCACTTTTTGTTTAAATCCAGATATGAAGACGTCGAAGAATGTCATGCTCAATTCTATAATTTTCATAACCAAATTATTGGCTCTCTCGAAGAGTTTAAACTTTCATTTGACGAGCAGGACAAAACTAGAAAAGACTTTGACAACCTTTATTATGAATGTAAGGGTATTTATTACGACCTTTTTAGGGCCAACCCTGTCAATTACGTAGGCAACCCTAACCAACAAAATATTGTTCAGAGGTCAAATACAAGATCATTTCCACAACCACGGTTGCCAATTTTCAATGGTAATTATAAAGACTGGCAACACTGGTTTGACTTATTTAAAGTCATGGTACATCAAAATTCTGATTTAAGTGATATAGAGAAATTTCAACAATTGCGGAGTTCTGTTCTGAATGAAGCCCTTTCTCTAGTAAAAACCATTCCCCTCGCAGATAGCAATTATCACATTGCGTATGAAACCTTAGTAAAGAGGTATCAAAATAAACGAATTATTGCTACTACCGCTTTGAATGCTATTATCTTTCTTTCAACTAAATCCAGTTCTGGGAAAGAATTACGTTCCATGTTGGATACATTTTCTGAGAATCTAGCCATCTTAAATGAGCTTGGTTTTCCTACAAAAGAATGGGACTTTCTTACTTTTAACATGATGCTCTCAAAACTTGAAGTCAAGATGAGGACTGATTTCGAACTTTACTATAGTAGAGAGAAAAACAATTCAGAAATTCCGTCCTACACTGATCTTTACACGTTTATAGAAAATCATTGCGTTGCGCTCGAATCTGTAGTGCAAATGCCCAGTTTTAGTAGGCAAAATCAAACCCCTAGACAACCTCAAACTACGCGTAATTCTCAACAGAACAGTTTTCAGAGAAACAGTTTTAATAATTTTAATTCACCTTCTGCTTTCAATACAACTATTTCAAATCAAAGTTCAAATTCAAGAAATCAACAAAATACTTTACAAAATAGCAATCAACGCAGCAACCCTCAAATACAAAATAATCAGAACAGAACTTTTAATCCAAAAATAAAATGCTACCTATGTTCTTCGAATCACGCATTATCGAAATGTATCGAATTTCAAAACAAAAGTCCACAGGAAAGGATGGGTTATGTTCGGCAGGTGAATCTATGTCAAAATTGCTTACATTTTGCTCACCAGACCGTGAATTGCCCCTCTTCCTACAACTGCTTTACGTGTGGAGCTAGGCACCACAGTCTTCTTCACGTTCCACAACCAGTAGCGCCCTCTGTGAGTGTTGATTCTTATCCTCCAGAGAACGTTAATATTCCACTTTCCAATTCCAATAGCACCCCTATGTCAGGAAGCCATTCCACGAACTGTCATGCGACAATGATTTCCAAAAATTCCACTTTTCTACTTTCTACCGTTGTAGCTGACATGTTAGACTCAAGGGGACATTACCAACCAGTTCGTATCTTACTCGATTCTGCCTCAGAGGCAAACTTTATTTCAGAAAAATGTCTAAATCGTTTAGGTCTTTCGAAAAGCTTCTTTTCTACTTCTATTCAAGGCTTAAATCAAATGACATCTTCCAATACCAAAGGTAAGACGAAATGTCTTATCAAACCTCAAGGTCAAGCGGGAACTACCTTTGATTTTGAGGCTTTAGTACTTCCAAAACTTTGTACAGAGATTCCTTCTTGCGCTGTCGACTCGAGCAAGTGGAATCACATTCGCAATATCAAACTTTCTGATCAAAACTTCCATATACCAAGTTCCATTGATGTCCTAGTAGGTTGTGAACTTTTTCCGCATCTCTTACAAGAGGGAGTTATCCACGGAGAGCGTGGACAACCTAGTGCTTTTAATAGCATCTTTGGCTATGTGCTGATTGGTAAAGTTGAAACTTCAAAGCAACAAAATCCACAATCACTCATAAGCTGTTACACTTCCATCGAACCATCTCTGGATATCTGCCTAGAGCGCTTCTGGGAGATAGAGCAGGTTTCACATAAGGTTCATCACAGTCCTGAGGATATTATGTGCGAAAAATTATTTTCACAATCAGTTTCACGCAACGAATCAGGTAGATTCGTCGTTCCATTACCTTTCATAAACTTAGAACCCCAGTTGGGTGACACCTATCCAATCGCTTTAAAACGTTTCAAGCTTCAGGAAGCTAGACTTCTCAAAGACTCAGCTAATTATCAAGCTTACAAAGATTTTATGCAAGATTATTTAGACACTGGTCACATGATACCTATTCCTACGCCTATATCTAAAGATGTCTTGGATAATTCCTACTTTATCCCTCATCACAGTGTCTGGAACACTGGGAAGATAAGAGTGGTCTTTGATGGGTCTCAACGTAGTCCCAGAGGTGTCTCACTCAACGAGACGTTGTGCGCAGGTCCTAAACTGCAAAATGATGTCCGTGAAATTTTACTTAATTTTCGAATTCATGCTGTAGCCTTTGTTACTGACATAGTAAAAATGTTCCGACAGATATTAATTATTCCTGAGCACACGCGTTATCAAAATATTCTATGGAGATTATCTGAGGATGATCCTGTCCAAACCTACTCCTTAAGAACAGTTGTTTATGGACTTAAGTCATCACCTTACTTAGCTATTCGTACTATACAAGAACTAGCTAAACTTGAGTCTGAAAGGTATCCTAATGCTTCCAAGGTGCTTCTTAAAGACATTTACGTCGACGACGTGCTCACTGGGCAGGATTCTGTGGCCTCTGCCAAAGAACTTCAGTCGGAGTTAATCTCCCTGTTGCGCCTAGGAGGGTTTGAACTAAAAAATGGGCGAGTAACAGTCCGGAACTTCTCTCCTCATTCTCAGAATCAGAAACACAAATGTCCATTCGTTTCGACAAATCCGAACCTAATTTTGTAAAAATATTAGGTCTCCAATGGAATCCTATCTCAGATTCGTTTACCTACTTGGTCGTACCAGAAGATAAACCATGCACCAAGCGAGGTATCTTATCTCAAATCATGAAAATTTTTGATCCCTTAGGTTTCTGTTCTCCCGTTTCTTTACTTGCTAAGCATCTCATGCAAGATCTGTGGAAGGAGAAGCTGGACTGGGATTCTCAGCCTCCTCCGCATATCGTAAATGTTTGGAATCAATTTCGAACCGAACTTCCAAATCTTTCAAATATTCATTTACCTAGACGCCTTTCCATTGATCAACCACGTAGCATTGAACTTCACGGCTTTTCAGACGCCTCTATGATAGGTTACGCGGCTACGGTCTATTTCAGAATGGAGTCAGTATCCGGAGAAATCCATACCTCTCTTGTAATGGCCAAATCTAAGGTCGCACCAGTGAAAACAGTCAGTCTTCCGCGACTGGAGCTTCTTGGTGCCACTTTACTTTGCGACCTAATTTCCTTTATTCGAAACACTTATTCAGATATTCTTAACTTCAACCAAATCTGTGCATGGTGTGATTCCCAAGTGGTTCTATGCTGGTTGGCGGCTTCACCTCACAGGTTTAAAACGTTTGTGGCAAACCGTATCTGTCACATTCAAGAAACCATTTCTCCTACGGCCTGGAAATATATTCCATCAGCGCTAAATCCAGCCGACTGTGCTTCGCGCGGTCTTATGCCTAATCAACTTGTCAAACATGACTTGTATTGGGAAGGTCCTTGTTTTCTTAGGCTACCAAAAGAGAGCTGGCCTGATGATTTTCGCTGTCCAGACCCTCCGGAAAACGAGGTTATTCTGGAAGAACGAAAATCAGTATTTCAAACATGCACAGTTGAACCACACATGCTTGATACTTTTCTTTCTCGTTACTCTTCCCTAGAGAAAATTCAACGCATAATTTCCTATATTTTTCGCCTTACCGAAAAGAAATCTAAATATCCTAACGAAAATATTACCGAAGTAGAACTTCAACATTCTCTTATTGTTCTCGTTCGGCATGTTCAACGTTCCATCTTTGCTGATCTCATTTCACGTTTGAATGACGCAAAGCTACTTCCTAAACAATTTCGTAAACTTTCACTTTTTCTAGATACACAAGGCTGCTTAAGAGTGGGGGGTCGATTACCACATTCTTCCGAACTCTCTTATTCAGCAAAACACCCTTTACTTTTACCACGTTCTCACCGTCTTACTCAACTTGTCATTGAGTACACTCACAAAAGGTACTGTCATCCCGGTCAAAAAACGTTGCATTACCTCTTGAGACAACAATTTTGGATCCTTTCCCCTCGCTATGCAATCGAGAGTATAACTTCTCATTGCATTTTATGCTATCGATTAAATCCTAAACCTTCCGTACAAATCATGGGCAACTTGCCTGCTCAACGCATCTCTCAAGTAAAAGCATTTTCACATGTTGCCATAGATTATTGTGGTCCCTTTCCAATTACAATGGGAAAGTACCGAGGTGCAAAGGTATCCAAAGGTTATATTCTTGTCTTAGTCTGCTCCGCAACAAAGGCAGTTCACCTAGAACTTACCTCCGATATTTCCACCCCTACCTTTCTTGCGGCTTTTAAGAGATTTGTGGCAAGAAGAGGAAGAATCTCTGACATTTACTCAGATTGTGGTAGCGCGTTCTTGGGAGCTGATCGTTTACTCAAACAGTACTCCCAGGAAGCATGTCACAGTCTAAAAATTACCTGGCATTTTTCAAGTCCTGGTAGTCCGCACCTAAACGGACTAGCCGAGGCAGGAGTTAAATCCACCAAGGCAAATTTGAAACGTGTAATAGGTGAGCAACGGTTAACCTATGAAGAGTTTTTTACTTTTTTGTGTCAGGTCGAATCCATACTAAACAGCCGGCCTCTGTATGCCCAAAGTATGGATCCGAATGACTTTCTTCCACTGACCCCTGGTCATTTTCTTACCCTGGAACCGTTGAATTCCGTACCAGAACCCGATTTTTCTGATTCCAAGTTGAACACCCTGTCCCGCTGGCAGCTGGTGCAAAGGCTCCAGTCCGATTTTTGGAAACGCTGGAACTTGGAGTACCTACACACCTTGCAAGAGCGTTCTAAATGGACAGAGGCTTCTAACAATATTAAACTAAATACTTTGGTCGTGGTAAAGAATGAACAAAAACCGCCATTGCAATGGGCTGTTGGGCGAATTGTCGACGTACACCCTGGCTCAGACGGTCATATTCGTGTTGTGACCGTTAAAACAGCTACAGGAACATATCGTCGACCAGTAGTGAAACTATGTCCTTTGCCTATGCCCGACGCATAAGGCAAAATTTTCTTTTCTTTCTTAATTTTTTCTAAGTATTTTTTCGTTTCTTTTAATTTTAATTTACATGCATAATTTAATGCATATTTGGGTTAATGTTAAATTGTATCGTTTAATTGCTAATAGGCGAATACTATTTAATTTTTTTTTTCCTTTCCTTTTCTTAACTAAGTAAAAACACACGTGTTTTGGCGGCCGGAAAATGTTGGTGCAAGCAAGAAATTTCCTAATTTTCATTTTCTTTTCCTTTTCTGCGCGTTTAAAATAATTTAAATTTTCGCGCTCTAAAATATGCATATGGGGTTTCACGGCACCGGACACGTGGAAGAGAAGCAGCGCCGCGATGTGTGCGCAAAGAACCACCGTCACAACAAGACACTAGCAAAATCACGTTCCCGAAAAAAGTGAATTTGAGGTGAAAAAACTGGACGTTTAAACGTCGACTGGAGCTGCAAGAGAGTCCGAGGTAGGTGCCTTTTCATATAAAATTCCATATGTATCGTAACTTTCCATTTTCAATCGTCAATACCGACAGTTATTTTTAAATGTGCTTGTGAAGCCAATACCGGCGACCTATCGAAGGAAATTCCGTTATTTTTCAGCCCTTGCACGCACACCTATAAATGTAAAGTTATGTAAAAGTAACATTACCCACTTCCAGAAACGCTAGAGAGCTGAGCATTGGAAGACTGATAGGAACTATGATAAAATTATAGGACAAAATTTAAAAACACGTCAATTTTAATTTATTTCCCTCCCCTATACATGTAAAATTATGTAAAAGTAACTATGTGCACTTCCAGAAACGCTAGAGAGCTGAGCTTTGGAAGGCTGATAGGAACTACGATAAAACCATGGAAAAAAATTAAAAAATCTCAAAAATTTAAGTAAGGCATTGCAAAAGTTTTGAACAATATTCCGCATATTTTACTACTTTAAAAATTAAGTATTATCCAATTCCTTTAAAAAAGAAGTGAAATCATAACAAAAACATTTCATGTAAAAAAAGCCAAGTACGCGAAAATGGTATTCAGTAAAAAGAATTGAGATAAAAGTAAAGCCAAGTTTTCCAATACAAATTTCAAAATGAAAGGTTCTTACTAGTTTGGAAATATTTTTCTAAACTTGGCTATTACGGCTGTAAATGACTCTTAGGCACAGTGCTAAATTGAACATAAAGAAGTTTGGCTGTAATAGCAAAGTTTAAAAAAACATTTCCAAACTAGTAAGAACCTTTCATTTTGAAATTTGTAATGGAAAACTTGGCTTTACTTTTATCTCAATTCTTTTTACGGAATGCCATTTTCGCGTACTTGGCTTTTTTTTACATGAAATGTTTTTGTTATGATTAGTAATTTCTGAAAGCAATTCACCTTTCTTGGCAGACAAGTTTTAATATTTATATCAATTTAGCATTTACATTAAAAAGTAAATAAAAAAGTACGTTGGAAAAATATCATTACAGTAAGAAACTTATTTTAAATTTCAAATCAATTAAATAAATGTTGTTTATTGCGCTGTTACATGCGATTTTTAAACGAAGAGTTTGTGGTCTGAGAAACAGAAAATGGTAGAAATAATTTTTATGGATAACGAGTAACCTACAATAAAAAATATATAATTGCATAACATATGCTTCATAAATCATTAAAATGTCTTCATTTGTTCATACTTTTCTAATTTTTTGACGAACAGTTCTTTATAATAGTTTTTTTACAACCGTGAACTTTAGTACCCGTAATATTGTGTGTGCTTAAGACCATACGGCAGAAGTGTAAACTTCAACAAGGCAAAGCGGACCGAACCGAACTCTTCTGTGTACTGGCCTTCATCTGCATCATCATATCGCTCGCTGAATGTTTCTCACAGTTAGTCGACTCGAGCCGATTTCACCCGAATGAGCATTAAATAGCCGAGCCTGACGGCTCAGTTCAATTCACTACCCACAAAAACTGCTAAACGCGCCTAAAGAAGTTTATACTTCAAAAACAACAATTTTTCATGGCTAAGCGGGCATAAAAAGATTTTGTTTTTCTTGTATTTTTCCGTGGGCAGCTCAAAAGCTGTATACCCACGGGGGTCCAAGATCTAATGGACAGTTTGACAGTTAACTGTTTCGTCCTTAAGGGGCTCTTCAGAATACTGGATGGTCAATGTGACACTTTTCTAAAGCTACAGAGACGGTATGTGAATCTCATCTTACGATGTTGGTAAGAGAAATAAATAAATATTACCTGCATTACCGTATACTTTCACATAAGTAGACACATGTACCCTGCCCCTTGCGAGCTGCCCACGGAAAACTACAAGAAAAACAAAATCTTTCTATGCCCGCTTAGCCACAAAAAATTGTTGTTTTTTTATTCACGGGGTCTAAACTTTACGTTTGTAGTATTTTTCGCTTACGCTCTGCGGACTCGACATAAAACGTTGCGAAGGCGGAAAAAATGCAAAATGCATGAACCCGACCTGAGGGACAAATTATGTCACGCTCATGATTATTGTTTTTCGTTTCATCTACATGCCTTTTATTTTAACTCTGGTAGTCTCTTTTGTATTTGTAGAAGTCGCCACGGTACGGGTAGACCCGTCAGATGTCTATTAGGGGAAATGAATCGACCCCTACCCTCCGTAGATTCCAGGTACTCTCGGACCCGGAGAGTTAGCACCTGTCTAGGGTCCCTTTCCCAGGGTTACGGGAGAAGACCACATCGATATGAAAGGCGGAGAGAATGGACCTCGGTACGGTGATCATAGCTTAGGTGGCAACCCTTTCTTTTAGGGATAGTATAAAAGACAGCTGTTGCCTTACAGTATGACATTGGCTCGTCAAAGGCTGGAGAAGAAAAACCTTGATTAAAAATCCTGGCCCTCCAAGTAGGGGGTTGAGGCATTAGACTAGTTCTCTAATACTTGTAAATCAAAGCAATTACGAAAAAGCCTAAACAAAGCCTCGGAGCACTGGATGGAAATTCTCAAAGACGAAAAAAGCAAAGACAAAGGATTATATCATATATTTTTAAATTCAAAAAGAAAATATTGAAAATTTATATTTATTTTGGGTTTAATAAACAGGGTGTTTCAAAATTCAATAACATAATTTTAAATTTAAATTCTTTGAGTGATTGAAAAACAAATAAATGAACCATGTCGGATCTGATACCTTCCTAGCTAGCCTATTAGCAAACTTCAAGTGAAGCCGTGATATATCAGCTTTGAAAACAGTTTTTTTTTTAATATCTCAGAAACTAAAGCTCTTACTAAGTTTTTGGTTATAACACAAATTATTGAGCAAAATGAAGTCTATTATATAATACATGGAACGTACGGGGAGTGAATCAAAAGTTGGATCTTATTGCAACAGAAATGCCGAATTGTAAGATCGATATTATTGCACTTACAGAGACAAAAAAGAAAGGAAGAGGTACGAATAGTGTCGGCAATTTCGTCCATATATTCACTGGAGTCCCAAAAGAAAGGTTACCGACTACGATTGAAAACATACTTCGAGTAAAACTAACTTGTTGACTTCCGTTCAAGGTGTCAGTTACCCTAAGTAACTAAGTAAATGGTTCTAAAATGTAATTGGATAAACTAGAAAAAATGGTAAGGTTATTTGAAGGCTGAAGATATCCGCCTTTCTTCAAGGCCACCTGGCCCCCCTTTCTGAAAATCCTGGATATGCAACTGATTCTACTTTAAATAAAGGATACTTACGTTCCATCTCTGTCAACGTATAAAAAGATGGCTGGCTATAATTGCTTGGCCCCTGTGAGTTCCACGCTCGTACCTTGAACGTGTAGATCCTCGATGGCTTTAAATGGTTGACCCAAACATCGGTGTTGTTGTTCGATGTGTTGAAATAGGAATAAGCAAATCTCTGATCCGTCCTGGATACATAAAACATTAATAAATATTAAAATTTGGGAATACACAACTTATGGATTAATTTGGTTGGTGCAAATAGGGATTATACGGTTCACGTGTTGTAATTCGTTTGATAAGTTATTTGATTTGTAAGCCTTTGTGCTTAGCTTAACTAGGTGAGCTCTATTTGTCTTGGACAGGGACGAGCAATGCACAAGTATTAGTTGTGTAAATGTCTGAAGTAAACGTTGAAGTTGAGTTTGTTTATTCAGTTCGGTTTAATCACTTGTTATGGTCAATTCAGTTTAGTTTTGGACTAGTTTTAGAAGTAAATAACTAAATTTCTACTTCTTAAATCCTCGTGGGTCTCCTTAGCTGCTCAGGTCATTGCAGACAATGCTCGATATAATTCCTGCAACAAGGATAGTTGAATGAGAATTTAAGAGAAAGAAATTGAGCTTTTATTATTAAAAAGTAGTGCAAGATAAACTAAGATGATTTGATTCAATTAAAAAACTTTAGATATTTTTTTAAACATGTAACATAAAAATATAATTTAAGGAAAAAACCACCACAGCAACAAAATGTTGAACTTGAATATAAAACGGCAATGCTTATAAAAATTGCATCGCAAGTGAAAATTTTGACACAACCGCACATTTTTAGGAAAATATGCTAAACAAACACCACAGGCGAAATTTTTAAAACACAATTAAAACATATTTTAATTAAATAATAATGGCTTGAGACTGATGCAATTGTGTGAATTTTAAAATGTAAGGAGCCAACAAGAAATCTTAAATCAATCATTGATTATATATTAAAGTGGTATGATGTGCGAGCACTTCGTGGTGTTACCTGTGGATCTGACCACCATCTGGTAAAAGCAAAAATATTATTCCCGTTAAGATAAACAAAGGACGAAAGTATTGGAGCAAATAAAAACATACAATGCATCGAAGACAATCAAAAACACAACTTTAGAAGTCTAGAAATCAAAAGTACTGAAAGATTGTATCAGAACCGATTGGATAAAAAATTAATAAACACAGAACACTCATTTGAAGAGATATATACAAACATAATAAAAAGCTTGAAGGAAGCAAGCAACGAAGCTGTTGGATACCAAGATAATAGAAATAACGGGAAAATGTGGTGGACGGAGAAGATAGAGGAAATAATCAAAGAGATAAAACGCACATACTTGAAATGGCTCAGTATTAAAGAGCAAAAAGACCTAGAAATCTTCAGGAAAACCAGAAGACAGCTAAGAAATTTGATCGGCACAGAAAAAATTAAATGTTCGAGCACAAATGCCACGATATAAATACACACGTAGGTGGTAGGCAGAGTTCTGAAGTATGGAAATTCATTTCTTCAGTAAAAAAACCGACAAAAGAAAAAGTAAATATCCAGATCATCAAACCAGAACAATGGACAGAACACTACAAGGAACTGCTGCAGGAGACGAGACCCGAATACAAAAAGCATATGATACCATTCCAGTAGAAAAATTATGGACAGTGTTAGAGCATACTAATATCAATCATATATACATAAAAGCGATAAAAAAACTATACAAAGGGTCGAAATCTAAAATTAAAATTGGAAATCGACTTTCAAAAGAATTCCTGGTAACAAAAGGCTTAAGACAGAGATGTTGTATCTCTCCAACTCTTTTTAAAATATAAAAAAGGTAACTGATATGGTAAAACCAGGTCCTAGAATGGCAACCAATATGGCTCAGAAAAAGGGAGCGTCCTAATCTAGAATGGCAACAGTCAATCCAAAGATCAATGAGTCAAAAAAATCTGATAGGAAATGATTGTCAGGATCGAAGGAGGTGGAGAATAGGCGTCAGACAACGTAGAAAAACGTTCTAAACCAACACAATAGTAATAGTAAAACATATTTTAAAAATGTAAAAGTTTTAAAACGTGAAACGAAATGTTTTCAAGAAAATGCGTTATATTATTATTAATTTTCTATTCTCGATAAAACTTGGAAAGCTAAGTTTACGGAGGAGGACACTGCCTGAGCTCGCCCCTAGGAAAATCTTAACGTACGTTATTTTGCCAATATCGACTTAAACAAATGCTCGTTTGTACAGTAACAAGATAAGAATATGACATGAAGTAAGAATTAAGTATCAAAAAAATAATAATTTTGTACAAATTTTACTGAGCAATTGTTTAAAAAAATTATCTTAGTTTTTACTTTACGGTATGACTTTTAAAAAAATATCTGACAAGTTAGCCACAATAGACCCGATGGTTGCAATGGAGGGGCTGCAGGGCCCAGTCACATATGAATCAATAAAAACAAATTATATATTTTGCACCAATCAAATTATTATTTTCAATCTATTCGGTATACGATTCTTTGAAAAAAAACTACATAATAATACCTACACCTCATAAAAGTTTTTCAGTAAAGAATAAAAAAATTCTTTAGCTGCAAAAGGTTTTTCGGTAGACGCTATTTTGTTTCATAAATGGAAAAGTTCGCCATTTTGTATTCGCCATTTAGATTTTTTTAATTTTAAAGTAAGAAATTTTACTTTAACACTGCAAAATTTTATGTATAAGACTAATCGGTTTATACATATCAAAGTCAGTTATTTTAGTTTGTTTTTTATTTAAAACATATCTTTCAACTTTCAAGTAGTTGAAAAAGCTGTTGTAAGATTTATAACAAAGTTCTTAACGAATATACGGAGTCAACCAGCTCTATATTTTTAAAACTCTAGAATAAAATAACTTAAGAAAAATTATGAATGATCGGAAAAAAGACAAGACCAGCAAAAGTTTAAAGTCAGGTTGGGGTTTTAACAAAAGCGAGAACCACTTTGATAAAATTAGAAATATATGACATAAAAATTATTAGCAATAAAAATTATTAACAATAAATGGCGTGAGCAGGAAAAACCAATCGCTTTAATAATACTTGTAGCAAAAACTTTGCTGCGAAGCTTATAGCAGAACATTATTTAGGCCCTTTAATCCAATTTCTCAAAAGAGTCTAGATGTATCTGGGTTTTTCGTTTAGGGTTTAACCTAAAGCTTTTGCAGATTATTTTGCTTTAGCCTATTGGCAGAAATTGGATTTTAAATATTTTTTACTATTTCGAAATTTAACGAGAAATACTATTATTAACGTTGGATATTTAAATTGCTTTATCTGCAATATAAAAGCGATTTTTAAATTTTTAACATATTTAAATTGATAACCCTTGTTTTTTATGCTGGGAGTTTCAACTCTATTGCATCAAGGCCCAGTGTTCCCACAACTGAATTCAAACGCGATAATAAAAAATTAATGTACAAAGCACAGGATATAAATGAAATAATAATGGTTTGCTTAATAGGGCTTTATTGCAAAAAACCCAACAGTAACAGTGTTAAATAGTATATGGACAGTTAGCGAGTCTTTTAGTATAAGGCTTTTATATATTATAAGAATGAGACTTCGAACATTAAACCCCATAGAAGCAGTATGCTTTCTTATTGATTGAGTCTAATATTTACAAAGGGGCCAGGGGGGAAAAGAACCCAAGTTTCCACGTTTGCATAATGTGATAAGATAAGTAAAAAGGTATAATTAAATAAACGGTATTTTGTTTAAAAATTAACATTATTTTCATTCAAAATAAAATGTAAAAGCCTATCTTACTAGTTTCACCAAGATAAATACAATAAAATATTTTTACTTTTGTCAAATTACATTAATTAATAATTGTGTCTTTTAAACGTTCGAAAAAAATAACAGCGCGGCAACCTTGCTAACAACGGCGTGGTCGATGACGTACTGTCACTTGTTGTTGATGGCCGTCATTGTATTTTGAATATTTTGAATCTTTGTAAAAAAAGCCTGTGATTTTGTGAATTTTTATTGTGTTTTTGCGTTAAAAAGTGCGAGGTGTGTAAAACATCCTATGCCGTAGGAAATAAACGGTCCTCCTACAAGCCTATTTATCTGTAAGCAAAACATAGGCGTAGTTAAATATTTTAAGCATTGTTATGTAAACAAACAGCCGGTTCTTAAGCTGCCACATTGTTTTAAATGTATTATACCTGCACGATTTTGTATTATTACTATTAAGATTCAAAAAATAATATACTTGCTACAATAGAATGTTGAATCATTTTTAATATAAAAAGTATTCTCTGGTTTAATGCTGTATTATGGTTTTGTACTATTTTTTAAGATTTACAAAATAAACAAGTTTCGTGGCTAATCAGGCAAAAAAGAGTTTTTGTTTTTCTCATATTTTTCCGTGGGTAGCCTGAAAGCTTAACCTCACAGGGGTCCAAGATCTAATGGACATCTAATAAGTGTTGACAGTTAACTGTTTCGTCATTTCATTGTCGATATTGTATAGCAGTTTTTCGCCTGCTTTTGTTTTTAGTTTCTCTCGTATCTCGGTAGATGGCGCTTCTTGCGATAGTTTTCTCACTATTTACATTTGATTAGAGACAAAACCATCTAATTAACTTCGCAAGAATTGTCACATTGACCAGCAGTAATCTGAGGAGTCCTATAAGGACGAAACAGTTAACTGTCAACACTTATTAGGTGTCCATTAGATCTTGGACCCCCGTGAGTTTAAGCTTTCATGCTACCCACGGAAAAATATGAGATAAACAAAAACGCCTTTTTGCCCGATTAGCCACGAAACTTGTTTGATTTTTAAATTCACGGGTACGAAATTCCACGTTTGTTAAAATAATATTTAGTTATTTATTCAAAGAAGATAAAAAAAAAAAATTTTTTTGTTTAAAATATCAATCTTTTTTTTGAATTTCAAAAAGTCGGACGGCAATTGACCATATAAAATAAAATCCGACCTGGTTTTTAAAATGATAAATATTTTTAAAAAGAAAATGGAAAACTTTTAGTCCGAACTAAAAAACCAATTTAAATTTTAGAAACCGTACTACTACTACTGTGTACTGGATTGAAAATGACCTATAAAAAAATTAAATTAATAACTTTTTACTGATGTAGCGATTTTAAATAAACTGCAAAATTTATATATTAAAAATTAAATTCTGTTACTATTTTATAGCCAAATGGGACTGAATTTTTTAATATT